>CM046431.1:37077893-37577893 GCA_025506505.1 Flaveria sonorensis | reverse complement strand
AAAATAGATTAACAAAGTAGTATGCAATAAGAAGACGAAAATTGAAAATTTTTATTAACATCAAAAACATCAAAATATGACTTACAAACAGAACAAGAGTAACAAAAAAACAACCACAACAAAAAAATGCAATAAAGTGGGAACTATCCCTACGAACTCGATCCTATAGCTTTAACCATCAAACTTTCGGTAACAACTTCCAACAGATTAGGGATTTGTATTATTCTTTTAACAAATATTTTGACAAAAATTAATAAATTGAAAAATCTTCCAAAAGATTAGAGATTTGTATTATTTTCTTAAAAAATATTTTCACAGAACTGTAAATGAGTAAATTTGCATAAACATGGAAGACGATTGGATGATTAAAGAAGTAGATGAATTAGTTATTCCTTTATGTTTGCTGGTTGCTATAATTAGTAAAAACACCCTTAAAATTTTTCCATTTTAATAAATATTTTCCCCCCAAATACTCTTTTAGGAAAAATTCGTAAATAGTTACAACTATGTACAACAACTGATAAATAATTTAATTAGGCTCAAAACCAGTTACTCGCGGTGACTGCAAAAGAGTGTTGGTTGACACGCCAAAGCATCGAGTAACAAAATTCTGCCTTTAGATCATCACAGTCTACGTGTGACAGAATCGAAGAATTCACTAAAAAATATAAAGTAAACAGTGATAAATGCTCTAGAGAACTACATGTCCAACAATTAATAATTTTTTTATCCCAATACATCATAAATGATCATGAAAGTAGATTGCACCCATTGTAATAGCATTGTTACGGTGAGCAATGTAGCAAGATCTAAGACTAAACGAATTGTGCAATCAGTAGTATGATTAGAATCAAAATCAATTACCCGTTGCGACTGCAAACCAATATTGATTGTCACATCAAAGCAACAATTAACCATTTTTTAAGTAATCCCAGCCTTTGAATATTTGAATAGAAAACAACCCCATTCAACAATTCATGATCATATATAATTAATATACATTGCATATGTTAGAATGTTGTTGCGGATGCAAACAACATTGTTACCCTGGCAAAACAACAAACACCCGCCAAAACAACAAAAAAACCACCAAAACAACAAACGCAACAATGTTTTTCCAACATCATCAAATTGAAGGCTCAAAGTAGCAATTACCTGTCATCACAGCCTTCCAGCGTCACGTATCAATAACAGACGAACAATTTAGCTTAAAATAAAACTCTAGACCCTGCTAAGCAAGCAAATGTTCATCATCATTGGGTTCATATGGGAATGGAATAACCAGTTCGATAATGTTTTAAGTGTAAAATTCACTGACCATCCTTGAGTTTTGCTCAAATTTCATATTTCGTCTCTAAGATTGAAAAATTACAGGTTTATTCCTAAGATTTGAAAAAATGTAACATGTTTCGTCCATGGGTCAAACGCCTGTTAATTTATTCCGTTAAATAGTTGTAAATTGACCATTTTATCCTTCTTCTTTCTCACTTTCTTTTCAGACCATCAACAACTTCATCTTAACCACCGCCACCAATTCCACACCAACCTTGTCATGACCACCACACACCCCCATCTGCACCACCACCATCACCACTCCTCGCCGCCACCACCACACACCGCCATCTCCACCACCACACGACACACTCCATTTCCATCACACCACCACCACCGAAAGAAAGAGAGATTAGGACGGGCGCGTATGCCGCCTAGCCACCGCCGGTAATGATGAAGGACAGTGACACAACCGATCCCCAATGTCTCTCTCCAACCTTCTCTCAAATCTATTAGTCTCTCTATAAAGCAACTCGCAGACATGAAGAGACGATGATAAATAGATGCACGGCAAGGTTATACATGATGCAATACAACATGTAAAACACTATTTATTTCCTTCAAATATTAACATATAGTATAATATAATATATTATTTTGTTATTATGCTTATTCATTTTAGATAATTAATATCTAACCTAAGATGCCACATAACATTATTACAAGCTCTCTCACCTTAGTTTTTTCATCCTATTATTTATTTTATTTTAAAAAATCAAATAACTAATTCCTGAATTTTTCTCCTTCTCTCTTTATATTATAAATCCAAGTACTATTTTAATCAATAATTTTTAAAAGACACTTTTCATTAAATAAAAACTAAGTATTTTAATTAAAAATATACTTTTTCGAAATCAAAATTGTCTAAAACAATGACTTTTTCTAAAACAAAAAAACTTTTTAAAATTATTAAAATATTTTAAATCAATCTTTTAAAAAAATAAAAGTGTTATATAAAAATATTTTTAAAACACATCTGGAGTCTTTAAACAATGAGATATTGATAAACAAAATAAAATTTTTTCAAACCAATATCTTTTTAAAACAAAAGTTTTAAAAATAGAAAATATTTTATCAGCTAATCAAAATAATTTTATATTTAACGTTTTACAATTCCTGACTCTTCGTTAACTAATATTTAGTATCTTTCTTATTTAACCCGTGTAATATACAGGGTTATAACCTATCTAACCTAATAATCTTTTAAATAGATGTCACATGACATTAACACAAACCCTCTACTTAGTTTTCCCGCCCTACTATTTATTTTATTTTATAAAGTCAAATAACTAATTACCAAAATTTTCTCATTCTCTCTTTATATTAAAAATCCGAGTACTCTTTTAATCAGTAACTTTTAAAAGAAACTTTTCATTAAATAAAAGCTAAGTATTTTAATTAAAAATATACTTTTTTAAAATCAAAATTGTTTAAAATTATGAATTTTTTCTAAAACAGTGGAACTTTTTTAAATTATAAAATATTTTAAAATCAATCTTTATAAAAAATAAAAGTTTTATATAAAAATATCTTTTACAAAATAAATTTGGAGTTTTTAAACAATGTGATATTGATAACAATGAGATATTGATAAATCAAACAAAATTTTTTCAAAGCAATATTTTTTTTAAAACGAAAGTTTTAAAAATAAAAAAATATTTTATCAACTAATCAAAGTACTTTTATATTTAACTTTTATAATTCCTAACTCTTTGTTAATTAATATTTAATATTTTTCTTATTTAACCCGTGTAATACACGGGGTTATAACCTAGTTTTTTATTATATACTTCTATTTAGTTTATAATCGTCCCTCAACTTTGAACTTGTACTAGCAAGCACAACCGCGTATTGCGATGAACTCTTGTAATTTGTAAATTTAAATTTGTTTATGAATAGGCAACAATGAGAACAACCCATGGAATAAACTCTAACATAAACTTATACAATTACATCATAAGTTGCATGATTAGTTGCTAAATACACGAAGACAATAAAAATATTTTTTTATAGGCTATGTTTGGGATTGCTTGTTTTAGTTGAAAATGACTTATTAACTTATGATTTTTTATAGTGAGTTTTTTAAAAAATGTTTGAATTAGTTTATTAACTAAAAAGTCATAAAATAACCAAAAAGGATATAATTTTAAAAATCAGAGAGAGTTAATAAAAGGTAGTAAAGGGTTACAATAAAATATTAGACTAAATTTTTTTTTTTAAGTTAATAAATCACTCCCTTCTTAATTTTCAAAAACTTCTTTTAACCTTATGTAAAAAGTCAACTTGAAAAGTCTTTTTCCGATTGCCAAACACTATTTTTAAACTTATTAACTTCTTAAAAATTAACAAATTAAAAGTTACTTAAAAAGAACCAATACCAAACATCCACATAAATTAATTAAAGGAAGTTTGCTAATACTAATATGTCTTTTTCTCTCGGTTGATCTTCTAATTTTCGATGTTGACCACAAAAACTGAAGCATCCAAGCTTATAATTATAGTGAGAATGTGTATTTCACTAATTTTAAACACAAATAAATATATTTACACATAGAGTTATATAATTAATTATTTATTAGTTTGTGTTCTATTATGTGAGAGCATCACAACGAATCGAATTGGATCTAAAATAAAGCTAAGATGAATGAGATACTGATACTAAATGATTGAAATAAATATTGTTGAACTTGGGTGAATAAGTTGCTAACTGTTACATCATTATTAGTGTTGATGACGTTGTTAGTAGGATTTTATCCATCTTTTTAGTTAGCGTTATTGGATTTTAATAATCCAAAGTTTCATTTATTGGCCGGGATTAATCCCAGCTCAGTACATGTTTACAGATACTCCTAACTTTGAGTTTATTTTGCTCCAACGATCTCTTACTAACTAAGAGTTAACCCCATTAGTTTTTTGATGACGTGAACTGTTTTTGTTGCCAAAACACTAAACAGAAAGTTGAAATTCATAATCAGATCCGTCAATTTGAAACTTCCGCACCCAAAAAACCCGTCAATCTCCACCTTCTGATTTGAGCCACCGAACTCATTGGAGGTAGATTTCAGGTAATTATGGAGGCTAGACAATGAAAAACGGACCTAATTGAGAATAGGCATTGCTGGAGTTGAAAAATGCCTCAAAGTTGGCGCCATTTCATTAAAAAAAACTAACGAGTGTTAACTCTCGGTTAGTAAGAGATCATTGGAAGAAAACAAGTCCAAAGTTAGGAGTGACTGTAAACATTTCCTGAGTTGGAATTAATACCGGCTAATAAATAAAAGTTGAGATTATTAAAATCTAATAACCCTTTTAATTACCAAAACATGTCATGAATCAACATGATTTGTTTTGATAATAAATCTATGTAGATTTTTGTTTTCTTACTCGTAAATCCATTTCATGACATAATATGGAGTTTTGATTTTGTCTCATAATTTTATTTAATTGACATAAAATCATGTCATGAATCAAATGGATGTTTTGTTTTGACCAATAATGATGACATTGCGTTTATAATAACCATTTTAAATGTGGAGTTTTGGTGTTAGTATACATGAATATTTTTTATTCGTTTTCAATGAGTTAAAAACTCTAATACATGAATATTTTTTTTATTCGTTTACACGAATGTCCAAAGGCGATGCGCGGGATAAAACGATGGTCTTCGGTTTTTTTTTGCAATGGTTCTGATTGCATCCACATCGATGAAGCGTTTCTGAGCATTCAAATGTCATCAGTGATTACAGTTGTTAGTCTATGTTAAATTTAGAATAGAAGAAACATTGATTTATAGGCTGCTAATGCATTAACCTAGATTGTTCAATGGCCCTCGGTTCTGGTTGTCTTATAACTATTGAAATTGACTTCACTTGCACGATGTTGTATTTTTTGGCACTTGAATAAATATGGGTGATAGACGATGACGATAAATGAATGACCTTTGACATTGTTATTTCGGCGTGGTAAACGGTTAGTTTGCGGCCACAACAAACTGATATTTCAGAGCCTTTTATCGAGCTGTCTAAGTATCGATTCAACCCTGCCGCGAAGCACGAGAGGAGAAAACAACTAGTATTATATAAATTTAATGTTTTTAAAACATAACTTTAGTAAACATTATTATTATTCATATTTATTTTCTAACCTAAATTAAATCATGGTTAACTGAATCTGTATTATACATGTACAACCATTGAATTCTTTGAATTTTTTTTATTTTAAACCTAATTCTTTTACATCTTTTATAATTTAACCCATACAGTTATTTGTTTTCAACTTTTTTCCTATACTTTTCATCATTCAATTTTTTCGTTTTACATTTCGTTCTAAATTTTGAAATTTAACATATCATAACGTGCGCGTGTGGTTCAACTTTGTTACGCTTGTTTGTTCCATTTAATGGCCCCATCGCAACGTGTGCCTCCTAGATTGACTTAATTATCATTTTTAATGTTTTACATTTCACACTTGTGTTTGTTTCTGGTTTTGTTTTTTTATTGTATTTCTATTTTAATACAATCTTTTGCAATGTTGGTGGTTGCTAATTGTAGTATGACATTGATACTACTTAACACGATTTCATGCACCCGCCGCAACGCGAGGGGCTTAATACTAGTATATGCTATCTATCAACTTGGTTACGCATAATGAGTTATACAATGTGCTTGGTGGGTTATACCCACCTTTTGTCTTTATGTTTTCTTTAATCTTTAAATTTTTTATTTTAACTTAATATTTTTATATCATTTACAATTTAACTCCCAATATTTTTTTGCTTTCAATTTTAGTCCCCAGATAATTTTTATCATTTGCAAAATTTCGTTTAACGTTTCGGTCTAAATTTTACGAGTTAACATGCCGCAACATGCGTGCGTGGTTCAACGTTTTACCCCTATTTTTTCCCGTTTAACAGCTCTGTCACAACGTATGGGTCATAGATCGACTTAGTTATTGTTTTTAGTGTTTTACGTCTCACACGCACGGTTTAATATTTTTACGTTTACTTTTCGTTCGGTTTTATTTTTTTCGTTTTTATTTATTTTTTATACGAGTTTTACAGGTGGTGGTCGTTGATAGTGACGTGATTCTACGCCCCCGCTGCAATGCGGGGGCTTAATACTAGTTCTTCACTAATAGTCACTTTCCAAATACAATGTTAAAACAAACGCGTTCGATTCATATTTTAAAAATATACATTCCAACATCCAGTTAGGTACATGACACCGATTGAAATGTAGTTTAAAACAAGTTTGGTTTATAGACATCATGTAATATTTAACATTTTGTACAGTTTTATAAATAATTAAGTCTTCAAGCTATTATAAACAATTAAAAGTTCAAATATGATAAGTAACTAAATATCTATTAAAATAATATATTATATTTTATAAATCAATTTATTGGTATCCTATACTTACTGTACAAACATAAGATTCAATCGTGTAACTTTGTTTTTATACACAAAATATACATGTAATTTCTAAATCGTACCGAGAAAATCAAAATTGTTGATTTATCTATGCCGAATCCACAGAAGTCGTTGATGTTAAAGAACACGGTGTGACCAATGACGAGCTTTCAGGCGAATTTCTACAGACCGGACAAGTTGCATTCAACTTGAGCCACTCGTCAATACAATCCGCATGAAAATAGTGATTACACTCTGGGATAGCCCTTAACGACTCTTTAGGCTTATAATCCGAAAGACATATAGCACAAGTGCTATCGTCATTAGGTAATCTACAACTCTCTCCAAGCGTGGTTTTCGGGTATGACTCAATTGTCTGCCCATCTAAACCGGTTCTTGTGGGTGGTTGTGGAATGACCGCAATGGAAAATAAGTCGATGCTTTGGTGGTGTGTTTCGTTATGGTCCCTCGCTCTAGAAGCCGTGTAGCATATGAGCCCAATAAGACAGATCGATACCGGCACACCAATGCCTAAACTTAATCCATACTTAGCACTTGTTGGTAAACCTAAATCAATGATCAATACAAGAAACTTAAAGTCAAAGTTGTCTATTTTGACTTTAATGGCTGAAGAAGTCAACCACTTTAACAAGGTGGTTAGTTCTCATTATAACAATAAACAATGTGGAAATGCCGTTTAGGTGAAAGCTTTATCAATAGTACTCTATAAAACGTCTCCTGTAATTACCAGGTATAATCAAGCTTATAAAACAGTACTCTATGCATTAAAAATGTGTACTATAATTACTAGGTAGTATCCAGTAAACCAGTAGTACTCTATGCATAAAGTATGACTGTAAATACCCGTATTATACAGCTTAACCAGTAGTACTCTATGCATAAAGTATGACTGTAAATACCCGTATTATCCAGCTTAACCAGTAGTACTTACTGCATAAACATGTGTACTGTAATTACCAGGCATTATCCACCTCAACCAGCACTCCAGTAGTACTCTATGCATAAACATGTATACTATAATACCAGGTAGTATCCAGATTTACCAGTAGTACTCTATGCAGAAAAATGTCTTGTAATTACCAGATAATATCCATCTTAACCAGTAGTACTATATGCATAAAAATGTGTACTTTAACAACCAGGTAATATCCAGCTTAATCAGTAGCACCCTACGAATGAAAACGTGTACTGTAATTACCAGGCAGGATCCAGCTAAACCAGTAGTACTCTATGCATAAAAATGTGTACACTGAGAGTCTAATTACCAAAAGTATCCAGCTTAACCAGTAGTACACTAGGCCTAACTTGTGTACGGTAATATCCAGCTTAACCAGTGGTACTATATGCATAAAAATTTGTACAATAATAATCACGAGATGAAGAAACCTTACCTCGCGAAGAACCAAGGCAAACTGTTTCTCCATCATCAGACTTCAATCCACAAGCTCTACCTTCCAATTCACAGCCTCTACACGCCGGAGTGAACCACATGAGCTCCAACTCCGATCTAATGTCGCCGTTCCACCGCACCGGCACCTCAATAGTCTTCACAACGCCACAACTCTCCGGCATGTTCGCCGACGGAAACAAACCGGTCCGAACCGCGATCACCGAGTGGTTCGCGTCGCTGAGGCAACCAAACGGCACCGCCGGATACATGAATCCGAACGTCTGCAACGAGCAGTTGTAGAATGTGTACATCCGTATGTTGCTGAACTCGAAAGGCGTATCGGTTAGATTGAAGCTGTTGATCGCGTTTCTCCGGCAGAAATCCGGATCTACATAGATCACCTGTCAGATCGTACAATCGTTCACCGGAAGTGACGATTATCAACGATTAATCGTTAATCGGCGTGATCTGAACTACTTTTTGCCTAAATGTTGTGAAATCGAATCAATTCATCGAATCAAAACATACCTGTGAGACGTAGTTGATCCTGTTGACGGTGTATGAACGCGATGACGGAAGTCGGATGATCGTTCGGTTGTGTTGGTCGCAATGGAGGTCGAAGCCTGGGAATCCGCAGGCGGAGGGTTGGCGGCCGGCGATACGGAAGGGGAAGCGGACTAGTGGTGCGGTGGGGCTGCAGGCGGCGGGCCGGCAGTCGTCTGCGGCGGAGATTGACCGGAGTAAAACGGTGGAGAAGAAGATTAGCCGGAGAATGTGGTGGTTCTCCATGTGTTGCTATCTTGCAGGTGTGATGAATGGGAAAGAGTGTGCTTTATGGTGGTGATTGGAGAGTTCCTAATTTTCAAATGTATTGAATATATTTAATTGTTTTGTGTTCACTTTGAAAAGAAATGTATTGAATATTATGGTAAGTCGTTTTAAATAATCGTTTTGTTTACGATATTAAATAGTTTCATGAATTATAACAAGAGTCAAATGACAAAAGTTGTAAGTGATTTATGCTGGACTAGACACTCATGTCACACGCTCATACTACATTATACATATTAATCAAATTTTGTAATGTTACATAACATCAGACAACATCACACGTTTAAATTTGATGGTAACGATGTTGTCATAACATGCCTGACTTTTGGTCCACATACACGGATAGTTTTGGTGCACAACCACGACGAGGCCATGCCGAATTACCACGCAATGCGGCGTATTTTTTGGGTGGCGGCAATGTTGCCATGTCACGTCGTGAGCCGTAGTACGGCCACGACGAGAGTGTCATGCCCACCCTTATTATTATGTCCGTTTGATCAACAAAATCGATGATCCTAATTTTTTTTTAACTATAATGTAATCTTGTTATGTTATATACCTAAATATACTGCATCTCTCAGATAAGATTTCTACCTAAAACCTTTTAAATAAGATATATACATTCTTACCTTTGAGTTATGCTTATTACAATATATAATCCTACTCTGGTAGGGTTATCATATCTCATATTAATACTGTATAAATAAGGCAAATGTTTTCATCACTACTCGTAATTTTATGATTCAACATAATGTTTCTTTGTTTATTCTTATTCTTATTCTCTATGTTTAACTAGTGTATTTTAATTTATTAACATTAACTACGTAATCATTTACATCATTTTAATTGAATTTTAATATCATCATTTTTTTTAAAATTTAAATTTAATCGCTCACCATGTGTTGTATATTTGCTCTTCTATATTTTGGTAGATTATGTACTTTTGATGATCTAATATATGATGATTGTGTTCTATGGTTATCGATAATTTTCTTTGATTGTTTTAGAGACGATGGTCACTTTGTAAGTTATATGTCTATCTATTATGATAGAAGTAAGGTTTACTTGTATTTTGTTGTCTTCATACCTTGGCCATTAATAAGAGTTGCTTGATTTGGTATTTATTTATTATAATAATTATTATTAGTATTATTATTGCAAGTTGTTGCTGCTATTATAAAGTTTTGAAATTTGGTGATACAACACCACCCCTCTCTATACGGGAGAATATAAACTAGTTCTCAACTATAGTGTATGGTACCATACCTTTATACACTCGTATATGGAGAACACATTCATAAATAAATAGAGGGTGGGATGCGAATGCTCTAACATTCTTTTATTTATTCATATTGCGTGTATAAATATATAAAACAAGGTTACATGAGGATATTAACGGTAAAACAAGAAATCCAACGTTATATCTTTAATATAGTAAATAACTATTTTATACGTGCTAATTCAGTCTTCATTCTTTTATATTATTTTTTTTCAAAAAAATGTTTTTATGGGCTTATATATTTCATGCATCATGCTTCCTCATGTACATCATGTTGATTATAATATATATAATGTTGTCTTTCTGAGAAGATTATAATGCACTAATAAAGTATAACATATTGATTTATACTTTATAGTACATAATGTTGTTTTAGAACAAGATCATGATGCAAGTGTGATATAATGCATTCAAATATACGAGCAAGTATATGCTACTTTTGATTTTAGCTTGATCTTTATACAGCTCTTGTAAATGAGTGAAAAAAGAAATAAATAAATATCAAGTAAAATGACACCAAATGTATAGTGTTTCTAGTTAATGTTACTAGATTCATTTCATGTTGTTTTAACTTTTCTGTTATTTATAACGCTATTTGTTTCTTAAATATAGAAAAATGACCAGTTCGTTGTCCGGTCCAGTTTTAAAAAGACTGTTTAAGATATATCTCAGTTCGTGTTTTGCAAGATGAAGAGTAAGAAAAAGAAGTGTAGTATGTATTGTTGAATTGTGAATCCTAATAGAGAAACATATGGGTCACTTAATCAATATAAAGTACATTTTGAATATTGGTGCATTAAGCCCTATATTATTATTCACTTGGTGCATTAAGCCCTATAGTATTTATTATGCATGAGTATAAAATATTTTCACCATTTACATATATATGTACTAATGAATAGTTATTTTTGAGTGTACAATTTATGATGCTTATGGTATAAGCTGTGTTTGCACCACCTGATCTTTATATCTCTTCTCTGTTCCCTGTCTCATTTGGGTTTTTGTTGCCACCGATGTCATTCTCTGCCATTGTCACCACCGACGTCTTGACTCGCCGTACCGGGTGTTGTTCATTGGATTGTTGTTCGCCGCCGTTGTATGTCCCGGCCTCCATTTCTGGTTCGTTTGCCTTTGTCGCCGCCGACGGTATCACCGGTCGAAACAAATGTTCTTCACCGGGTTGTTGTTTGTGGCCGGTGCATGCCCTCGCCTATCTGCTCTTCGACGTTGTCGCCCGCGGTGGCTCTCCGCCAACGGGCGACATCGTTTTTCTGAGCCTGATATGTTTTATGAGGCAACACGCACAATGAACGTGTTCGGGAACATACTAGTTTAGTTAATAAAAGGATGTGATGCATTACTATTTATGGTATTAAAGTTTGGATTGAGGATCCATCTAGCATCAAATCATGGTTTTTCTTTGTAACTATTTTGAGGAGAACTTATAGAAGATTACTTGGGCAATGCTCCTTAATTACTCGCTCTACCCGATTGGGTTGCATGGCAAAGCAAACTCTAGACCAATCTTCTCGGCTACAAATGATGCTGATAATCAAGGTGATTAAACATATCGTGTGGGAGTGATAAATCTCTTGATCCAGATGGATTCTTGTTTGGATTCTTAAAAAAACATTTTGGATATTCTCCAACCGGATGTTTGTGGTTTTGTTTAAGAGTTTTTTCTACTAGTATTTTTCTAACGGTTGCTACTCGTCGTTTATACTCTTGTTCAGAAAACGAAGGGCCCGATTATGATCTTGGTTTTTAGAGCATTAGTCTAATTGGATTGCAACACAAAATTATTGCTAGAATAATTGCAATAGCCTTAACGAGTATTATAGACAAGAGTGTGAGTACGGTGCAATTGACCTTTATCAAAGGCCACCAAATTCTAGTCCGGCCGTTTATGAGGAATAAGATTGATCAGTGGTCCTTAAAGAAGAAGGAAAAACTACTTTTATTTAAATTTGATTTTGTGAGAGCATATGATTCCTTGAGTTGGGAATTTTTATTATCAATTCTTTCAATGACGGGGTTTGGTTTGAATGGTTGGGTTGGGTGAATTTTGTTGGGTTGTGAAAGTTTTGGTCGGGCCGGGCTGGCCTCGTGCCCAAGCCTGTTTTGGCCACAAAAACAACAGGGTCTATTTATGTGCTAGATTAGGGTTGTAATTAAGGCAACTCTTAATCTCTAAGAAATAACAAAAAGCATAGCACCGGTTGCCCTATTGTTTCTGCCACCAAAACAGGCCCAGGCCCGAGGCCAGCTCGGCCCAACCAAATCCTTCACAATCCAGTAATATCCCACTTGAAGTCTTTGTAAAAGTCCATAAATGCCATGCAAATAACCCAGATCTAGTAATTCTAGTATTCTTTATATCCAAGTCTTCCAAGCTTCAAGTCACATTAGCTAAGACTTCATTGTAACCCCTAGTTGCATCCCCTCTTATCAAGTACATGAGGGGACAGTTAAAGGTCTCCCCACCTCCAACCCATTCTCTATCTCAACTAGTATGCATGATCCACCAGCTTCAGAGATAACCCGAGAATCATTAGTGTGACATCCGGTAATTTTCTGTTACCAAACTCCGTTGTTCTGTTAGGTCTTGCATACACGTGTCGTGAGTACACACTAGTTATCGTTGAACGTTGGTGATATAAAAATAATTAACTATGGTTAACAGATAATAATTTAAGTAATAACGTTGATTATAAATTTGTGATTATGTGATTCATGAATTTTATGTATTATTTGTGAATTTTACTTTATAATGTGTGATCTTTAATTCATGTGTTTTATTGCTAGTTGAAACATATAATTATTATTGTTGATTAGTAATACTTGTGTTTTGTAGTTAAAATTATTTAAAAGGTGTTAAAAAGATTAAGTTTTTACAAAATATAATCAAGGAAGGTTTATTGTGTAATTACCACTAAACATAATATTACCAAAATCAAAACCCTAGCCCCCCCACACCCCAAAGTCGCGATCGAACCCTCCTCCCCCTATCCTTGTGATTTTGATCTTCCAACACAAATTTCCATCGATTTCTAGTGTCATTCAAGCGTTAGAAGCGATTAGCAGGTGTTAATCATCACCATTACACGTTTAAAGGTAAGTTCTAACAAGTTTTTTATGGTTTTTGTTACTTGATGACCCTTAATTTGAAATTGATGAAGAAAAGTTGAATTATTTGATTGTTTGGTGATTCTATAATGATAGTGATGATGTATTGATGTTAATCTATGTGGTTTATGCAAGAATTTCATGGTATTGTCATCTAGTTCATATATTGCCCAAATTAGAAACTTTTGGATTATGAGAATTCATGTTTTGATGATTTGTGGATGTTAAATAGATTATTATGATTTCTATGAACTAGATTAGGGATGTTATTGGTGAATTTGGAATTGAAATTGATGAAAATATTGATTTTGAGTGTTACTTTCCCAAAAGAGAAACTTTATTGACATGAATCATTAAATATTGTGAATTGGGCATGTTTATGATGTTAGGATCATGCTAGAATGCTTGTTGATGATGTATAATGTGATAGTATGTGTTCTTGGAAATTTAGGTTTTCTTGAAAAATATGCAAGTGTACAAGTTAGTTGTCATGATGGATTGTAGTAGTTGATTATCATATAAATTTCAATTGGGAATGTGATGGTGAGTATCATACACATGTGCGAATCCGAGGCCCCTACTTAGTAGGATTGGCAAGGTTTAGGATGTGTAGTCGTGAGTGGCTTCACATGGCATGTAGTGCGTGACTAAACTCAATATGAATTGTTAGTTAGGAGTTATTTGTATTTATTTGTTGAGCATGATGACTTATTAGGAATTTGCATATGTTGTATGATAACCTAAGTTAGCATGAAGATCATGATGAGACTTAAGATTTACAATGTGGATTATGTGAATAGCTTGTATGGTAATCTATGAAATCATGACGTTTAATGTGATACCACACTTGACTAAACAACAACTCAACTTAATATGTCACCAACGGGTCAAACAGGTCAACTAGGTCAATTATGTTATTGTGTTCCATATCATTTGGGTCAACCTATTTATAGAGCACCTAGGATCTGTCAAGTCTTTCTAGTCTTGAATACTTACAAACTCACATGTTCTAGGTGACCTTTGACGGGTTGTCTTTCCTTTCATTCGTAGCTTGCATTATTCTTTTATTGAAGCACCAGGTGAGTTCATGCCCTACTTTTAAACACTCTCTTTTTAGGGAGATAGCATACTCTTTTACTAACGCTTTATTATTGTAAGTTATGTATAGTGTAACATAGTGTGTTATACCTTGAAAGCCCTCACACTTTCGGATCGTTAATAATCTTAACTAACGGGAAATTTTGGGTAGTACTACTGGGTCTGACAAGCCCCACCCGTACGACTCGAGGTCAAACGGGTGCAATATTGTCCTAACACAAACATCGTCATGACCTGGTATGTCGTGACAGGAGGCAAACAAACAAAACACAGTCAGCTTCGATTGCGAAATAACTATGGTTATTACTTATGAAAGTAGACTAGCTATCTATTTCATTGCACTTCTTATGTTTTACAACTGTTATTGATTATGTTAAACGCAAACTCTTGACCTCATCAACCGTTGTGTTGACTTTTTTAGTATGCTATTCTCAGGTCGAGGTTAGCAGCAACGCCTAGGAGCACTCACGTGTCAGCATGCATTGGAACAAACATTGTTTTGCATTTGGGATTTAATATACATTTTGTTTTAAATAATAGTTGGGCTCGTATTTGCGTATTTTACATTTCATTACTTTGGGTTTGACTTATTTACTAAATGCTTCTGCACAGTTTTGAAGTTATAAACTCTGGTTTGTTTTAAATGTTTCATATAGTATCGTTCTGAGTAACTAATGACTTAGACCCTGGTTTGTTCACATGCCTCGCCGTAGAACCCCGCACGTGGAATTTGAGGGTGTGACAGATTGGTATTAGAGTTATTAGTTATAGGGAATTAGGTTGCATACACACTAGTCTATAATCGCACACAGTTAGTTAGTTAGTTACTCGTTACTTATTCCCTTACTGTTACTAATTGGCATACACATCACATACACTCCAAAATGGCATCATCATCATCTTCATCCCCTGTTCGACACGCGCTGGGAAAGGAACCCGAGGTTCCTACTATTCCTTCGTCGTCTACGAGTTATGGTTCTAGACCCCCTATGTTTATATCTGATGCGTATCCTACGGGCGAGTCTATGATTGAGCGGGATATGGCTAATCCTAATAATTAGGACTGGTATAGTACTGCACTGATCAGGATGCTGGAAACGAAGTGTGTTCCATTTTTGATTACTATCATGACTAGAGATTCCATATTATACCCTCTACCTTGCACCCCTTCTAGGGCTATCACCGCTGTGGTGCCCTCACATGATTGACTGCGACGAAATGTCGAGGAGAAATTTAAAAGGTTGGACGCGCGACAGGAAAACGACAGGAGCACGACAACCGAGTGTACGAGGAGATGGAAGACTCGTGGCTCGATATGCAAGGACGTCAGGATAGTCAGACAGGAGAGATCCAGACTCTAGGTGGACAGGTTGCTAAGTTGATGGCTACTCTGAATGCGACACGCGATCAGCTTTACGAGGCTATAGTTAGTATACATGAGTTGGAAAACTAGCTCGAGCCTTAGTAGGCCCCGATAGAGGAGCCTCAAGAGGTACCAGAGGAGGTACCCAAGGAGGAGCCAGAGGAAGAGCCGGAGGAAGAACCGAATGAAGTCTAGAAGTTTGAGGCTGAGTTCTGGCAGTTAAAGATGGAGGGATCCGAGATCGAGGCCTGCACTACGAGGTCTCACGAGTTGGCGACTCTCTGTCCTGGAATGATAAACCCACCAATCAAAAGGATCAAACTTTATCTGTGTGGGTTGGTGCCAGAAATACAAAGTATGGTGACTGCTTCAAACCTCACCACTATCCAGCAGGCTATCTAGCAGCACATAAGCTAACAGACCAAGCGGTAGAGCAAGGAAAGCTACCCAAACAGGGTGCTGTTACAAGCGTGCCCGACAACAAGCGCAAGTGGGATAACTCTAGGAACAAGAGCTCGTCGTCTAACAACCACCACCAATAGCAACAACAACAAAGGAGGTTCGACAATAACCGTAGCTTTAACCATTCATCTTCCTCAAATCAAGGACAAGGTAGATACGTGGGGAAGTATCCAAAATGCAACCGATGCAACTAGCATCACACTGGTAGATGTGACGATTTCCGATGTTGGCGTTGTGGGAAAGCATTGAATATGGGAAAGAAGGGCATTATAAGAGGAACTGTCCTCAACTAAAGAAGAATGGAAATGGTAGTGACAATGGTGGCAAAAACAAAAACAATGGTGGCAATGACGACAACATCGGTGGTAATAATGGTGGAGCCAAGGGAAGAGCTTTTGTCAGGGGTACAGGTGAGGCTCTAAACGAGCCTACTATTGTTACTAGTAAATTTCCTGTTAATGGTCATTATGCAACTGTACTATTTGACACTGGAGTCGATAGAATCTTTGTCTCTACTAAGTTCAGTAATCTTTTAAATAATATGCTTTCTACTTTTGAATCCCAGTATATCATAGAATTAGCTGACGGTAAGAAAATTCATGTTACACACATCCTTAAGGGTTGTAAGATAGAACTGGCCGGACACATTTTCGACATCGATATTATGCCGGTTACACTTGGGAGTTTTGATGTAGTCGTGGGCATGGATTGGCTTTCCGAGAAGCAGGCGGAAGTCATATGTCGCGAGAAGATTATACGTATTCCGATTGGTGGAGAAATTATTTTGGTCAAGGGCGAGAGGAGTGGTGAAATGATAGGCATCATATAATATATGAAAGCGCAGAAATTGTTACGCAAAGGTCGTTTGGCCATATTGGCCCTTGTGAAGGATAAATAGTGATAATCCAAGGATCGTTGGAGGAATTATCAATTTGATTTTAACAAGTATTGATCACAGAAATATCAATACCTGCTATTTAATGGATTGTTTATCAAAAGTTGAAATCGATGAACAAAGAAGAACAACTAGAAAAACTAAATGTAATAATGCAATACACAGATTGTTTTCAATTGCTCTTCATTCACAATCAATCGATTACAATTGATTATAATGCTATATGTTCTTGATGCTTGATATTGCTATCTTGTTAATGTTCTTGTTGATTAATATTCATCGATCAATATATATACCTAATTGTGTATATATATCTTCCTATTCTGTTCCTATTTTATAGCTAATATATCACTATTCTGTTTTGATATTCTATTTCTATATGTGTGAATCCTTGCCTTGTTTATCGGCAGAGGAGTTCACATTTTACATAGGAAATTGTAAATTACATAAAGAATATTGTTAATATGACGTGGAATATTCTGTTGACATAATTATCCTTCGCCGTCATTGATTTGATGATATTGCTCTGACATGTTGACTTTTTGTTACGTACTTGAAGATTTGAAACAATGCAAGTTTGTTAATATTCCGTAAGAACTGGTCTTCCATTGGAGGTTCTTCTTCCACAGTAATTAGTCTTCAACATTTGTTCTTTAGTGTTTGTGCTTTCACAGGAGTTCTTGTACTTGCTCTTCAGCGGCACGCTCTCCTTCAGCAGCTCCACTTGATCTTTGGTCTTGTTCAGCAGTTGTTGTTCTTCCATAGGAGATCTACGAAAGCACAAACTTCAGTTATACTTCTGAGAACATCTACGGAAGAACACTTATTCATCCGTAGGTTGTTCTAACACTTAGTCAATTTTTCCAAATTGACCAAGTCTGATGTTTCCTGTAATAACATAAATTAACACACATAATAATATGGGTTACCATATAATTCATGCATTACATTATATTATCAAAAAGAGAATTACAATGATTAATTATAAGAGTTGACAAGTCAACTAAACCTATACATTTGATCTAGTTCTAACAATACCCCCCCTATAGGTTTAGCCTCTTGTAATTAGCTGTTCAAGTCTCTCAATTCTTGAACTCTTGTCAAAATTTTGGTATTGAAGTATCCCACAGTATTCTTTTGATCTTCATACTGATACTTTATCTTCATCCTCCCCATTCTCTTTAATGTTTTGTATTTCAAGCCCAGGATGTCCTCTTCAGTGGTTAATGTTGCAACAACACTATTATTAGACACCACTTCCAACTCATCCTGTTCTAAAATTCTCAGTTCTGTTATTGGCTCTATCTCTGCTCCCATCAGCTGCCCAGCTTCAAACTTCCTTCTTTTGTGGGCCTTGGCATGGAGCTTGTCAATAACTTGAATGATGTGTACATACAAGCACAAGTCATTTTGAGCAGTTTGATCATTAAGCTTGGGAAAATACTTGTCATGTAGATATGAGGTATAGCTCGGATGAAGCAGCTTGATCTCCATTGGGTCAAATAGCCTTATTCTAGGACCTTTCTTCAGTGGATCATTTCTCTGCAACACCAGCTCTTTCGTCCTTTCTACGTATCCCCATTCTGTGATAGGGCAAGAGTACTGATTTCCCTCAATAACTTTGACTGATGCTTCAGATCTGTCTTCATATCCAATTCTTTGTAAAAATTCATCATCCACCTATTAAGAACTGGAATAAGACCTTTTTTGTTTTAGCTTCCTTTTATTGTATTCTGTATCTTTTCTCTTTGCTTCTTTAAGCACATCTCCCTTGAACCTGTGACTCAGCTTAGCCATAAGTGGGGATGTTTTCCAGAGTGGTGAGGTCTATATTTGGAAGTGTAAGGAGTGTTTCTACCCTTGGAAAGTATTGAATCACTCCAGATGTTCTTTTTATCACAGCACAGTCCCACTCTGAGTCATATTTCCAAGCAATGATTCTGTTTTCTTCTATTGATCTTGGAGTTGTCATGTTGTCAAACAACTGAATCATTATGGTCTTTTGTTCAGTTATCTCTCTAACTGCAGTTCCCAGAGGCCAGACCTTGTTGGGAATCACATCCTTTGGCTCTCTTATCAACTTTTCTTTACCTCTCTGCATGTCTCTGCTCTGAACTACAGTTGGTTCAGCAGGAGTTTGTTTTGCTTGTTGTTTGTATGCAGGTTTGGGAGCTCCAGACCTGAATCTTACTCCTGTGTCTAGCTCCACCTTCATTACATGCTCCATCATTTCCCTTAGCTCACTTATTGATCTTCCTTTAAGCTCATGGTCCTCAAAGTTATGACTCTACAACCAGCAAGTCATGTTGTACCAGGTCAGCTTCTTAGTTTCACAATGACCTCCTTCTTGATTTTTTCCATATCTTTGTATTTTGAATAAGTTCATAATTGCATATGGGCAGCATCAGCCTTGCAGCATAGAACTCCTTCAAAACTTCAATCATCTCATTCATGTTCATTCGTTCAACCATGTCATAAGGGAATCCGTTACTTATTAAGTCCATGAACATGGCAGATTGAGCTCTTTCTTCCAAAATGTCTTCAGTTGATAGCATGCCAGATTCTTCTTCAGTTAGCTGCTTCAACTCATCATCACTTTCTTCTTTGATGATGTTAATTTGCTAATAAGCTGCAGGATCAGTTAATGGAGTGTGAGTTGGGGAGACCCTTTTTGATTTCTTTTATTGATCTTTAGATTCAGCACCTTCATCTTGAGTTTTGCCCAGATATTTTCTTTTCCTGCTGTAAAAGATTTTGGGTTCCTTTTCCTTCATTTTTGAACTCACATTAGCTTCTTTCTTTTTGCTCACTTCTTGTTCAGACAACTTTTTCTTTAACTTCTCAATCTCATCATCTTTTTCTTTCAGTTGTTCTGATTGTTCAGAGATTAGCTGTAACACTCTAGGCGAATCTCACATCGGCCGTGGACAGGAGAGATTCCTAGTTGTCTGGTCTCTAATATCACCAACGCGTTTTGGGCTTATTGGCTGTGGATGAGAGGAGAACTCCACAGTTAAGCATGCTCAGGTAGCAGCAATCCAGGGATGGGTGACTTCCCTGGGAAGTTTTCACCCGGGCAACTAAAAGCAGATCCGTGAGCTCCTCGTGATCAAAGTGGACAATATTGGTGGTGTGAGGGGCCGGATGTTACAAAATGGTATTAGAGCCACTCTTGTGCCGTTCGGGATGGTGGGGCAAACCTCATCAAGGATGGTGAGTCCCCGGGGGTGTTCAGAGGGACACCTTAGGCCAATCCCATATCCATAGATGGGATGGTGGGGCAAACCTCATCGAGGACGATGAATCTAAAGGGGGGTGTTTGTAACACTGTAGGCGAATCCCACATTGGCCGTGGACAGGAGAGATTCCTGGTTCATAAGGAATGTCTGGTCTCTAATATCACCAATGCGTTTTGGGCGTATTGGCTATGGATGAGAGGAGAACTCCACTGTTAAGCATGCTCAGGTGGTAGCAATCCAGGGATGGGTGACCTCCCTGGGAAGTTTTCACCCGGGCAACCAAAAACAAATCCGTGTGCTCCTAGTCGGCAAAGCGGACAATATTGGTGGTGTGAGGGGCCGGATGTTACATTAGCTCATTCATTGCATCAATTACCTTGTTATCAGTCTCAATATCTTCTCTCAGCCTTTTGATTCGTCCTTCTAGTTGAGTGATTGTAACATCTTTCTCAGCTATCAGTCTGTCTTTCTCTATCAGCTCTTTCTTTATTTTCCTCAACTTTTCTAGCTTCCTGTTGCTTTTAATGATCAAATTGTTGTATTTTGCTACCAAGTAGCTCTTACTCACATCAATCTCTTATTCATTCAAGTCATCCTCATTGTAAGCAATGATGTCAACATAACTACCCTCTTCTTGTTCAACTTCTTCATCTTTCTCCCTTTCAATCTCCAGACGTATCTTCTTAGTATCACTATCATTAACAGCTTCATATTCATCCTCATCAAAGTTGAGTTTCTCAGTAGATGTTGGGCTATCAATGGGTTCAGTAAGTATGGGTGAGGTGGTTGGTTAAGTTTGAAGTGGAGGTGTAGGTGTTTGAGTGAGAAGTGGTGAAATGGGTTCTGTTGCACCAGAGTGCAGTGATGATTGAGATTGGATGGGTGAGATAGGTTGGGTATGCTCACTGGAAGATGATTATGATAATTCTATCACAGTGGCTGGTGATAGAAAGTATGGTTCATGTTGAGATAATGGTTGTGGTGGTGATTGTTGTGGTGATGGTTGATGGATTTGATCAACTGATACTACTTTAGTTGAAGCAGAGTTTATTGATGTTTGAGAAAGTGCAGGTGATAAGGGTTGGGTGTGTTCACTTGGTGGTGAAGGATGATTGGGTTCATGATGTGGTGGTTCAGGTGATTTGGTTAAAGGTGTTTGTTGATGTGGTCGTTCAGGGAATATGAGTTCCTGAGGTATGTCAGCAGTCTCATCCATCACATGTGGGAACATCTCCACCTCTTCTCCTTGATACCGCCTAGTCAATTTGTTGAGTAGAGATCTTCCTAGGTGAGTTTGCACAAACACATCACCCTCTCTTTCAACATTGGGCATACATTCGTTTATGATCAGCTGGATGAACCTTGGGAACATGTACATCTTGTTGTCTTTCTACATTCTTATATCGTCACACAGGCAACCAAGAATGTACTTGGAGTAGTTGTACTTTCTTCCCTCAAAGATGCCAATGATTCCCGATGAGATGTGCCTCGAGAATCTGTCCAATCCGGACTTCCTATTGGAGATGCACTTGAGATAGGTGTGGCATAGGAATCTATACGGCTTGCACAATCTTCCCTTTTTAATCTCACCATGTTGATAGTCTCCGTCATACCCTATTAACTAAAAAACTTTCTGAATGTATTCATGATCAAATACATCAGGGTGACCTTCTTTACCTTCTCCGAACTCCAGCGCCCTTCTTATTGTTTGTTCATCTATCCTCAACTGTTCGTTTCTGATTGGGGCATGAATGACCCGCTCACCATCTTCTTCTTCAATCCTCGCAGATTCCTAGAAATCTATGATGTGAGATTGATAGATAATGGGATCCGCAGATAGTGCATAAAACAATCGTGATCTTCTCAAATAGCGGATGATGTCTCTGCATCCATCTTCCACTTCTGGATTCAGGAATGCACACACATTGTGATCCTTAACAAATCTATTAGCCATACTAGCTGTGATGTTTGAATGGTGTGAGGATTAGTTGTGCGGAACAATCGATTTCAATGAAGATGAAGGGGGGTTTTTGGGTGAGAGGATTTCTAGGTCTGGAAAGGTTTTTTGTGAGTGGATAGAAAGGCCAATGGTAGAGGTGTCCTATTATACTTTTCTAGACAGTTTAAATCTTATTTTAATGATGTGGGACCCACCTACCCTTTTTACCCTTCCGAGGTTGTTTTGATAATTCTTCCGCAGAACTTCTACGGAAGGCAAAAGTCTTGGTTCCAGTTTGTATCTTCCTCAGAACATCTACGGAAGACAGACACGTGTTTCAAGTTACTCTCTCGAAGATAGTTTTGATAAAATATCTTCCGAAGGTGATAAATGTATCTTCCGAAGATAAAGGTAAGATAAAATTTCTCTACATGTACTAACATATAGTTAGTCCATTTGTTGTTTTGCTATTAGACCTTGTTGACTTTGCTTCATGGCAAACGTGCAAATGATTAAACACTTTAGATATCCATACAACCAAGTTAGTGCTCAAGTTGCAATTTTCTTCATATTACAATGTTAAACTCAGTTTTCATGCTGTTGACTACTCCCCCTAAATTTGTGATAAATCATAAACTTATGCATTTATCAAAAATTCATAAAGAGAATAGTATGAAAAGCAGTTAATCTGTCCATATTATTAACAGGAAAATGAACAAAAATCCTTTTGAATGTTTGTTTACAGGCAAGTATATCCTATACAAGGGATCATACTATGGACCAAGCAATTTCTTGAACATTATGTTTGATGTTGTGGTATACTGGATCTAGTGACGATTTCAAATATTATGATTCGCAGAAATTCAACAAGAGTTTATTGTCAACTTGTCATGTTGTTTATCATGTTTTGGTATGGGTTAAAGATGAACAAAGAAGGATTCAGCACTTAAGTCACATTAAAGTTAGTCCTCCTGACATGAATCAATTCATCACTTTATCACATTTAAACTATGTTCCATAGATTATAAGCTCTATCTTAATATTTGTTTGAAATCTTATTAATGCTGAGATGGTTTACATGCTCTTTGATATAATATATAGTTGATCTTATTGGATTCTTTTAGATCAGTTACTTTTGGACTTTTGATGATCAGCATCAGGTCACCAGGTCTTTACTTACGTAAAACAGAGGTGCCTATTGACCCAGGTTTTTGCTTACGCAAAACAGAGGGTCATGATGCGTAAAGAAAGAGGTTATAAGGTGTTACAACATAGTAAGTGTGCGTGGGTGAATAAAATGATCACAAACGGATAAGACTTGCTTGCTCCTCAAAGTGAATTGCCCACACTTAGTCACCTTGGCATGATGTTGTGCGTGACTTTGTTTATTTTCCACTCAAGCTGAACCCATTCACATATCAAATCACATCTGATCAGTGTTTAATTGTTATTTAGAACTAGGAAAGTATGCCAAGTGATAGTGTACTATCATATCCCTGTATATGAACTGCCTTATGTGAATGTTTTTGTCTTTTTCATATGTATAATAGTAATGGACAAATGATGCTTTGCTTGGTGTTATTGACTAATCTAAGTTGATCATGCCTTAGGCTTCAATTAAGAAATTAAATCTAACTGAATCAAAGGCTTTAGTGAATAAATCAGCAAGTTGATTTGTTGTATCCACTTTGATCAACTTGATTAAACCCTTTTCTGAACAGTCTCTTAGAAAATGGTATCTGATTTCTATATGTTTAGTTTTACTATGTTGCACTGGATTGGCAGTGATAAACATAGCAGCTGAGTTATCTATGTGTATTGGAGTTTGAAGAAAATTGTAACCATAATCAAGTAATTGGTTTTGCAACCATAAAACTTGAGAGCAACCAGCTGAAGCAGCTATGTACTCAGCCTCAGCTATGGATACTGAAACATTGGTTTGCTTTTTGTACTACCAAGAAACAAGTCTTGGTCCTATGAATTGACAACCACCAGTTGCTGATCTTCTGTTGTTGTTGCACCCTCCAAAGTCACTATCTGAATATGAGTAGAGTTTAAAGTCTCCTTCTTTGGGATACCAAAGTCCAAGAGCTGGTTTCCCTTTAAGGTATCTGAAAATTCTCTTCACTGCATTCAAGTGTGACTCCTTAGGGTCTGATTGGTACCTAGCACAAACATACACAGCAAACATTATGTCAGGTCTACTGGCAGTTAAATACATTAATGATCCTATCATAGATCTATATAATCTTTGATACAGACTTCCCTGTAGGATCTGGGACAATCTTATCTATTGTTGATGCTGGCTTTTTGCATGAAGATGAATCAGCAAGGTTGTACTTCTTTAAAATTTGATTCACATACTTCTCCTGATTGATGAAGATGCCATCTGGTTTTTGATGAACTTGTAAGCCAAGAAAGAATGTTAGTTCTCCCATGGAACTCATTTGAAACTCAGATTTCATCAGACATTCAAATTCTTCATACAATCTCTTGTTTGTTGATCCAAATATGATATCATTTACATATACTTGAATAACTAAGAGATCTTGATGTTTATGTTTCAGGAGGAGAGTCTGATTAATTGTTCCTCTTTTGTAACCATGCTTGAGTAAGAAAGATGACAATGTATCATACCACTTTCTTGGGGCCTGATGAAGTCCATACAAAGCTTTTTCAAGCTTGTATACCCTGTGTGGATAATCAGGATCTTCAAAGCCTGGTGGCTGAGCAACATAGACTTCTTCATCAATTTTACCATATGAGAAAGCACATTTTACATCCATCTGGTAAACTGTGAACTTCTTATGTGATGCATAGGCTAGAAAGACTCTAATGGCTTCAATCCTTGCAACAGGAGCAAAGACTTCATCATAGTCTATTCCTTCTTCCTGAGTATAACCTTATGCTATCAGCCTTGCTTTGTTCTCACAACAATGCCCTTATCATCTAGTTTGTTCTTGAACAACCACCTTGTGCCAATTGGATAATGGCCTTCAGGAAGATCAACTAGATTCCAGACTTTTTGTTTTCTGAATTGCTGAAGTTCTTCTTGCATTGCTTCAATCCAGCTGTTATCTTTCAATGCTGCAGTGATGTTGGGAGGAACCACTTGTGAAAGAAAGCAAGAGAATAGACAAATGTTGGCTGCTCCCCCTTGTCTTCTTGTAGTTCTATCATTAAGATCACCTATCATGTTTTCAATGGGATGATACTTGTGAATTCTAGATGTTGGTATTGATTCAACTTGAATGGATGAATGCAAGTTAATGATGTTGTTTGATGGAGATGGAGTTAGCTGGGATGGGGAATCCATAAAGTAGTCAAAATTATCATGTGGCTGATCTTTTGATGCTGAATTATGTTCATCTGTATCAGCTTTTATTTCTGTAGATGTAGGCATAGCATCCGCAGCAGCTACATGTACAACTACAGATGATGTAGTTTGTTGAACTGCATGTGTGGGTGGTGGTTGTTGAATGTTTTCTGTTGAATTGTGAACTTCAACTGAATGCAATGGGTCATCTCTGGAAGTAGTAATATCTACGGATGTAGAAGGAACTTCTGCGGATGTAGAAGGAAATTCTGCTGATGTAGACCTATTGTTTCCATCAGGATGATCTTTGCTTGTTTGAATTGAAGGGCCAGGATCAGTAGCATTTTGAGTAAGTGACTGGACTACTCTTGGTGGATTAGCTGTCAATGGCACTTCACCCATGTTTGGAGGAACATAAGGATCACATGTATCCACAGGACCTGCGACATTCAAATAACCTGTGTTAAATGAGTTTGTTAATGCATCTATATCAAACAACCAAGATGATCCTTTTACAGATTTTGGAAACAAGGATTCATTAAAAGATACATTATGAGTTTCTTCCACAATGTTTTCATGTGGAACATAGACTTTGTATGATTTAGATGTTGATGAGTAATTAACAAAGAAACCATCATAGGCTTTTTCTGCAAACTTTCCTAGTTGATCTTTTGTGTTTAATATGGACACATGACACCCAAAAGCTCTAAAATATCCTATGAAAGGTTTTCTTTTAAACAAAAGCTCATATGGTGTTTTATTATGCTCATTGACAATTAATGTCCAGTATTGAACATTGCATGCTGTGTTCACAGCTTCTGCCCAGAATGTGATTGGCAACTGTGAATCAGCAAGCATTGTTCTTGCTGCTTCAATAAGAGTTCTATTTCTTCTTTCAGCAACTCCATTCTGTTGTGGTGTTCTTGGTGCACTGAATTATCTTGATATGCCTTTGTCCCTACAAAAGGAATCTAAAATATGATTAACAAATTCAGTTCCATTATCACTTCTTAAGATTTTGATTTTTAGATCAAGTTGATTTTCAATCTTAGTGATAAACTCTATCAATGTTTTTGATATTTCACTTTTATGTTTTAAGAGAAAGACCCATGTGAATCTAGTGAAATCATCAACAATCACCAAACAATATTGCCTTTTTCCAATGCTCATGACATTGGTTGGACCAAAAAGATCCATGTGCAACAGTATGAGTGGTGTTGTGTTTGTGTTAATTGTTTTGGATTTATGAGACACTCTATGTTGTTTTCCTTTGAAACATGATGAAAAGTGATTAGAATAATAAAATTCTTTCTTTGGAAGGCCAATGACTAAGTCATTTTTGACCAACTTATTCATGTTCTTCAAGTTAGAGTGAACCATTCATCTATGCCATAGTTAAGATTCATCTTCTGATGACTTAGAAATCAGGCATGTTTCATTGCTTTTTATAGATGTGTTGTTCATATCCAAAACATATGTGTTGCCTTTTCTTGGTGCTTTAAGAAAGATCCAGTCCTCTGGAATTTGAAAACCTGGGTTAAGAATGTAACAATAGTTGGTATCAAAGAAAGTAGTATAGTTTTGATCATAAATTTGAGAAACACTTAATAAATTGAATTGTAAATTTTCACAGAAGTTAACTTTCTCAAATTTTAGAACACCATTGGTTACCATTCCTTCACCAATGATTTTACCTCCCTTCTTATCCCCACCAAATGCTACATAGGAAGCATTTTTATGTTTGAAGTCATGGAGGAGGGAACAGTTTCCCGTCATGTGCCTGGAACAGCCACTGTTAACATACCACTTGTTGTCAGTCCTCCCCGGATGTTCCTGCAAAAATAATGAAATTAGTTATTCTGTGGAGCCCAAGCCTTGATGGTCTTGGGCTTGCCATTGTTGTCTAATATTGTTATTTTCTCATGAATGAGCCTAGATGACTCTAGATTGGTTTTAGATTCCATTAATTCATTATGTTTTGTTTTGGGTGAGGATGATTCTTTTGATGATGAATATAAAGCAATTTTTCTTTGAACTAGAGGCTGAGGCTCTTTCAGAAAAGGTTTCTGCATTCTTTGTCCTTGACTGTGGTACATGATTACCTTTTTCAAAATGATCAAAGAATGTATCATCTTCTTGCAACACTACCTTTTTATAAGGTGTCTTACTTTGAGATAGTTTTATCTCCTTTTTCTTTGATGAATTATCAGCAGATGTTTTTGTTGTCTTTGCATTCTTCTGCTTTTGTTGCTGATTCTTTTGCTTTGGTATTTTTGATTCATCATTCTTCAAAGATTCTGAATTTGATTTAGAAGTCTCAGCTTTTTGCTTCTTGGGGACCTTTAATTTTTTCTTTTTGTTGAAGAAACATTCATGAGTGGAATGATTGTGCTTGTTGTAGATGGCACAATGCTTGTTGAAGTAACAATCTGAGGTCATATGATTGTTCATATTGCAGATGGAGCAATAGCTGCTAAAGTAACACTCTTCTGTGCTGTGGTTGTGCATATCACACCATTTGCAATACTTCTCTTCAGCTTCACTATCAGAGTCAGCTTCTATCTTTGTCAGTTTCTTCATCAGTATCTTCTTTTGCTTCACCAGTTCTTTCTCAATCTTTGCATCTGAAAGATCCTTTTGTTTACCTTTCTGGTTAGCAGTTGAATCCTCAGGTATTTTCTTCTTCCGTAGATATTCTACGGATGAATGTTTAGGTTCTGATGATTTCTTCTTCCGTGGATGTTCTACGGAAGACTGTTTTGTCTTCTTCAATAGATCTTCTACAGCTGACACATTTTTCCTTTGCTTTTCTATGGATGTGTAGAACCTGTCTTATTCTTCCGCTGGTGATCTGCTGAAGTGAGACTATCTTCTTTCTCCATAGTTCTTTTTGCTGCCTGACTTTTATGCTGTTTGTTGAGTTCATGAATGCCTTCATTTAATAGACCAATCCTTATGTAAATGGTCTTCAGCAGATTTCTTTAAATTGGTGGATAGGGTAACTTGATCTCATCAAGGATTTTGGGAGTTATAGAATCAATTACCACACATTTTCCCTTACCCAAACCAGCACTTTCTTGTTTATTAGGCTCATCACTATCATCTAGACCATCACAGTTATCAAGATCAAGTTCTGAGTCATGTTGTTTTGAGAATGTTGATTCAGATGAATCAGTTTTAATGGATTCAGAATCCTTGTCATTTATCACTTCATTATTTTCAACTTTTGCCTCAGTTTTGGTGCTAGACACAAAATGATTTGTCAAACTGTTGGTCATGGTCTCTGGTAGGGTGGTGTAATTATCATTAATTGGTGGAGCAACAGTATGATATCCCAACCCCGACTTGTTCTTTGATTCAATATGAGAGTTTAACAGTTTCTCATACGTTATGATGATAGTTGGAATTTTTGAAGTTTTACTTCAGTTGATGCATGATCTGACATGGACTTGGTTAATGAGTTGGTCAAATGCTCAACTTGTGCTTTCAAATTATAATTTTCAGACATAAGTTTGTCTAAATCCTTTTGTAGTGCATTTATTTTGACTTGATAAAGTTTATGTTCTCTTTCATGTGATTCATTTAAAAGCATAGTTTTTTTGACTTTATCAGCCAATTGTTGAGCATGAGCCCTATATCTCTCAACCTCATCAACACATAAGGAAGAACATAACCTTTCTCTTACCTCTCTGGCCATTGGTAGAACTTTGTTTTCCATATTAGCCATCAAAGCCTGATTTTCTTCTAGTACTTCCTTCTCGTACATGCTCCAGTCACAAGTACCATCCTGTAAAATAATCAAACCAGTTTCTTTAGAATTATTAGTACCCGTTGAAGAGCCTGTGGCTGGTGGGGATGAGTTTGTTAGCTGTGGTTGCTTGAAGCTCCTCTGATTTGCTTGTCTTGTATTTGTTGTTGATTGTTGATTGTTGTTGCATTCCCTGGAGAAGTGACCATACAGATTACATTTGTAACACCTCACCTTGGATTTGTCAACACCAATTTTTGTTTTTCTAACTCCCACTGACAATCCCTTGTTTCTCTTCATATACATTTTGGCTCTATAAGCAATCATGGCCATTTGCCATTGCAAATCCATCTCTTCTACTTCATCTGGATGAAGTTCTTTAAGGTCTTGCTGACTGAAGTAGGCAGTAGTCAACGTACTTCCCAAGTAGGCTTGAAAGATTGAACTGAAAGCTGCTAAGGCTGCCTTCGGTTCTTTCGATTCCAGAACCACAATAATTGGTTCTGTTTGATTGCTGGCTTTGTTGGATTTGGAGTCATCTGAATTTCCTTTCGCTTTTTTGTTTTTATTGTTTTGAGAGTTCAACTTGGAGGGCTTGGCAGCATAGAATCCAGTTTCCTCTTCAGTATCACTTTCAACACAAGAGTTATCTTCATCATCATTAGAGATGAAGGCACTTCCAACACCCTTAGTTTCTTTGAACTGGTACGGTGCTATAGGTGCTTTAACACTCTTGTTTCTGGTTTTCTCATCTAATTCCAAAGCTTCTTCCTTTGCAACCAGAGTGTCCAACCTAATTGCCTTCAGATCAATAGTATTCTTGAACATGGACATAGTGTGTGTCCAGCTTTCTGGTAATGAATGAAGCATCTTCTTGTTTAACTCCTCGTTGCTGTAATTCAGTTCAAAGATATTCATCTCTGTAACAAGTTGTATAAACCTGTGGTGTTGTTGAATAAAAGACTCAACCACAATATGATGAAAAGTCTCATATTGTGAGAGAAGTGTATCCTTTTTTATGCTCCTTATCTTGTCACTTCCTTCACACAAAGTGTTAGGATTTTTCATAACGAGTTTGATGTTTAATATGATTCACACCTGATCAAGAGATCTTTAGGCAAAGCCATAGTAACCATACTATATGCTTTGATGTCAATCTTGACTCTCTTGGCATCATCAGGTGACAGATTTTTTAAACTTACGGGTTGATTGTTGTCTTTATAGTCCGGTCCTAAAGCAGGTAGAATATAAGGACCTTTAATAATCGACACCCATAAATCAAAATCTGTGTAATTAACATGATTTCTAAATCTGATTTTCCAAGTTTTAAAATCAGATTTATTTTCCAACTTCGGAGGTTGCTAAGCACCAACCACTGAATTGCTCATGTTCTAGATCAATGGTTCTAGATCAATAAGCACGTGGCTCTGATACCACCTGATAATCCAAGGATCGTTGCAGGAATTATCAATTTGATTTTAACAAGTATTGATCGCGGAATTATCAATACTTGCTGTTTAATGGATTGTTTATCAAAAGTTGAAATCGATGAACAAAGAAGAACAACTAGAAAAACTAAACGTAATAATGCAATACACAGATTTTTTTCAATTGCTCTTCATTCACATTCAATCGATTACAATTGATTATAATGCAATATGTTCTTGATGCTTGATATTGCTATCTTGTTAATATTCTTGTGATCAATGTTCAACGATCAATATATATACCTAATTGTGTATAGATATCTTCGTATTTTGTTCCTATTTTCTAGCTAATATATCGCTATTCTGTTTTGATATTCTGTTTCTATATGTGCGAATCCTTGCCTTGTTTATCGGCAGAGGAGTTCACAATTTACATAGGAAATTGTAAATTACATAAAGAATGTTGGTGATGTGACGTGGAATATTCTGTTGACATAATTATCCTTCGCCGTCATTGATTTGATGATATTTCTCTGACATGTTGACTTTTTGTTACGTACTTGATGATTTGAAACAATACAAGTTTGTTAATCTTCCATAGGAATTGGTCTTCCGTAGGAGGTTCTTCTTCCGCAGCAATTAGTCTTCAGCATTTGTTCTTCAGTGGTTATGCTTCCGTAGGAGTTCTTGTACTTGTTCTTCAGCAGCACGCTCTCCTTCAGTAGCTCCACTTGATCTTTAGTCTTGTTCAGCAGTTGTTGTTCTTCCTTAGTAGATCTACGGAAGCACAAACTTCAGTTATGCTCCTGAGAACATCTACGGAAGAACACTTATTCATCCGTAGATTGTTCTAACACTTAGTCAATTTTTCCAAATTGACCAAGTCTGATGTTTCCTGTAATAACATAAACTAACACACACAATAATATGGGTTACCATACAATTCATGTATTACATTATATTATCAAAAGGAGAATTACAATAATTAATTACAAGAGTTGACAAGTCAACTAAACCTATACATTTGATCTAGTTTTAACAAACAGCAAGAAGAGAAGAAAACAGAGGATATTTCGGTAGTCTATGATTTTCCAGAAGTGTTTCCTGAGGATTTGCCTGGGTTACCATCTCATCGTCAAGTGGAATTCCAGATCGATTTGACTCCCGGAGCAGCTCCAATTGCAAGAGCACCTTATCGGTTGGTACCGAATGAGCTGCAGGAGTTATCAGCATAGCTTCAGGAGCTGTTGGATAAAGCATTTATCCGAACAAGCTCATTGCCTTGGGGAGCCCTTGTTCTTTTTGTTAAGAAAAAGGATAGCACATTTTGGATGTTTATCGATTACAAAGAGTTAAACAAAGTCACGGTCAAGAATCGGTACCCTTTACCTTGTATTGATGACCTGTTTGATCAATTACAGGGATCCAATTATTATTGCAAGATTAATTCAACGTCTGGTTATCATCAATTAAGAGTTCGAGAGTAAGACATCTTGAAAACAGCATTCAGAACTCGTTATGGCCATCATGCCATTTGGGTTAACTAATGCACCAGCGGTATTCATGGATCTCATGAACCGAACGTGCAAACTCTAGCTTGATCAGTTTGTTATCGTGTTCATTATTGATATATTGATCTATTCTAAGACCAAAGAGGAGCACGAGGAGCATCTGCTGTTGATCTTAGAACTGCTTAAAAGGGAACAAATGTATGTCAAATTCTCTAAGTGTGACTTCTGGATTCGAGAGGTGCAATTTCTGGGTCATATTGTTAATGAAAAAGGAATCCATGTAGATCCTGCAAAGGTTGAGGAAATAAAGAATTGGTCGGTTCCCAAAACGCCTAGTGAGATACGGCAATTTCTTGGACTGGCAGGATATTATCGACGCTTTATTGAAGGGTTTTCTAAAATTACACAACCTCTCACTACTTTAACACATAAATGGGGAGAGAGTTAAGAAACAACCTTCCAGTTGTTGAAACAGAAGCTTTGTAGCGCACCGATATTAGCATTACTAGAAGGAAATGATGACTTCGTGGTTTACTGTAATCCTTCTATCCAAGGGCGCGGTTGTGTCTTGATGCAATGTGACAAGGTGATAGCCTACGCCTCGAGACAACTGAAGGTGCATGAGAAGAACTACACCACCCATAACTTGGAACTGGGTGCAGTGGTTTTTGCCTTGAAGATCTAGAGACATTATTTGTATGGTACCAAATGCACCATTTACATCGATCACAAGAATGTTCAGCTTATCTTCGAGCAAAAAGAGCTGAATATAAGGCAGCAACACTGGGTAGAGTTATTGAATGATTATGATTGCACTATTAAGTACCACCCGGGAAAGGTAAATGTGGTTGCCGATACCTTAAGCAGGAAAGAAACTGCTAAGCCCAGACGAGTGCGAGCTTTACAGCTTACTATTAGCACTCAATTACCCAAACAGATCAAGGAAGCTCAGACGGAAGCTTTGAAAGTAGAAAATGTTAAATCTGAATCATTGCGTGGGATGGACAAATAATTTGAGGTGAAAGCTGATGGAATTCGTTACTTCATGGATAAACTTTGGGTACCTTCCTATGGAAATTTAAGAGACTTGGTTATGAGTGAGGCACACAAGTCTAAGTACTCTATACATCCTGGTTCTGACAAGATGTATCATGATTTGAAGGAACACTATTGGTGGCCTAATATGAAGGGGGACGTAGATACCTATGTGAGCAAGTGTTTAACCTGCTCTAAGGTGACAGTTGAGTACCAAAAGCCATCTGGGTTACTGCAACAACCCGAAATTCCTTTGTGGAAATGGGAGCAGATTTCCATGGATTTTATTACCAAATTACCCAGAACTCCTAGCTGTTGTGACACGATATGGGTGATTGTGGATTGATTGACTAAGTCTGCTCACTTCCTAGCGATCAAAGAAACAGACAAAATAGATAAGTTAACTCGGATTTACTTGAAGGAGGTGGTATCAAGACATGGTGTACCAATTTTGATCATTTTGGATTGTGACGCTCGTTTTACCTCCCATTTCTGGCAATCATTGCAAAAATCTTTGGGTACATGCTTAGAACATGGGTACCGCTTATCATCCTCAGACTGACGAACAGAGCGAGCGCACTATTCAAACTTTGGAGGACATGTTGCGAGCTTGTGTGATTGACTTGGGGAATAATTGGGAAGTTCACCTGCCGTTGGTGGAATTTTCTTACAATAATAGCTATCATACTAGCAATAAGGCAGCATTGTTTGAGGCGTTGTATGGACGAAAGTGTAGATCACTAGTTTGTTGGGCTGAAGTTGGAGGTAGTCAGCTGACTACCCTGGATTGGTGCACGAGACTACTGAAAAGATTGTGCAGATACAAAATCGTATGGCTACAGCACGAGACCGACAGAAGAGCTACGCAGACAAACAACGAAAACCTTTAGAGTTTCACGTTGGAGACTAAGTTTTGTTGAAGGTCTCACCATGGAAAGGTGTGATCCGATTTGGCAAAAGAGGCAAGCTTAATTCGTGATACATTGGACCGTTTGAGATTTTGGAAAGGATCGGCCCGGTGGCGTACTATTTAAGTCTACCTAACTCGTTGAGTGGGGTTCATGATGTTTTTCATGTTTCAAACTTAAAAAAGTGGTTATCTAACGAGACGTTGTTTGTACCGCTCGAGGAAGTACAAGTGGACGAACAACTACGATTCATTGAAAAATCAGTTGAGGTGATGGACCGTGAGGTCAAGACCCTTAAGCATAGAAGGATTCCAATAGTTAAGGTTTGTTGGAACTCAAGACGTGGACCAGAATTCACGTGGGAACGTGAGGATTAGATGAAGCTCAAGTATCCTCATTTGTTTGAAACAATGACGACAACCGGCGAAGGTAATGACCAAATTTCAGGACAAAATTTCCTTCAATATGGGGATGATGTTACAACTCACTCGATTTTCTTATGCCAATGCAGTAGACCAGTGATGTAACACAACCATGTAATGCAATTTTCGGGACGAAAATTCTTTTAACATGGGGATAATGTGACATCCGGTAATTTTCCGTTACCAAACTCTGTTAATTCCGTTAGGTCTTGCATACACGTGTTGTGAGCACACACTAGTTGTCGTTAAACGTTGATGACATAATAATTAACTATGGTTAACAGAAAATAATTTAAGTAATAATGCTGATTATAAATTTGTGATTATGTGATTTATGAATTTTATGTATTATTTGTGAATTTTACTTTATAATGTGTGACCTTTAATTCATGTGTTTTATTGCTAGTTGAAACATATAAATATTATTGTTTATTCGTAATACTTGTGTTTTGTAGTTAAAATTATTTAAAAGGTGTTAAAAAGATTAAGGGGGTGTTTGTTTTTTATGAGAAGTACTTCCTGGCATATTTTGTCTGCGCCGCGCAGACCACGCGCAGACGTTGAGGTCTGCAGACTATTTGTTTTTTGGAAGACCTTTCATTAAAAAAGGTCTTCTTGAGGTCTGCGTGGAGAAGACATTGCACATCCACTTCTAACCTCTACCTCCCTCCCCGGCCGACTTCCGGCGATCCTCCTCCTAACAGTCGCTAATTCCGCCTTCTCCGGTGAGGCCATAGAGTGGCCGCCCTCTACAGCCCCCGTCGCCGACCTCCACCAGCGCAGCCTATCGCCCGTCGTCGTCCAGCCCTAGCAGCCCGTCGGTTCGAGTTTATTCACTTCTTCACTCATACAGAGAAAAAGAGAAAACCTTTGATTAGATCTGCTATGTTTGCTTGCTTGTGAGCTTTCAAGCTCATTCTTAATTACATTCACGTGTTCTTCGATATGTACCACAATCTTACCCAAAAAATCCTCAATCTTCGTTAATTTTAGTGTTGGGGTTATGATATCTTGAAGATCAGTGCTGAATTAGCACAGTGAAAGCACTATGATTTTGGTTTACCAATGTGGGATTTGAGGAGTTTGTATAATTAGAGAGTGAACTCTATGATAATTTGTTGTGGTTTGATTTAATTAGAGAGTGAACTCTATGTTCATTTGTATAATTATGGTTTGTGATTTGGTTTAAGTTTTGTTTGATTTGGTTTAAGGTAAGGTTTGATTTGGTTTAATTACTGACTATTTTTGTAGTATGCATATGTTAAAAAACAAACAGTCTTCCTCTTGCAGACTGCAGACGTTTGGTCCACATCTTCTTCTGCAGATGTCTGCAGATGTATCTGCAGACTGCGGACATTTTGCAGCAGAAAAAACAAACAGCACCTAAGTTTTTACAAAATATAATCAAGGAGGGTTTATTGTTTAATTACCACTAGAAATAATATTACCATAATCAAAACCCTAGCCCCCCCACCCTAAAGTCACGGCCAAACCCTCCCTCTATCCTTGCAATTTTGATCTTCAAACACAAGTTTCCATCAATTTCTAGTCTCATTCAAGAATTAGAAGTGATTAGCTCGTGTTAATCATCACCATTACACGTTTAAAGGTAAGTTCTAACAAGATTTTTATGGTTTTTGTTACTTGATGAACCATAATTTGAAATTGATGAAGAAAAGTTAAATTATTTGATTGTTTGGTGATTCTATAATGATAATGATGATGTATTGATGTTAATCTACGTGGTTTATGCAAGAATTTCATGGTATTTTCATCTAGTTCATATATTGCCCAAATTAGAAACTTTTGGATTATGAGAATTCATGTTTTGATGATTGTGGATGTTAAATGGGTTATTATGATTTCTATGAACTAGATTAGGGATGTTATTGGTGAATTCGAGATTGAAATTGATGAAAATATTGATTTTGAGTGTTACTTTCCTGAAAGGGAAACTTTATTGACATGAATCATTGAATATTGTGAATTGGGCATGTTTATAATGTTAGGATCATGCTAGAATGCTTGTTGATGGTGTCTAATGTGATAGTATGTGTTCATTGGGTCATGTTAGTACTTGGTGGATTTCTTGGAAATCTAGGCTTTCTTGAAAAATGTGCAAGTGTACAAGTTAGTTGTCATGATGGATTGTAGTAGTTGATTATTATAATGTTGATATCTTAGTCATATAAATTTCAATTGGGAATCTGATGGTGAGTATCATACACACGTGCGAATCTGAGGCCCCTACTTAGTAGGATTGGCTGAGTGGCTTCACATGGCATGTAGTGCATGACTAAACTCAATGTGAATTGTTAGTTAGGAGTTATTTGTATTTATTTGTTGAGCATGATGACTTATTGGGAATTTGCATGTGTTGTATGATAACCTAAGTTAGCATGAAGATCATGATAAGACTTAAGATTTACAATGTGGATTATGTGAATAGCTTGTATGGTAATCTATGAAATCACGACGTTTAATTTGATACCACACTTGACTAAACAACAACTCAACTTAACATGTCACCAACGGGTCAAACGGGTCAACTAGGTCAATTGTGTTATTGTGTTCCATATCATTTCGGTCAGCCTATTTATAGAGCACCTAGGATCTGTAAGTCTTTCTGGTCTTGAATACTTACAAACTCACGTGTTCTAGGTGACCTTTGACGGGTTGTCTTTCCGTTCCTTCGTAGCTTGCATTATTCTTTTATTGAAGCACCAGGTGAGTTCATGCCCCACTTTTAAACACTCTGATAGGATCAAAATGGATCGATCTGTGATGATATTATGATGTAATTGAATCAAAACAAACACAAGTAATCAAATCAATGCAAATATATCATAAAAATTCATAGTTTTTCATTGATAGAAAGCATAGAAATACAAGTGTAAAGAATAGTTACAATTCGTTCAACTGATTCTAAGGTGCACTAGTCTAGTCTTTGTGTGTTTTTTTACACAATACATAATCTATGCTATATATACTATCAAAGAAAACAAAAAGAAACATATATTTATAAATAAGTCCCTAAACTATGATAAAACTATTAATAAAGACAATAAAGACTAAATGTTAATCTTTGAGAGGCTTCTACAATACTCCCCCTAAGATTAACATTGCCTTTAGTCTTCAAAATCTTCAATCTTTGGTCTTTGGTCTTCAAAATTCTTCAATATTCATTCTTCATTCTTCATACATCAAAGAAATCTTCTGGTTCTTCTTTTACTTTGAACATAGGCTTCTCCTTGTACAGCTCTTGTTCTCTCAATGCTTTTGTAATTGCTGACTTGAATTTTTCTGCCAGAACAGCTTGCTCAGGCTTTGATTCATTTGTCTTTATCTCCATCTTTTCCATTCTTTCCAATGTCTCCTTGGACAAACCTGCAATGTCAATGTTAGCATAAAATTCCAGAGGTTTAGAGAACTCTTGCGTAATGCAATCCTTTCCATTGCAGCATTCATAAAGTCAATCGACTTAATATCCTTCTTCACAATATTTACATACGCTAAGGCTTTGCGTAATGCAATCCTTTCCATTGCAGCATTCATGACTTTAATGATTGTCATGAAGTACTTCTTGTCATTTTCAGCAACTTCAGAAGACACCCGTTCAAACTTTTGAATTGATAAGAAAGAAATGTAACTTGGATGAAGCAATTTTAGCTCAAATACTCCAAATAAAGAAATCATATCTTTATCACAATCATCCAGATTTCTAACAAGCTTCAACTCAAATGTATCAACATATAAAACCATCATAGAATTGATTTTGTCGTTTGAGAGCCATCAATCACTTTCAGACCAGGATTTGTTACTTTATCAAAGTATTTATCACTAAAAGCATCCAAAAATACATCTTCTTCTACACCTTTTTCTCCAAGTTTTCTTTTGCTTTTCAATGATTGAAAGTATTCTTTATCTTCCTGATCACATCTCGTTTTAAGAAATGAACTAATCCTTGATATTCCCCAGTTTAGCAATTGAACAAAATTTTCACCGCGACCAGCTTTTGTTGGGTTAATCAAAGGAAGTTTATTCAGCTCTTTCAAGTCTTGCATAGGTAGTTCAATGATGCTTGAGTAAAAGTGATAAACATCACATATAGCATTTACTCTCTTGATCAAAAAGGCATCAAATACTTCATCATATTTCCAAGCTACTATTTTAACTTCTTTTGATTTATCAGGAACAATCATTGCATTAAGCAGTTCTGAAATTGATTGTCCTTTTTGTAAAACATTTAGTATCAAATCTCCTACTGTTCGAGCTTTGTTCCATAGCTGCTTTTGCTCAATGGACACTTGCTATGCTTGTTTTTCATTTTCTGAAAACAACTTCATTAGCTCCTTTCGTCTTTCATGTCCACTTCTTATCAACTCCATGTTTTTGATATCTTGAGGCTTTAGAATTCTTGTTCTCTTTGTGATCTCGAGATACTGTGGGTTGTCCATGTTGAGGACTATCATTCTGTTTGTTTGTTTCTCGGTTTCTTGGAAACTTCTCACCAAGTTCCTTAAAGATTCTGCTTGAAGTCTATTTAATTTCTTCCTAGGATAGTTACGTGATTGTAACCATATCCTTAAAGCAGTTACATTCATATCATCTGGATCAGGATGGTTTAACTCAGAAGTTAAAAGTTCTTCAACATTGATACTTTCTTGAAGCGGATTCCATTCTCCATGCTCTACTAATATCTCATCCGGATCAATAGGTGTAACAGACTCAGTGGTTATACACTTTTCATACTCTTCATTTATTTGTGAGACAGTTAATCCATCCAAAAATACTCTGTTGTATTTCATTCTAATCAAGTAATTGTACTTATCTTCAATATCAACAGGTATGACTTCAGTTGTTTCCTGGGTTGGTGAGTAGTTGGCTTCAACTATGTCTTCATCTTCAAGAACTTCATTATACCAATCGTCAGCAAATTCAGTTTCCAAATCATCAAGAGCTTCAATTTTTTCATATATATCTGTTTCCTCTCCTTCTTTACTTTCACCTTCAGTCATAATCTTTTGTATTTTTGTTGATGGTTCAGCTAGAACTGAAATGTCTACATCATCAATTTTTCTTTTTTCCTTTATCTACCTCAGATATCTTCTCAACATCAATTGGAGTAACTTCATAAAACTATCATAACTTCAGGAGACGGAGATTTTAGACTATCTTTCATTCTTTCGAATTCTTCTTTTAAAACCTCATTGTTTTCTTTCAACTTTTTGAACTTTTCTTCCATTAGGTCATAATCTTTCATCATGACTTCAAAATTTTTCAGGTTTGTTTCTTTATCTTTCTCCAAATCAGCAATCACTTTATCTTTCTTTTGTAATTCCTCTTTCAATTTCTCATTTTCTTCTTTTAACTTTTCAATGAGATTTTGCGTAGCATTTTCTACTTTTAATTCATCAATAATCAACTGAAAGTTTGTTTCTTCCACCACATGTGTATCCTATTGATTCAAACTTACAAGATCATCATGTATCACATCTTCAAATACTTCAAAGTTTTGAACATCTTCATTAACTTCAGTTTGTCTTCTGTTTCAATAGCTTCTTCAATCATATTAACTATCTCCTTAATAGTTTGACTTTCTTCATTTCTATCTTCAACTTGCTCAACTTCCCGAACATCTTCAACTTGTTCAGTTTCATGAACATCTTCATTTACTTGTTCCATGTCATTGCCATCATCACCATCATCAGATGTGGAACTAGAGCTATCATTATCAACATTGTCATCATTATTATCGTCTTCATCAGTATCTTCATCTTCATCAACTAACTCTAGAGGATCTACTTTAATCAGGTCGTTTGGATCAACCGGTTCATCCTCAAGTAAGTGAAAATGATCTTCATTTATGTTCAACTCATCTTGAGCCACAACCCTCATATAGTCAAACATTGCTACATTAGGAGCAGCAGTAATCATTGATAGTCTTTTGTATGAAGTTTCTGTCATATGCTCAAGAATCAATCTTTCACCACCAACTCCATAAGCATGATAATCAGGATTATGATACATCAGATACTTATTTCTGATTCCTTTCACCAAGTTAAAGATAAATCAAGTCATAATCCAACGAGCCATGTTGAATTTTCTGTTTGTTGCAAGAGCCACAATGGGTGAGCCTATATAAACTGGAAAGGAGTTCCAACCCGCACTTCTTTTTGACATGCCATGCTGGAATATATAGCATAGTAGTTTCCAGTGATTGTACACTCGGGCTCTGAAAAATTGTTTCTTAAGAAAATTATCTGGATGACCCATAGCAATAAAGGTTTCTCTACATTCATTAAATGAGAGTTCTGCTAAGTCTTTAGGGTCATTGTTTCCAAGCCTTAATGCTTCTCTAATGGATTCTTCTGACACTTCAATCATTCTTTCATTGGTTATGAATCCTCTTAAAACTTTTCTCCTTTCTTCATTGATCTCAACAGTTGCAGTAGTCCAAAACTTCTTGATCAGTCTGGAATAAATCATAGGCTGATAGCATATAGCATAGACATACTTAGTCCTTAATGGGAATCTAATCATCTCTTCATAGCCTGTAGCATCCCGAACATCTTCGTTTAGAAATGCTGCTACATTATGCTTAGGTTCAAACTTAAGTTCAGCCATTTGCAATCATAAAACACATTGAGTTAGAAATTTTTGAATTTATCAACATCTATATATTTTTAAATTTGAATTAATCATTTAAAATTTCCTATGTGTTAAAAATTCATTTTTATGAGAAAGTTTTATATTATTCACAAATTTAATTCCATTCAATTGATTTCAACTTTTCTTAACCACTTTTTACAAAATTAACTTTTTTTTTAACCAATTTTTTTTTATTTTAAATTTATTTATGACTTTTCATCTTCAAAGCTTCGGCCGATGAACAGGATCATCAAGAAAGCTTGATTTCGAACATGGATTCAATCAAGTTAACCTATTCAAAATTAAATTTCTATCATTGATCAGCATTTAATATCATCATTAGTTCAATAATCTTTTCCAAATTTCACTAAGTTCAAATCTAGGGCTTGAAACGCCCGCATAGAGGTTATGCGTCTGTTCAATTTTAAACTTGAAAACCTGAAATTTGATGATATTGATCATCAACTTACATTTAATATCCAATTTAATGATCAATCGAACACTTAATATGCACGAAAACAATCTGAGATGATGAACTGACCAATCGAAGGTGTTTGGGAGTGTATCGGGTGATGAACAGAGAGTTTGAGTGAATGAAAAAATGAAATTCACAAGTGTTGTATTTATACTAAGTGAAAATTTTTAGGCGCATGAGCACTGTTTGTGCGCATGGGGTTTAGACGCATGGGCACTGTTCAGACGCATAAGCACTGTTTAGGCGCTTTTGCACTGTTCAGGCGCATGGGACTAAATGAAACGCCCAACACTTGGTAATTTTTCACTTAAAACGCCCAACTCTTGAAAGCCTGGTACTGTGTAGGCGCATGAGAATGGATTAAACGCCTAACACTTAACCAAAAATTTCAGACATATGACAACTGTTTAGGCGCATGAGCTTTTCTGAAACGCCCAACACTTAGTACAAAATTCTAAAAAATCATCATGCTCCTATTTTGGACTTTTAAACACTGTTTAGGCGCATGAGATTACTTCCATGAGTCTAACACTTGTAATTTTCAGATCTTCCACCTGAACACTGTTTAAACGCATTAGCACTGTTCACACTCAATTTTCAACACTTGGTCAAAATTGTTTGACTAACACTTAAATTTTCATTAATGACCCTCGATTTTAACATTTTTGACATTCAAAATTTTTATTTTTGTTTTTGACCATTATTTTTATTTCAATTTTTAAAAAAAAAATTAATTTCCCCCATCATTTTAGTCTCTATTTAATTTTTACAAATACAAATGATCTCATTTTGTTTACAAGAATCTTTTCCACTGAATTTTTTTAGGTTTATTTTTATATCATATCAAACACACATATGCTTGAAATTGCAGTTTTTTCCTTTCATCCAAAACACTTTATTTTTGATTTTTCACTTCTTGAAAATCAATTATTTTCTCTTTATCATTTTTACTCCCTCTAAACTTTTAAGTTTTACAAACTTATAAGTTTCTTTGATTTTGTAAGAAGAGAAAACTAATCATTATCAACATGCATGCACATAGAAAATAATGCAAAAAATCAAAATTAAAGCAGAATAAAAATCTACTATATATAATTGAATCACATACCTGCAGTGAGATCATATCAGTTAAGATCAACACATTAAAATAAAATAAAATAATGGATAGTCATAGACAGTGATTAAATCCTAATCAAGTGTGTTCCAGGTCAGCATTTCTGCAGCAAAGGAGACACGAGATCTAAGGATAGAAAATAAGTGCTTTTGGCAAGATACTCAGCACACTTACTTTTTCAATTCTTGGATTGATTAAGGTACGATTAGATATGACATTATGTAAGTCACACTTAGACTTAGAGAGTTCAACCCTCATAAAGATATGCAAGAAATCACCTTTCTCAACTTGTTAACATGACATATACATATAACTAGATCTCATGTAGAGATTGTGCACATTGGCATCTTTTGCAGCAAGTGAGAATATCCAGGTCTGTAATTACTTACAACAAAGGATATCTCGTCACTTCAGGTCTATGATGACTCATAACAGAGAAGCGAATCGATGCTTTAAATTAATTAGAGCTCAATGGTTATTCATATCGCCACCAGGTGTGAGATTATGACTTAACAAGCAATCAATTTGAGAAGTCAACAATACTCATTGGTACTAAAATGGACAAACATGAATGCATAAGTGATTTAGTTTGATCACAAGAATTTACTTTTTCAGTATAATTGCATGAGCTTACCTGCACATCATATCTGATCATGCCATACTTTAGAAGCGAGTGAAGTATGCAACTGATCATAACTAATGTATCTATCATTTCTCATAAATTGCAAAGACAGATTCAGTCCTAAACACTTAACTAACAAGAAAACCTCTATTTTTGTGTTTTTTTGTTTTATATTTTTCTATTTGATTTTTAAATTTTCTATTTTTGTATTTGCTTTTTCATTTACTATAGAACACACACACACAATATATACAATCAGGCAGTTAACTTTGACAGTTTCTCTATATTCAAGATTAAGCTAAGGGAGGGTTCGTATCATTTTTAATGAATCAAACAACTGAATTAAACTCAAAACCAGGTTTTAAACATGATTAATAAGTCCAATTGACTCGACCAAATATTCAAATCGTCCTGGTAAAAAGGCTTTTGTAAATAGGTCAGCCAACTGTTTTTCAGTTGCAATTTGAATCAAAATGATTAAACCTTTTTCAGAGTTATCTCTGAGAAAATGATATCGAATTTCGATATGTTTTGTTTTTGAGTGCTGGACAGAATTAGCTGTAATAAACATAGCAGCAGTGTTATCAATGTAAATAGGGGTTTTAAGAAAATTGAACCCGTAATCCAGTAGTTGGTTTTGTAACCAAAGGATTTTGAGAACATCCTGCTGATGTAGCAATGTACTCAGCTTCTGCGGTTGAAACAGAGACATTTATTTGTTTCTTGCATTGCCATGAGACTAATCTGGGACTAAAAACTGACAACCACCCGTCGTAGATTTACAATCTTGGCAACATCCTCCATAATCACTATTTGTATATCCATGAAACTCAAAGTTTCCTTCATAAGGATACCATAGCCCTAAAGTTGGTTTTCCTTTGAGATACCTGAATATTCGTTTAATAGTGATTAGATGAGATTCCTTTGGGTCAAATTGATACCTGGCACAGACACAAATAGCAATCATTATATCAGGTCTAGATGCAGTAAGATACATCAAATATCCGATCATAGATTTGTATAAGGTTTGGTCAACTGATTTTCCTTTAGAATCAGGTTCAATCTTGGAATTTATGTCAGCTGGAGTTCTTATGGATTGAAAATCTTGCAGTTTAAATTTCTTTAAGAGTTTTTCAACGAATTTCTCTTGATTAACAAAATTCCATCTGCAGACTGCTTCACTTGAAGACCAAGGAAAAAATTTATTTCTTCCATAGAACTCATTTGGAAATGAGACTTCATTATTTCTTCAAATTCATTGCACAACTTTGGACTTGTAGAACCAAATATGATGTCATCAACATACACTTGAACACATAAGAGATCATCAGCATCCTTCTTAATAAACAAAGTAGAATCAATTTTCCCTCGCGTGTATCCATGTTGGATCAAATGTTGTGATAATGTTTCATACCAGATTTTAGGAGCTTGATGTAGACCATGCAATGCTTTGCTAAGCTTGTACACACGATGAGGATATTCTGAATCTTTGAAACCTGGAGGTTGCTTGACATACACATCATCAATGATTGGTCCATATAAGAAATCACCTTTCACGTGCATTTGATACACCTTGGATTTCATGAATGATGCATAAGCTAGGAAGACACGAATTGATTCAAGTCTTGCAACTAGAGCAAATACTTCATCATAATCAATTCCTTCTTCTTCGGTGTAACCTTGTGCAACGAGTATCGCTTTGTTATGAACAACAATTCCTCGATCGTCTTTTTTGTTTCTAAACAACCATTTTGTGCCTATGGCATTTTCTCTTTCAGGTAAATCCATAAGCTTCCACACTTCTTGTTTATGAAATTGCAATAACTCTTCTTGCATTGCTTCAATCCAACTATTGTCCTTTAACACTTCAGTGATGTTTTTAGGAACAGTTTGAGATAGAAAACACGAGTATAAGCAGAGATTTGCTTGTTTTGAATGACTTCTCGTTGTTCTCTCATTCAATGGACCGATATTCTGAGATGTAGGATGGTTCTTATGAACACGAGATGTTAAATCTTATTCACTTGAACATGAACATCCAGATTAGATTGGTTCAAGTCGAAAAGCTGATGCAATAAGTTCGAAGAATGTGGATTGAAATTGGGAACTTGAGTCGGTGAGTTGATAAAGTAATCAAGATTATCTGTAACAACTACATTATCAGAGATAGATTACGCTCCGGACTCAGGTTGTATAATTTCAGGACCATCATTAGGAATAGCTTGTGAAACATTGGTATTTTCAGACAAGGAATTTTCTTGAGCTTGTTGAGATTGATCATGATTTTCAGACTGAAATATAGGATCTTTCACAAAAGAGAAAAATGGATAATCTGGGCTTGAGTCATCCATATCATCAGAATCAAAATCATCGCTGAATGATCCGAGATCTCCTTCTTGTTTCTTCTTCTGACCTGTAGATTCAAACAAGTTAGAATTGAAATAGTTTGACAAAGAATATAAATCAAATAACCAAGCTGGACCATTTGCAACTAATGGAAAAGAGTTTTCAAGAAATTTAACGTTGAAAGTTTCAAGGATAAAATTTGTCCTAGAGTTATAAACTCTAAAAGCTTTTGAAACCGATAAATATCCAACGAAAAATCCTTCATCAGATTTTGCATCAAATTTTCCTAGCTGATCACTTGAATTTAAAATCAAAACTGGATAAACAAAAGATTTAAGAAAATCTATATTAGGTTTCCTGCCAAACATCAACTCATAAGGAGTTTTCTGTTTATCTTTCACAATCAATGAACGATTCTGCACAAAACACGTTGTGGATATGGCTTCATCCCAGAAAGTGATTGGAATTTTGGCATCTGCTAACATAGACCGTGCTGCTTCAATCAAGGTTCTGTTTTTCCTTTCAGCAACTCTATTTTGTTGTGGAGTTCTAAGAGCACTAAACTGACGAGCAATACCTTTTTCTACACAAAATTTATCAATATTAGCATTTTTAAATTTCGTTCCATTATCACTTCTAATTATTTTCACTTTTTGTTCTAATTAATTTTCTACTTTTATGATGAATTCTTTTAATAATTCAGCCGTTTTAGATTTAGCATGCAAAAAGAAAACCCAAAAAAATCTAGAAAAGTCATCAATGATAACTAAATAGTAAGATTTCTTTCCAATACTCCGAACATTTGTTGGTCCGAATAGGTCCATGTGCAACATTTGGAGAGGTTTGAAATTTAAGTTTATCAGCTTGGACTTATAAGACGCTCTGTGTTGATTTCCTTTTAAACATGCTAAGCAGATATCAGTTGTGGCAAACTTCTTTGTTGGAAGACCTACAACATGATTTCCTGATACAAGCTTGTTCATGTTCTTGAAGTTGGAATGCCCGAGACGTCTATGCCATAACTGACTTTCGACATTTGATGCTTGAGCAATTAGGCATGTTGTTTCTGTAGAAGGATCAACTTGAGACATATCTAATTTGTATACATCTCGATCTCGAACAGCTTTAACAACTACTCATTCTTTGCTAATCTGAAAACCTGGCTTCAAAATGTAACAGAAAGAATCATAAAAAAGAACTGAGTAAGATTTGTCACAAATTTAGAAAACACTTAAAAGATTAAAGTTCAACTGTGAGGAGTAGTTGACTTTATCAAAACTTATTATCCCGTTAGATACTATTCCCTCGCCTATGATTTTTCCTCCTGCATCACCACCGAAGGCGATGTGTGTACCATTTTTAACTTAAATTCTTGAAGCAAGGCATGGTTGCCTGTCATGTGCTGGCTACACCCACTATCCACATACGATGTGTTGATAGGTCTTCTCGGGCGTACCTGCAAGACAAAGAAAATTAAGTTGAGTTATCGACCCAAGCCGAGATGGTCTTGGGCTTGCCAAATTTATCAACAATGGTAAACTGTTTAAAGTGAAGCTTTTTCAAATCAGGCTTATTGTTAACAAATTTACCAATTCCGTTTCTTATAACTTTTTGATTATCTTTGATTTGTTTTGTCCTTAAAACATTGTAACGTTTTTCTAGATCATCATCAAGATATTTCAAATTATCAGACAAGAAATTTTGTTTACCAAACTTACCATCATTCATTTCCACAGATCGTGGGATGAATTTTCCTTGATTATACTGCTTTGGTTTTGCAGCATAAGAATCATCATAAACAAAATCATTTCTTCAAAAAGATCTCAAGCCTAAGGAAGGTTGTTTTGTCAATTTTTTAAAACCAAAACTTTGATTTCTTTGAAATTGTGGATTGACATATCCATTCCTTAACTGTGGATTAACATATCCATTCCTTGGCGAGTTCTTTCTGAAGTAACAATTTTTAGTTTTGTGAGTTCTTTCATCACAATAGGTACAATATTTATTAAAGAAAAATTAGCTGTTGAATGATTTTTCATATCACAAATTTGACAGTACCTGTTAAAGAAACATTCTTTAGTCTTATGATTGTACATATCACATATATCACAGTACCTTTGTTGAAATTTAATTATTTGTTGATTAACTTTTGATGTGGAGGCCACATTTGATTCTTGTTTTGATTTAGGAGTTGAAAAGTTAATCTGTTGTTTTTTATTTAAAAGTTTGTTCTTTTGAAATTTATTTATTGCCTTTTGATCATTAAAACCATTTCTTGACTCTTTAGATACAAATCTTTTATTAACAGCGGAAGACTTAGGAACTGAACCTGTTTTCAGATCAGAGTTAGATTTGTTCTTTGAGTTAGATTTGATTTCTGGAATTTTGTTCATGTCAAAAGTACCCGTAGATACAAACATTATTGGTTTAAATTGAGTTGCTTGATTTGGTGTTTTTGTCTGATTTTCTTGACTCTTATTTTGATCAGTTTTAGCTTTAGTCAATTTTCTTCTTCTACTTTGGTTCCTTGATTTTGTAGAACTTGATTTTATTTGAGATTAAACATCTTTAGGTGAAGATTCTTTTTCAGTTTCTTTCTCTTTCTGATCTTTTTGCTATTTAATAAACTCTGGATTATTTAGACCATAAGAGTTTGAATCTTCTGATGTTCCTTCTTTTTGTTTTGCTTTATCTTTGTTTTTGGAGTTTTGTTTATTATTTTTAATGATCACTTCTTTCAAAACAGATTCTTTGGGAACAAATATTTTCTTACTTTTCGATCATGGTTCATATGATTTTACTTTTACCGGATGACCGTTTTTTATCTTTTCAGTATCTTTTTCTTCAAAGATTTCAACATTGGTTTTCTCTTCTTCACTATCAAAAATCTTGTTGTTTTTGTTTTGGAAAGCTTTAAGTTTAGCTTTATTTTTAGGAGAATGATCATGCGTGTTGAAGTTCTCTGGTAAAATGTTTGTTAAGATTCAGACATTGGTTCGTGTGTAAAACCTAAGCTTGCTTTTTGTTTGTCCTTTCGTTCACTTACTAGTTGTTCCACAATTGTTTTAGAACTTTTGACCTTTGCAAATTCAACTTGTGTAGCAACATGTGTTATTTTCTCCTCTTCCAAGTTCTTAGTCATTTCTTCAAGTTGTTTGGAAACAATTTCTAGTTCTTTCAAAGTTTTGTTCCATGAAGTTTGTAGAGAAATGATCTTTACATCTGATATTTTGTGGTCATTTTTAAGTTTATTATGCATTAATTCCTCTTGCTTGAGCTTTTCACAAATTTTGTATGAGTAAGTTCGGTAATATTCTACATGTTCAAAGCAAGATTTGATGCATAGTTTTTCTCTTAGTTCAGCTGGTATTTCAGGATATTTAAGTGAAGTAGTCTCAGAGTTAGAAGATAAATTTTCAACCTTTGGTTGATCTGACTGTGCCATTAATGCAACTTCTTCTGAATCCTCTTTAGGATCATATTTATCACTCCTTCTTCATTTTCAGAGTCATCTTCAGCCTTTGAATCACTGTCTTCTAACCAGTCTTCACCTTGAACCTCTGTAATAAGAGATAAATTAGAAGTTAAGTCAGCTGTAAATTGCTCTGCATACGCACTCCAGTTATATCCATCCTTGATGCTAATGACAAAAGCTTTCTTAGGCTCTTCAGAAGACTTAGATTCATCTTTAAGTTCAGGCATTGGTAGACTTTGATATGGCTTTTGGAATGTCTTCTTAGACTGTTGTGGATATCTTTGATTGCTTGAACTAGCTTGACCATTCTCTTCTTTGTTTCTGGGAGCTTTGCATTCCCGTGAGAAGTGCCCATAGCTATTGCAGTTGAAACACCTTGATTTAGATTTGTCAAATCCAACAGTCTTGTTAGCACTTGGCTTGTAGTTCCTGTTGACATAAGAATGTTTCTGGGTTCTATATGCAATCATCACCATTCGCCAGTTTAAGTCCATCTCTTCTACATCGTCTGGTTCCATCTCGAATAAGTCCTGCAAAACAAGATCTAATTGTGTTAAATGACTACCTTGATAAGCTTAAAAACTAGCCATAAAAGCAGTAAAAGTAGTTTTGGACTCCTCATCCTGTAATAGGATGTTAATAACATCTTTAACTTTGCTAGTTTTAGAAGAGTTAGAAGATGGAGTCTCAGTTTGAGGTTTAGAGTTTTGAGGTTTAGGAGGAGACTGAGGTTGTGGTTGAGTTGCATAAGCAGGAGCACTTGTATATGAAGAATCTGTAAAGAACCCTGATCAACAAACAGATCACCCTCTTCTTCTGGTGAATTCTCATTCTTTGCCATAAAGGCATTCTCCACTATGCTAGCTGTAGATGCAACATATTTGTACTGAGACATTGATGTTGCTCTATCATTATTTCTTGAGCTTTCATCAATCTCAACTGACTCAATTTTGGCAATCAATAGATCAAGATCCATAGGGAATTTTCCAGTGTGCTTCAACAATGTCACTGTTTGTTTCCATGAGGATGGAAGAGCATTAAGAAGTCTGAAATTTTGATCTTTGAGATCATTTTTGATGCTAGTAGTTGACATCTCAGTTGTAAGTTGCACAAATCTATTCATCATTTGGTTTATAGTTTCACCAGATAAATGCTCAAACAGCTCTAACTACCTCTTCAGTTTCTGCTTCTTGAGATCTTGAATCTCCTTACCACCTTCACATATTATCTTCAAAGCTTTATACATAGTATATCCAGTTTGATATCCATATAGTCTAGTTAAGACTTCTAGTGGTAATCCCTTACACATCAATGAATATGCTTTAATGTCATTCTTTACTTTTCTTAGATCATCACCTTGTAACCCATCTTCAGGATAAGGTTCTAGAGAGTCTTTTGTGTAGATAAAACCTCTATCAGGACCATCTGATGTAATTGGGATATGAGGTCCTTTTTCTATTGACTTCCACAAGTCAGTGTCAATAGAATTAAGATGAAGTTTCAATCTAAGAGACCAGTTCTTAAAATCAGCTCTGTTCTTCAACTTAGGAACTCTGTTCTCAGAATCTTCAAATTTAACCATTTTGAATTTTTGTTTTTAAGAAAAAGAGTTGTTTTTTTTTGTTTTTAAGTTTTGAATAAAAAATTATGAATTAAAAATATTTTTGGATTTTTAAATTTTAAAAAAATATCTAAGTGTTGAGTTGATGCGCCTAAACAGTGATGAAGCGCCCACACAGTTGTCAAACACCCAACTTTGATGTAGAAATGCCTAAGGGACTGCCTTAGTAGAATTCTGAAACGCCCAACTGATAATGCGCCTGAACAGTTGTAATGCGCCTGAACAAATGTCAAGCACCTGGGTTGTAGAAAGCCAAAACAGTTTTAATACGCCTAAACAGTGGTTATGCGCCTAGAATTACTTAGTTTCTGAATAGTGTCCAAACAGTTGTAATGCGCCTCAACAGTGGTCAAGCACCCAAACCAAAAACGCCTGAATAGTGTTCAAACGCCTAAACAGTTTTCAAGCGCCTATACACTTAGGCAATTTTCAGCAGTGTTTTAACCTAATGCGCCTGATTCAACAGATTCAAATGAACTCAAATCTTCTGAAAATCTTCAAAACTTGTTGAATTGATCTAAAAACTTCCAATTAGGTAGTTTATAGGTCGATAATCAATCCTTCATCTTCAATTTCAACAAACAACAACAATAATTCAATCTTCTGATTGAAATACAGTCCGAATATAAAGAGCAGGTTCGAACAGAATTTAGGTCAAATGCTCAGATTTGATCGAATTGAACATGAAATTATGATTCAAATCATGTTTCTATTGATGAAACACAACTAAATTCAAGAATTATTTGATCAAATTGCTTATCAATCACAGATTCAAGTGATTCAGAGAGCTCAAAATGTCGATAAGCTCAAATCACTAAACCAACAGCTCTGATACCATTTGATAGGATCAAAATGAATCGATCTGTGATGATATTGTGATGCAATTGAATCAAAACAAACACATGTAATCAAATCAATGCAAACATATCTGAAAAATTCATAGTTTTTCATTGATAGAAAGCATAGAAATACAGTGTAGAGAACAGTTACAATTCGTTCAACTGATTCTAAGGTGCACTAGTCTAGTCTTTGTGTGTTTTTTTACACAATACATAATCTATGCTTTTTATACTATCAAAGAAAACAAAAAGGAATATATATTTACAAATAAGTCCCTAAACTATGACAAAACTATTAATAAAGACAATAAAGACTAAATGTTTATCTTTGATAGGCTTCTACACACTCTTTTTTTGGGGGAGATAGCATACTCTTTTACTAACGCTTTATTATTGTAAGTTGTATATAGTGTAACATAGTGTGTTATACCTTGAAAGCCCTCACACTTTCAGATAGTTAATAATGGTAACTAGCATGAAATTTTGGGTAGTACTACTAGATTTGACAAGCCCCACCTGTGCGACTCGAGGTCAAACAGGTGCAATATTATCCTAACACAAACATCGTCATGATCTGGTATGTCATGACGAGAGGCAAACAAACGAAACACAGTCAGCTTCGATCGCAAAATCACTATGGTTATTACTTATAAAAGTAGACTAGCTATCTATTTCATTGCATTTCTTATGTTTTACAACTGTTAGTGATTATGTTAAACGCAAACTCTTGAACTCACCAACCGTTGTGTTGACTCTTTTAGTATGATATTCTCAGGTCGAGGTTAGCAGCAGCGCCTAGGAGCACTCACGTGTCAGAATGCATTGGAACGATAATTGTTTTGCATTTGGGATTTAATATATATTTTGTTTTAAATAATGGTTGGGCGCGTGTTTGCGTATTTTACATTTCATTACTTTGGGTTTGACTTATTTACTAAATGCTTCTGCACAGTTTTGAAGTTATAAACTCTGGTTTGTTTTAAATGTTTCATATAGTGTCGTTCTGAGTAACTAATGACTTAGATCCTGGTTTGTTCACACGCCTCGCGGTAGAACCCCGCACGTGAAATTTGAGGGTGTGACAACTAGCACTCTACTCATTCAGCAAGACATCCATAGGAGAGAGTTTAATAATCAAAGTAGTGGTCTTCAAAACCCAACGCTATTTTTTTACTGTACCGAAACACAACCTATCCTCTAACCTAGTTTAGACCTCCGATCCCACTAAGCATGAATAACTTTAGCACAAGGCCTTAATCTTGCAAATTGAACCCTCTTTTGCCCCTTGGACTCAGCAAACCCACTTTGTTTTATGGACCAATCATACTTTCCTCAACAGGTACTTCTACCATGTATAATGATCCTTATTTTTTTTCACAAGCAATAACCATATTTCCTTTTATTATTTTCCATTTACCTTCTCTAAACTTTACTTCTTGCATTATTCACCTAGTTGACTAACAGAGATAATATTTATCTTCAAAGCTATAATTACCCTGACATTCTTCAAGTTCCAGTAGATTCCCAATAGAGTTAACAGATTAACATCACCTATGCCCATAACATCAAGGATATTACCATTTTCCATTCGTACCTTCCCTAAGTTGCCAACTTTTAGATTCACCAACATCTCCCTATTATGCATGGCATGAAACGAAGATCTAGAATCCATAACCTAGGAGTTCACACTATTTTTAGCCTCGAGTAGTAACGCGTCATCATTACATTCATCCTTAGCAGAAGTGTTTACATCACCAGATTTTCCCTATTTACGCTTTGGACATTTACCCTACCCAATCACATCACAACTCCAGCGCTTCATAGTTTTTGGAGCTCTAGATGAACTCCTCCCTCGACTCCTATTGCTCTTGTTATTTTCCCTTCCCCTACCAACATATAACAAACTAGAAGATGATCAACCGCTAGTACTTCTCCTACAAATTTCCTCACCTAGCACAATGTTCAGAACCCCCTTAAATATAAACCCATCTGTTCCCGCAGAATTAGTAATAGTCGTTACAGTTCCAGAACAACTATTAGGAAAAGAGGACATCAATACAACAACTTGAGTCTCATCATCAAACTTCATGCCCACTAAAGCTCACCTGGATATGATCGAGTTGAGGTTACTAATATGATCTATAACTAAAGCTCCCTCGTTCATCCAAGTCATGAATAATCCCCTCATCAAGAACACTTTATTAGCAGTATACGACTTTTCATATATATTTGATAGAGCCGTCATTATACCATGAGCCGTGGTTTCGTGCATAACGTTAAATGCAATGCTCCTTGTCAAAGCCAATGTAATAGCCCCTCTAGCCTTCTTGTCCTTTGAGTTCCAAACCATTTCTTAAGCTTTGTCTATTCTAGCCGCCTTTTCTTCCAATACTACATCCAAATCTTTTTCACCAAGCAATGCTTCTATTTGCATCTTCCATCAACCAAAATCGATCCCGTTAAAATTTTCAATTTGAACCCTCCTGTCTTAAACCATTGCAAATGAGAAACGTATAGAATCAAGAAAACTGGACCACCGTTGATGAACATCTTGAAAAATGATTAACCTTTGACGCAAAACCAAAGAACCAAAGCTAACCAAAGCCAAGCACACCTCTAATAAAACCCTAAAACCCAAAGATACCTAAACTGACAACTTCACCTGCAGAACCGAGAGCAATACCAGCGACTCCAAAGGTTCAAGACAGAAACCCTAATCGTGAATCGCCAAAGAAAAACAAACTTGGATAGCCCCTTTCTTTTACTCTTTGGCGGCGACCCTAGGGTTTGCAAAGAAACCTTAAATCTCTAGCTCCACAAACGATTAGTGGCTCTAGATCTTAAACCAACAGCAAACGATAATACCACAACCCTCTCGAATAGTGTGCAAATCCTAGTTGCGGAGTGAACGAAGGTCACTTAGACCGAACCACTATAATGCTCTCGTGTTTGCTTTTTTTCTATTATGTGATTGTGTGTGTGTTTGATTGCTTCCGCTGAAACCTACTCTAATTCTGATATCTAACAAATTTGTGCCTAACTTCTTCTCGGTCCTTCATATTAGTTAATAGACAATATAATCTGATGACACCTTTTCTTTTCATTTTGGTGATGGAGGGTCTAAATTTGACGTTATGCAACATCTTAGATGTGGGATTATTTCTTGGTCGTATGGGTAGTAGTTTGTTATTTCATCTTTTTAGATGGATAATGTTATGATTTTGGGTGAATGAAGAGAGGATAATATGTTGAACTTGGTCCTGGATTTGCATTGTTTTTATAACGTTAGTTGTCTACCAATTAATCTTTATTATATCGTATTGGGGTGGAGGATTGGAAGTTATTAGACTAGCTAACTTTGTGAGTTGTAAAGTGGGTTTGATGCCTTTCATTTATTTGGGTATCCCGAGGATAAAAACATGAATATGGTAAAGGGTTGGGGTATTATTGTTGGGAAATTCAAAAAACGGTTAGCTAAGTGGAAGTGTTATGTTTTGTCTATTGGGAGATGTTCCATGCTTCACTTTAGTGTTGGGATCCATTGGTGCTTAGTATTTTTTATACAGTTGGCTAAGGTGAAAAATGATATGGAAGCTATGAGATCAAAGTGTTTTTGGGTGGCGATGATCATTCTAGAAAAAAGGCTTAGGTTAAATGGAGTTCGGTGCTTTCTAATAAAGAGCGTGGAGGGTTAGGCTTTGGTAGCCTTGATGCATTGAACTTGCTTCAAGCGATCTATGGTGAGAGTTTTCGTGTTCAGGTTAGAGGATCTTCTCCTTTGATGAGAATTAGGAAAGCGGTGCAAAATCTCCACTCTGAGAACATTGTGCCGAACTCAATCATTAGTAGACAAGCGATATCAGGTGCATAGAAAAGGTTCAGAATGATATATGGTTGGGCTCAAAATAAAGAACTAGGTATGATATTTCGTTCACTTTATTCTCTTACTTGTGACAAAAACAATTCAGGCATATATGAAAGAAGATACGAGATGGAAATGGTAATGGAGGAGGCCTTTTAGAGGTGGTATAGAGCAATTACAAATGGATGATTTATTGAATCGTCTCCAACAGGCTCAATTTTCTAATGATCCAAACTTGTGGTATTGGTTGTTTAATGACGCCATGAATTATATGGAACAATCATCTTTCAAAGAAGGTTAATATAGGTGTTTGCAAAGTCTTATTGGATCACCTTCCTACTCAATGGAATCTTGGGAAGGTGCAGGGGCAGAGCTTGAACATTCTCGTAAGGGGGGCAGGGGCGAAATTAATTTTTTTTAGGGGGGTGAACTCGATATTTATATAAAAGTTTACACTACCGGACCAAAAATTTACACTACCGGACTAAAATTTAACACTACCATCGAACAAAAGAGGGGGGGCGGCGCCCCCCCCCCCCCCCCCCCCCCGGTCTCCACTATCCTCCGCCCCTGGGAAGGTGGGTATTAAAATCGATTCTATAGTTTGCCTTATTTGTAAATCTCATGCAGAGACGACGAATCATATTTTTGGGGAATATCATGTGGCGTCGAAAACTTGGAGATTAATAGCTGATTGGTTGGAGATGGATTTCTTTATTGGTATAAGGCCCAAATACATGATGGATGTGCTTAACGTTTCTCAGATATCGTCTAAACGCAAAGGATCGACTGAGGCTATTTGTTTTACAACTTCTTGAGTGCTTTGGAACTTTAGAAGCAAGATGGTGTTTCATCCATATGACACTAGGAGTTGATACATTTATAATTCTTTTGTTTATTTTTTATTCTTATGGTACTCTAGGAACCGTAAAGCTAATTTTGCCTAAGATGAATAGATCAGAGACCCTCTAGTTGTGATGTAATTGCATTTTTTTGAGCATGGTACCTTAGTAGACTCTTCTTAATAATATTTGGATCGACCTTTAAAAAAAAGAAACACAACCATTTTGCACACACCGCTTAGCTTAAAGATTTCTGAATAATCTAGAACTAAGATCGAAAATAACTTTCAGGGTAAATCTTTGGTAAAAGGATTTCTAAACTAGTCTCTACAACAGAATACAACACATATCTATTTAAAAGAAAAATCTTCTCAAACACAATGTAAACTCGTCTCGACACGACTTGGTACAAAATTCATGACGTAACATAAATAAACATAAGCAAGTATGACTTGGTCTTTAATACCATTCATGTCAAAATGCAAATAAAAATAAATATGTTATATGGTGTCAAGTGGCAGTGTCATATATATATATATATATATATATATATATATATATATATATATATATATATATATATATATATATATATATATATATATATATATATATATATATATATATATATATATATATATATATATATATATATATATATATATATATATATATATATTATAAGGTAATATCAGAAGATTATAAGGCTGATGCAACCAAAGAAGCCAAAACAACCAAAGGTCTTTTTGCATGCATGCACTGGACGTACAAAGGTAGAAGTGCTTCATAAGTTTTACACACTAAATCAGAAAATAATCTAAGTGTAAAATCTTCCGAAGCCAAAGTCCAAATCTTCCGAAGCCAAAGATGAAGTCTTCCGAAGCTTCAGAGCCAAAGTCTTCCGAAGCCATTTTGCTGTGAAGACTGATTTCTTCCGAAGACAGAGAAATACATGCTTTCTCTGATCTACTTTACATTAAAGCTGACACACTTTCCGCTGCAACTCTGAAGACTCACCAACTTGTATGAATTGGTGAAAAGTCCATGCTTTTGTAAACTGTAGATTAAGGTCTTTGTCTGTAACTTCCTACTTTTGTACCTATAAACCTTTTTGTAATAGAAAAGGATGTAAGCTATGGCATGTCATAGTCACTAGTCAAAAAGGCAATCTGACTTTTGACTTTAGATTGATCTTGTTGTCTAGACTAGTCAATTCCAACTGTCCTTCTAAGTATTGACGGTTGTAGGATGTAGTATAAAGAGTATCAGGTTCTTGTAATTTAGATATGCTTTGTAACACTTGTAATGGAACTTGAGAGCAATATACAACACTCCTTGAAAACCATACTTTTGTGTTATTGTTTCTTGTTCTCTCTCTAGAAAACTAGTGTTCTTAGTATCCTCATAATCAAACCTGGTTCCCTATTTGAACTGTTAAGTGTTTCAAGTCTCTCCTTATTGTGAAACTGATTATTTTAGGCACCCTTACCCGGTCCTGCAATTGGTATCAGAGCATTTCAGGCTCTTGATTGTAAGATCTCACCATCTTTAATCCTCTCAGTTTCACAGTTCACTTAACATCTCAAATGGCAGCTATCATAAAGGCTGATATGGAAACTGGTACAATGACAAAGTCCCCACTGATCACTCCTGAAGACTTTGATACTTGGTGTCAAAGAATGGAAGGCTTTATCAAGTACCATTCACCTCTTCAGCTGCTGGTGGTATTGGTATGATACCAAAGGAAGTGGCTGATTATTCTGATGAAGACTGGAAGAAGATAGACATAGATCAGAAAGCCATGACCGCCCTCCAAACTGCTCTTCCAAACTCTATCTACAGATGCTTCAAGAAGTGCAAGATTGCCAAGCAACTCTAGGATGAACTAAAGCTGATGTATGAGGGGTCTGATGATGCAAAAGAAAACAAGAAAGACCTCTTGAAGTAGCAGTTTGAGAACTTCACCTTCAAGACAGGTGAAACCATGACTCAACAATACTTTAGGTATGTTGAGATTGTGGATACTCTGGTAGATGTTGGAGTAACTCTTGAGAACAGGGATGTTGTGAGGAAGTTCATGTCCTCTCTTTCTAGACAATGGACATACTATTGTGTGGTAATTAAGAGGAATGAGAACCTTAAGACCCTTACTCTCACAAAGTTGTATGGTATCCTCAGTGGCTACCAGATGGAGATGAACATGCAAAATCCATTTAGTAACTCCAACAACCAACAGAGTTTAGCCCTTCATGTGGTTGAAAGGGATTGCAGAGAACCACAACACCATCTCATCTGCTACCCGGACAAATCACAAAAGGGTCCTTTCATCACCTTTCTGGAGACACCAAGGGAAGGCTACATCCCCGGAAGCCCATTCCAAGAGACAAACTCTTCACAAGCTTTTGTGTCTTCTGATGAAAGTTCAGGCAACTTTCTCTTCACCCTTGAAGATCTGGACTGTATCCATCCAGATGATCTGAAGTATATGGAAATAGTCCAGCAGATGGCTCTTCTCACTCACAGGGCCAACAAATTCTATAAGAGGGCTGGAAGGAAGTTTCCTAGAAATACAACCAGTGGAAAGTTTGGGCTTGATCAAAGCAAAGTGAAGTGTTACAACTGTAACCAAATAGGACACTTTGCTAGAGAGTGCAAGGCACCAAGGTCAAATGGTGGGCATGCACAAACCAAGCCAAACTACACTGAAGGAGCTCACCATAATAAGAAGCCAAGACAACAAGCCGTAGTGGCTATTGAAGAAGGAGGCTTTGACTGGAGCTTTCAGGTGGAAGATGCATCTCCAAACCAAGCATTGATGGCAGATCATGATGAAGCCAAGGTATTGGAACATCTCTGTACACCTGAATGTATTGCTAAAGTTAATAGATACATGTCCTATAACTTAAAGATGAGATCTGATCTTGAGTCCTTAAATATCTTAAAAGCTGATTTTAAAAGAGCTGAAAATGATTATAAACTTAAGATAGAAGATCTAGAGAAAACCATTTCAACTCTTAAGCATAAGCACACTAACTACAGGACTCAAATCAAAGATCTTATCTCAAAATTAACTGAATGCCAGGCTGAGCTTGTGATCAGCAAAGCCAGGGTAGAAAAATGTGTTCTTGAGGAAAAGACCTTCAAGAACATAATATCCTCATCCCTACATGCAAAGGTTTGTTATCAGAATAAGCAGAGACTGGGATCTACTGAGATAGCTCCTCCACACACTCTATTGTCTGTAAGATCTCCAAGGTGTGGAACTTGTGAAGATGAGCTTCCCCTCATAGACCCTATTGTTAAAGTGGATGAAGAGGAGATAGTGAAGGATGACTCTGAGAAGAGTGAAGAAGATCATCCTAAGAAGGGTCACTATTCTTCTGAGGAGAGGAAAGAGTCTGGAATGACCAAGTCAAAGAGAAAGAGCTTGATCAAAAGTGCTAAGAGAAGATCAAAGAAGACTAAAGAGATCAAGGCCACTTTTAACTCCAAGCAGAAACAAGTGTTAATTTCTGCAGGGTTTGAAGTGGTAAAGGCTGAAGACTCAACTATGAACTCTAGTACCAGGAGTTTTAGTTGAGTTCCAAACCATTCTAGCAAGAAGAAGAAGACTGACCAGCTGTGTATCACTGCTACACAGCCTGAACCATCCAGCTCCAGGAGCAAGCCTCTCCCTAAGAAGCTTGTTGCATCATTTGTGAAGATGAAGATGGAGAAGGAAAGTGATCAAACTCAGTCTTGCTCTCAAAAGAAGACTCCCAGAGGAAGCAAATGGACTGCATCATGTGTGGTAGTACTTCTCATCTGGCTAAGGATTACATCCACAATCCCAAAAGCACTATCCACATGGTCAAAGAAAAGGCTTCTGGGAAGAAGAAGGAAAAGCAAGCTTCGAAAGGAAAATATGTTTCCTTCGGAAGCTCCAAAGTGAAGAAGAAGACAAGTGAGAACTTGCCTTCGGAAGAAATTTTGGTCTCAAAAGAAAGGAATGCTTCCGAAGTACTAAAGCATGCTGTAGTGAAAGAAAGATCTTCCGAAGGTGCAGTATCCAAAACTTCAGAAGTTATTAAAACTTCCGAGGTGTTGAAGGTCAAGTCCAATCTTCCAAAGATGGTGTGGAAGATGAAGAAAGTCCTGGAGATTGAGAGTTCTTCATCAACAGCAACTAATGATCCTCAAAGCTTGAATATAGGATATGTTACTGTTACATTGTCTTCAGATCACTTTGAAAAGCCCAAGACCAATGAGGCTTGGGTTTCCAAGTGTAACTAACCACTCCTTTTTATGCAGGAAAAGCTAAAGACCAAGGAAAATGTGTGGATCATTGATAGTGGCTGTTCCAGGCACATGACTGGCAATGGTTCTTTGCTTCATAATTTTTAGAAAATTGATGGAGGACCAGTTGCTTTTGGAGGAGATGTGGGTGGTTACATCACTAAAAGGGATAAGGTCACAAATGGTAAGCTCACCAGTAAGAAGGTAAATCAGTTGGCAGGTAATGTGATTGCTGGGGGTGGCACAGAGTTGAAGCTACTTGGCAAGCAAAGACTGGCATCCATCTCATGCAAAAATAATCTTTATGTTTTGTATTACAACTAAGTATTCTTTTGTGATATTAATCAACAATGTATTACTTGGTAAAAGTACCTATTAATGCACGAAATGGTTTTTGATAATTCTTCCGCTGTAATATTTTCTTATGTTAATATATTTTAAATGAGTTTTAATAACAAATGATGCTATGAATGACCAACTGTGGGGTGTCCGGGATCGGGGCCTTACAAGTTGGTATCAGAGCCAAAGTTTAAGAGAATTAGGTAAATTATTTTCAAAACCTAAACTTAAACTGAGAATGGGACTGAATGGAGGGATGCCAGCCCAAGTAGCTACGTGCCATCAGATAATTTTTCATAAAGTTAACCGGTGTTACGTGTGTGTGCTATTTGATTTATGTGCTTAGTAGATTTGGATACAAATGTAGTCTGGATAGGGAATGCTTGGGGAATGAAGAGTAAAGTATGTGGCTAATCATAACTGGCCACTGTAGTTAGGGAGTTACTATACTTGACATAATCTGAGCTATTACCTTGAATAACCGTGTTGGTGTTTGAATCTTATTGTGTTTAGAGGATGGCTGGTGGTAAATCTTCGGGGGCTTCTAGACGTGGAGGCCACGGTGGATGTGGTGTTGGACCACGTGTCATGAGGAACTGGGCTAGGACTGTCATGGTGAAGGAGAGGGAATTTCGCAATCAAGGGGCATGTAGGAGAATGTAGGTGGGGATCGAATGTCTGTTTTCAGTGTGGGAAGGTGGGCCACATGGCATGTGGTGAAATGTTACAACTGTCGCGAGAAGGGGCATATAAGCAAGGACTGCAAGAAGCCGAGGGCTGAGAGCTCTGGGGCGAAGAAGGGGACTGAGAAGGCAGGCGAAGGGCGAAGGCTAGAGCATTCTATATAACTTGGGTGGAGGCTAGGGTGGACCCCGACGTGGTGTCAGGTACATTTCTAGTAAACCAAATTTGTGCCTCTGTGCTTTTCAATTCTGGTGCTAGTAAGAGTTTTATTTCTACTGCCTTTAGTGCTAAGTTCCCTGTTAGAAGTAAAAGTATTATTGAGCCATTCAATGTAGAAACTGCCATTGGTAAATCTACCAGGATTTCTGATCTAACAGAGGATTGTGACATAGAGCTGGATTGCCATTGGTTCTCTGCTAAATTATTCGTGATGCCCCTAGGCGGATTCAATATGGTTCTAAGGATGGATTGGCTAGCAGCTTATGAGGCAAATATTATGTTTCGCAAGAAAATGATTCGATTGACCGTGCCTAATAGGAGTTCGGTGACGATATACGGCGATAGGGTCAGTACAGTTCCGAAGGTCATTTCAACGGTGGTGGCCGAGAAGTGCATGAGACGTGGATGTAGTGCCTACCTGACTTATGAGATAGATGTGGATGCATCAGTACCACGATTGTCTAACGTACCGATCGTGTGTGACTTCCCAGACGTATTCCCGAAGGATCTACCAGGTGTGCCACCGGACCGCGAGGTCGAGTTCCAGATCAATTTGATACCGGGTGCCCAACCTGTTATCAAGGCACCGTATCGATTAGCTCCCTCCGAGATGAAGGGAGTGATGGCCCAGTTGCAAGAGTTGCTTTCTTTGTTGTTTTAGGTGTTTCAGGTTCCGAATCACTATCACTTTCCCCATTTTCACCAAGGTCGACCACTAGTCCCTCTTTCAATGGTGGTGGTGGTACAACCTTATTGTCATAAGTCTTACCACTTCTTAAAATACTTACCTAGCCCACGTGTAAATTCTTTGAGGTTGAAGCATGATGTTGAGGATTCTTTTTTATGTCACTTGGAATCTTTTCCAGTTTCTCCTCTGGACAATTATTCAGCTAGTTGTCCTAGTTGCTTGACAATAGCTTCATTAGTCTTCTTTTGCACTTCTTTGAATTGCTTGAATTCCATCATATCTTTCGCTAAGTCCTAAATTGCGGTTAGAATCACATTGCCAATGCCACTATGAGTTGAAGGCCCTTGTTGATTCCGTTGTTGGTAATGACCTCCTTGTTGGTAATTCCCTTGATTGTAGTTGTTTCTTTGATAGCCTCCTTGATTGTAGTTTTGTTGTCAGCCTTGGTATTGGTTGTTCCCTTGAGTTTGTACCTGATAAAAAGGTTCAATTTGGTTAGTATTATTATCATATCTAATATTTGGATGATTTCTAAGACCGGGGTGATATGTGTTAGAATTTATATCAAATGACATCCTTTCTCCTTGGCCTTGTATTTGATGTATTTCTTCACTTTTTCCCAAATTCAAGTAGCACGTAACTGATGTGTGACCATTGTCGTTACACATGTCACACACTTCATATTCACTAGATATATGCGCCCCACCACTCTTTCCAACTTTGAGGCATGCAATTTCTTGTTCCAAAACTCCAATTTCTTGACCTTCGACTTGATTGTGCACGTTTTTTAGATATCACACTCATCCGTTCCAACATGTTCCAATCGTCATCCTTGTGATTCAATGTAAATGTACCCGCACTTGTAGAGTTCACATCTCTTGCATCTTCCGGTGATAGCCCATCATAGAATGCTGAAATCAACTCCCACTTAGCTATCCCATGATATGGACAAGCTCGCATCATCTCCTTGAATCGTTGAAAAGCTTCATGGAATTTTTCCGCCTATTGTTGTGTAAAACCTCGAGTGGCCCGCCTTGCATCACTTGTTCTTTGAGAAGTATAATATTCATCTAAGAATAGTTGTTGCATTTGAACCCATGTATGAATACTCGCAAAAGGCAAGGATCAAAACCATTGCTTGGCTTTGTCTTTGAGTGTAAATTGGAAAAGTACCAACTTAACTTCATCTGCTGAAAAACCTTGGACACCTATGGCACTACATGATGCCTCAAATTCTGATATGTGCAAATATGGTTCTTCAGTTGCCGTCCCATGGAAGTGAGGAAGAATTCCTAAGCATTGTGGTCTAACCTCAAAAGCTCTCCCTCGTTGTGTTGGTGGAACTATGGGAGATGAGTTGATAGCAATGGTAGGGCAGAAGTGACTGTCAACGCCATGTGCAGGTACATAATGTGGAGCTCCCGGATTTGCTGGTATGCCATTAAATAGTTAACCTCCCAAATTGTGAAAATCAAGGGCTTGGGCATAACCATCGCGATCATGGTTCGACCGACGGTTTTGATAACCTGGTTGATTTCCATAGTGTTCAAAATTATATTGAACTGGTCCTTCCATATCCTCCTGATCTTTAATCCATTCATCCACAAAATTAGTGTGATGACTTCCTTCCATTGAAAACCGTTCCTTGTTGCTATGATGACTACCTTCTCCGTTATGCTGAAAACTTGGATTATGAACCCAAAAATTTGGCATTGGTTGGAAATTTACAGGAGAAAGTTGGTGTTGCACACCTTGATTTACAAGGATCAACCCCTGAGGTTGAGGTTGCACAGGTTGTGATTTGTGGTGGAGGATCATCAAGTTGAGGGAACACGGGTAATGGGATATCTCCTAAAGGTTGGTTGGGTTCTGGCTCTTCTTGGTTGTCTGGATTATCATCCTTCTTGATTGATTACTTTTAGGCATTCTTGAAAGTCTACTTAGAATCCGATGAGTTATTGCTGATGATGTACCTTCTTTCGATCTTGTTTGACCACAAATTTGAGAAGTCCTTAAAAATGATGCTTTGTGAAACACATGATTTTCACTTGCAGTCTTCTTGATTTCTGGATCGAATTGCAATGGTGAGGTCCTTCCTGAAAATCTTGTATGCATTAACGTAATGGTTACCTGCAAACAAGAAACCATAAATACCTCGCGTAATACTGAACAAGAAAAACAAATTAAAAAGAAAAATAAAAAAGTAAAATCTTTTTGGGTTTTTTTATAAATTTTTACGAAAAGCAAATACAAACTATTAATCACTAAGCGCACTAATTCCTAGGAAACGGTGCCATTTTGATCTGGTTGTCGAGACTCGATCAAAATCAAGTTAATATCGGTCTTAGCTACCTTTATTGTGTAAGGGTAAGTAAGGTCGTCTCCACATGGAATATGTGGAAAGTGTTTAACAAATACGACTCGATTAACTTAAAGACACGAACTTTATAATTAAAGATTAAAACTTTGGATAAAATTAAGAACACTATTGCAAAAAGCAACAAACTTTGAAATGAATTTGATTAAATAATAAGAAACAATTATTTCTAGGTTTCTAATTCTACAAGATCAACAATTGATACTTTTAAATTAGGGTTTGTAAGAATATAACTTTAACATGTTAACTTTTGATTAAAGTGGTAATACAGGAACAAGCTTTTAAGATTTGTTCATTCACAATGTTACCAATTTACCTATAGCAAATTGCCTACTAGTCTTAACGAGTTCACGATGCAAGGAAACCAAAAACTGATAATCAAGCAAACAACTTTATTTATAAGCAAACCTTTTAAATCAACCAAAACATAATTTTTCATTGAATAATTTCATGTTTAATACAAAAACCTAATCAAAGCATACCCATTGTTTCACTTGACAAGAATTGTACTCCCAAAAGTAATCAAGCAAGAACTTAGCCACTCATGGCCTTTATCGGATCTTCAATCTTGATCTGATAATGTTTGTTAATGATTTGGGATGAATGGGAAGGCTTGAGATCACCACAAATCAGCTTAGAATCGCCAAAAATTGAGCTTGGAAAGTTTTTTTCATATTAGGGTTGGAGTGTGTTTAAATAACTTGTAATTCCACAAAATCCGGAAGGTTGTTGGTGACCGGCGTATGATACGTCGACCTTGGGTGTATCATACGCCCATATCAGTGTTCATACGCCGAACGTTTTGTAATTTTTTCCAAATACGCCCATAAATACGCTGCCAATACGCTGACCGGCGTATGATACGCCCATACCCGGCGTATTATATGAGCGTATCGTCGGTGTAGGGTTCACTAGGCCTTTTTTGTAACTTTTGCTATTTTCAACTTCAGTCCTTGTATTTTTGTATTTTGCTTCTTTTCCTCCAAAATAAGCCTCCTCTAGCTCCAATCCCTACAAATCAAAACACAAACAAAGTAAACTTGTTCCATACTAATCATGAGGAAATATCACATAATTAGATCAATAAAACATTAAATTATTATCACGCGATTAGTTACCATCAACTGAAGGTGAAGGAGCAGGATATCCCTAATACAGCTTTTCGCACGCGTTATGGAAACTACCAGTTTCTCATGACGTCTTTTGGTTTAACCAATGCGCAGGCTACCTTTATGGACCTTATGAATTGGGTATGCCGATCGATGTTAGACGGATCGATGATCATATTTATTAATGATATTCTGATCTACTCCAAGAGCGAAGAGGAGCATGCCTGTCATCTCAAGGAAGTACTGGAGACACTTAGAAACGAGAAGTTGTACGCGAAATTCTCTAAGTGTGCATTTTGGCTACGAGAGATCCAATTTCTTGGCCATGTGATTAATCCTGAAGGAATAATGGTGGACCCTATGAAAGTCGAAGCTGTAATGCAATGGAAATCTCTAAGGATGCCATCTGAGATCCGTAGCTTCTTGGGATTGGTAGGTTACTATAGAAGATTTATTCAAGACTTCTTTAAGGTGGTGTCCCTGTTGACTAAGTTAACTCGTAAGGATGTGAAGTTTGAATGGAGTTTAGATCAGGAGGGTGCCTTTCAAAAGTCGAAGACGAAGTTAACTCAAGCCCTTGTCTTGATGTTTCCTGAAAGGAATGATAACTTGGTGGTATACTCGGATGCTTCGTATTCGGGCTTAGGTTGCATGTTGATGCAACGAGGGAAGGTCATAACCTATGCATCCCTGCAGTTGAAGATCCATGAGGTTAACTACCCTACTCATGGTTTGGAGTTGGCTGCTATGGCCTTTGCGTTGAAGATTTGGAGGCACTACTTATACGGGACGAAGTGTGCCATCTTTACAGATCACAAGAGCCTAAATTACTTCTTCAAACAAAAGGATCTTAACACGAGGCAAAAAAGGTGGTTAGAGCTGATCAAGGACTACGATTACGAAATTCACAATCATTCAAGCAAGGTGAACGTGGTTGTTGATGCCCTTAGTCGAAAGGAACGACCTGAACCAATTCGGGTGAAGGCTTGTCAGCTGATTATGACGCTCGATATCATGGGTCAGGTCAGAAATTTTCAAGATGAAGCATTCAAGGATGATAGGATCAACTCTGAGCGGATGAAGGGACAGATATCAGATTTAGGGGAGAACACTCTTGGTGTTAGAACCCAATCTAGGCGGATGTGGATTCCTCACTATGGGGATTTGAGGGGAAGGATTGTGGATGAAGGTCACAAAAATTGGTATTCCATTCATCCTAGTGCTACAAAGATGTATCATGACCTGAAGAAGGATTATTGGTGGCCGGGGATGAAGTGTGATATGGCGGAGTATGTGAGTAAATGTCTAACTTGTTTGCAAGTGAAGGCAAAACATCAGAAGCCATACGGGAAGATCCAACCTTTGGACGTACCCGAATGGAAGTAGGAACACATCATAATAGACTTCATCACGAAATTGCCTCGTACGACAAGAGGATGAGATACCATTTAGGTGATCGTAGACCGCTTGACGAAAAGTGCCCACTTTTTGCCAATCCGAGAGACTTACTCGTCGGAAAGGTTTGCGGATCTGTTTATCAAGGATCATCATGGTGTGTCGTTATCCATTTTTTCTGATAAGGACACTCGGTTCACATCCAAGTTCTGGAAGAAAGTCCACAATGCGATGGAAACGAGGTTACACATCACTACTGTTTACCATCCTCAGATGGATGATTATTCAGAAAGAATGATACAGACGCTGGAGGATATACTCAGGGCATGTGTTATCGATTTTGGAGGAAGTTGGGATGAACACTTACTATTAGCAGAATTTTCATACAACAACAGTTACCATGCCAGCATTGGTATGCCTCCTTATGAAATGTTGTACGGTAAGAAGTGTAGAACGCCTATATGTTAGGGAGACATTGGGAAGAAGGAATTAGGGAGTATTGAAGTGATTAAGGCCACGACAAAAAAGTTGAAAAAGATCAAGGCCTTTATGAAAGTGGCAAAGGATCGGTAGACATCCTACGCTGATAAGAGAAAAAGGCCGGTTGAGTTCCAAGTGGGGGATAGGGTAATGTTGAAGATATCTCCTTGGAAAGGGATTATCAAGTTTTGAAAGTGAGGGAAGTTGAGCCTGAGGTATATTGGGCCATTCAAGATCATTGCAAGGGTAGGAGAGGTGGCTTATAAGTTAGAGCTACCCGATGAGCTAAGTGGAATACATCCGACATCAATGTGTCTCATTTGAGAAAGTGTTTGGCAGATGATGATGTAATCGTGCCACTTGAAGATATCAAGGTGGATGAACGGTTGAATTACATGGAACAGCCGGTAGGCATCCTCGACAGAAAAGAGAAGCGCCTAAGAAATAAAGTGGTTCCATTGGTACGAGTGCAGTGGAAACACAGAAAAGGGTCAGGGTCTACATGGGAGATTGAGGAGGATATGAGGCAGCACTATCCGCAGCTATTCAAGAACTGACAAATTTCGAGGACAAAACCTAAATAAGAGGGTGGACTTGTAATGCCCTGAAAATCTCAAGAAAAGAAGGAAGAAGTTCTCATGTGAAGAGGACTTATAGCACAAGAACCCTAAGCGAAAAGTTGGAACTGGGTATAAATAGCTGAGAACACCCGTTCGGCCCCATAATCGTGCGAAAAGTACTGCTGATAGAGAGAGAAAGCGGTTGTGTAGAGAGAGAAAATGAAGAATTGAAGTTTTAAGGTATGTAACTCGTGTTATGTATTAAGAAAAGATTATTGATGAATGTAACGCATGAATGTGTAGTTTTCATTAAAAAAAGGGCATTCGGGAAGGCCGTGAGTTAGATCTTCAAGAGGTGAGTTTCTAGCCCCTTTTATGCAAGTTTTTACGTTTTGGGGCTATTATGCATACTAAAATGCTTGTTTACGCTTGTAATGATGTTTTCCATAGTATGGTGTATGATATTCTAGCTGTAACACCCGAAAATTTCAAAAGAGATAGAAAGAAAGGTGAAATATCCCAAGTCAAGGGGTTAAAGTTATGCAAGTGGCAAACTGGCCCATTTTGGGATTTAAAAGAAGCATGGCAGCCCACACCTCTTCTTTTACAGATCTTGCTTTCGGCTGCAATAAGAAAGAAGAAGATGCAATCAGTTTCTAGAGAGAGAAGGTGGAAGATCTGCTTGTAAGTGAGATTTTCTGGTGTTTTCAGCTCGGTTTTCAGCTATGTTCGAGCTGCTGGACCGATTCTTATGTGTTTCTTATGTTGGCTGCTTGTTTCGATGTGTTTAGGTGCTAGAACTCTAGGTTGCTATCTGGTTTGGAGGAGTTTTGCTTGAAAGCAGTTAGAGGTGAGTTCTAGATTTCCCCTATTTTACTTGTTTTAAACTAGTTTGGGGCTGAAATGCATATTAACTGAATTTTTATAACTGAAGCATGAGTTTTCTACGTTTTGCATCTGATGTGTATGCGATGTGTGTGTGTTTTGAATGTCTTCATTGATGTTGTGTAGTTGTAAGCTCTGTTTTAAGTGTTAGACCGATAGATCTAAGCTAAGAATATACTTAAAATGATGTATGGAGACTAGAAATTGAGTAAGTTGTATCGCAGGTGATAAACTTGGTGTCCGCTGTGGACCCTTGAGACAATTAGACTGTCCGCTGTGGACTTGCATGTCCGCTGTGGACTTTGCATGTCCACTGTGGACACTTAGGCATTTAGACTGTCTGCTGTGGAATTTCGCTGTTCGTTGTGGGCATTTGTTCATCCGCATTTGTTAAGTGTTCATCCGCATTTGTTAAGAGTTCATCCACATTTGTTAAGTGTTCATCCGCATTTGTTGGAGTTCATCCGCATTTGCTGAGCATTCAACCGCGTTGGTTTATGTTCCATAGTAAGTATTTTGATCATCCGCATTTAGTATTGTTCGTTCGCATTTGGACTTGTTCATCCGCATTTGATTCACCCGCACATCTTTAGACACTTAGAATTTTCTGAAATTTTCATCCGCTGTCCGCATTTGCTGAACATTCAGCCGCATTGGCCTATGTTCATTCGCATTTCTTTGGGGACTTAGAATTTTTTGAAATCTTAGGAAGTAGAATGTAGTGTTAAGTTCTGGAATGTTTTTGTGGTTTAGGTTTGTTGATGTTATGTATGTTTGTGGGCTGTGGTTGATGTTCTATATTACGTATTAGTATGTGACTTTATGTGGTGTGTTAATACTCTTGTACGTAAAGTATTATTGTAATGAAAGTGGAAGATAAAGATAATGAGAAGTGGAATGGAATGAATAAATTAAAAGTCTTACAAGCATTAAAAGGGGGTCACAATCTTTATGGGTTGCCACCTCGATAGTGTGCCAAGTGCACACCTAACCATCAGTCTTTGTGAATGATGAAAACGTCCGATAACGGGGTCCTTGCCACTTGCTCCCAAGACTTTAGTCGCTTTGTGCACCAAAGATGGGGTATGGCAGGATCTGGATAGAAGTGAAAGATAAGAAAGTACGAAACGAATGATTATGTACGATTGTAAAGGATAATAAATGATTATTATCAAGATGTACGTATGTTGTGTGATCACGAACGAAAGTAAAGGAAAGGTTTATTAAAAGTAAAGTATTTTATTATATAAACTAGAACTCACTCAGTAACGCTGACTTTTTATATGCATTTTCAGTTGGCAGGTAATGTGGTTGCTGGGGGTGGCATGGAGTTGAAGCTACTTGGCAAGCAAAGACTGGCATCCATCTTATGCAAAAATAATCTTTATGTTTTGTATTACAACTAAGTATTCTTTTGTGATATTAATCAACAGTGTATTACTTGATAAAAGTAACTATTAATGCATGAAATGGTTTTTGATAATTCTTCCGCTACAATATTTTCTTATGTTTATATATTTTAAATGAGTTATAATAACGAATGATGCTATGAATCACCAACTGTGGGGTCTCCGGGGTCGGGGCCTTACAAGTTGGTATCATAGCCAAAGTTTAAGAGAATTGGGTAATTTTTTTTCAAAACCTAAACTTTCTGAGAATAGGACTGAATAGAGGGATGCCAGCCCAAGTAGCTACGTGCCATCAGGTAATTTTTCATAAAGTTAACCGGTGTTACGTGCGTGTGCTATTTGATTTATGTGCTTAGTAGATTTGGATACAAATGTAGTCTGGATAGGGAATGCTTGGGGGATGAAGAGTAAAGTACGTGGCTAATCATAACTGGCCACTGTAATTTGGGACTTACTATACTTGACATAATCTGAGCTATTACCTTAAATAACCGTGTTAGTGTTTGAATCTTATTGTGTTTAGAGGATGGCTAGTGGTAAATCTTCGGGGGCTTCTAGAGGTGGAGGCCGCGGTGGATGTGGTGTTGGACCACGTGTCACGAGGAATAGGGCTAGGACTGCTGAAACGGTTCCTGAAGAGCCTGAGTTTCATCACCATGGAGGTGGGGATGAGGGCGTTAACCTGATGGCCATAGTGAAGGAGGCTGTGGCTGAGGGAGTTCACCAAGTCATGCACACGATTTTGCAGTCTGTGGTGACTGGGGTCATTAGGGCTGTAAGGGAAGATGAGAGGAGAGGAGAGAACTAGAATAGAAAACATGCTGGTAGCGGTGGTTTCCCTCCCAAGGGAAAAAGGGCTAAGGTAAAGGGTCGCAAGGTGGCTGCAACCGAGTTAGGAGTGAAGGTGTGCGAGAAGTGTAGGAAGGGGCATATAGTAGAATGTAGGTGGGGATCGAACGTCTGCTTTAAGTGTGGGAAGGTGGGCCACATGGCAAGGAGTTGTCGTGTGGTGAAATGTTACAACTGTCGCGAGAAGGGGCATATGAGCAAGGACTGCAAGAAGCCGAGGGCTAGGAGCTCTGGGGCGAAGAAGGGGACTGAGAAGGCGGGCGGAAGGCGAAGGCCAGAGCATTCGCTATAACTTGGGTGGAGGCTAGGGTGGACCCCGACGCGGTATCAGGTACTTTTCTAGTAAACCAAATTTATGCCTCTGTGCTATTCAATTCTGGTGCTAGTAAGAGTTTTATTTCTACTGCCTTCTGTGCTAAGTTCCTTAGTAGAAGTAGAAGTATTCTTGAGCCCTTCAATGTAGAAACTGTCATTGGTAAGTCTACCAGGATTTCTGATCTGACAGAGGATTGTGATATAGAGCTGGATTGCCATAGGTTCTCTGCTAAATTATTCATGATTCCCCTAGGCGGATTCGATGTGGTTCTAGGGATGGATTGGCTAGCAGCTTATGAGGCAAATATTATGTGTCGTAAGAAAATGATTCAATTGACCGTGCCTGATGGGAGTTCGGTGACGATATACGGCGATAGGGTCAGTACGGTTCTGAAGGTAATTTCAATGGTGGTGGCCGAGAAGTGCATGAGATGTGGATGTAGTGCCTACCTGGCTTATGTGATAGATGTGGATGCATCAGTACCACGATTGTCTGATGTACCGGTCGTGTGTAACTTCCCAGACATATTCCCGGAGGATCTACCAGGTGTGCCACCGGACCGCGAGGTCGAGTTCCAGATCGATTTGATACCGGGTGCCCAACCTGTTGTCAACGCACCATATCGATTAGCTCCCTCTGAGATGAAAGGACTGATGGCCCAGTTGTAAGATTTGCTTCTTTGTTGTTTTAGGTGTTTCAGGTTCCGAATCACTATTACTTTCCCTATTTTCACCAAGGTCGACCACTACTCCCTCTTTCAATGGTGGTGGTGGTACAACCTTGTTGTCATAAGTCTTATCACTTCTTAAAATACTTACCTAGCCCACGTGTAAATTCTTTGAGGTTGAAGCATGATGTTGAGGATTCTTTTTTATGTCACTTAGAAGCTTTTCCAGTTTCTCTTCTGGACAATTATTCAGCTAGTTGTCCTAGTTGCTTGACAATAGCTTCATTAGTCTTCTTTTGCACTTCTTTGAATTGCTTGAATTCCTTCATATCTTTTGCTAACTCCTAAATTTCGGTTAGAATTGCATTGTCATTGCCACCATGAGCTGAAGGCCCTTATTGATTACTTTGTTGGTAATGACCTCCTTGTTGGTAATTCCCTTGATTGTAGTTATTTCTTTGATAGCCTCCTTGATTGTAGTTTTGTTGTCAGCCTTGGTATTGGTTGTTCCCTTGAGTTTGTACATGAAAAGAAGGTTCAATTGGTTAGTATTATTATCATATCTAAGATTTGGATGATTTCTAAGACCGGGGTGATATGTGTTAGAATTTATATCAAATGTCATCCTTTCTCCTTGGCCTTGTATTTGATGTATTTCTTCAATTTTTCCCAAATTCAAGTAGCACGTAACTGATGTGTGACCAATGTCATTACACATGTCACACACTTCATATTCACTAGATATATGCGCCACACCACTCTTTCCAACTTTGAGGCATGCAATTTCTTGTTCCAAAACTCCAATTTCTTGACCTTCGACTTGATTGTGCACGTTTTTTAGATATCACACTCATCCGTTCCAATATGTTCTAATCATCATCCTTATGACTCAATGTAAATGTACCCGCACTTGTAGAGTTCACATCTCTTGCATCTTCCAGTGATAGCCCATCATAGAATGCTGAAATCAACTCCCACTTAGCTATCCCATGATATGGACAAGCTCGCAGCATCTCCTTGAATCGGTGAAAAGCTTCATGGAATTGTTCCGTCGGTTGTTGTGCAAAACCTCGAGTGGCCCACCTTGCATCACTTGTTCCTTGAGAAGTATAATATTCATCCAAGAATAGTTGTTGCATTTGAATCCATGTGTGAATACTAGCAAAAGGCAAGGATCAAAACCATTGATTGGCTTTGTCTTTGAGTGTAAATTGGAAAAGTACCAACTTAACTTCATCCGATGAAAAACCTTGGACACCTATGGTACTACATGATGCCTCAAATTCTGATATGTGCAAATATGGTTCTTCGGTTGCCATCCCATGGAAGTGAGGAAGAATGCCTAAGCATTGTGGTCTAATCTCAAAAACTCTTCCTCGTTGTGTTGCTGGAACTATGGGAGATGAGTTGATAGCAATGGCAGGGCTGAAGTGACTGTCAACGCCATGTGCAGGTACATAATGTGGAGCTCCCGGATCTGCTGGTATGCCATTAAATGGTTAACCTCCCAATTTGTGAAAATCAGGGGCTTGGGCATAACCATCCGCATTTGGACTTGTTCATCCGCATTTGGACTTGTTCATTCGCATTTGATTCACCCACACATCTTTAGACACTTAGAATATTTTGAGATTTTCATTCGCATTTGCTTGTCCGCATTTGCTGAACATTCAGGCGCATTGGCCTATGTTCATCCGTATTTCTTTGGGAACTTAAAATTTTCTGAAATCTTTGGAAGTAGAATGTAGTGTTAACTTCTAGAATGTTTTTGTGGTTTAGGTCTGTTGATGTTATGTATGTTTGTGGGCTGTGGTTGATGTTCTATATTACGTATTAGTGTGTGACTTTACGTGGTATGTTAATAATCTTGTACGTAAAGTATTATTGTAATGAAAGTGAAAGATAAAGATAATGAGAAGTGGAACGTAATGAATAAATTAAAAGTCTTGCAAGCATATAAAAGGGGGTCACAACTTTTTATGGGTTGCCACCTCGATAGTGTGCCAAGTGCACACCTAACTGTCAGTCTTTGTGACTGCTGGAAATGTGCGATAATGGGGTCCTTGCCACTTGCTCCCAAGACTTTAGTCGCTTTATGCACCGAAGATGGGGCATGGCAGGATCTAGATAGAAGTGAAAGATAATAAAGTACGAAACGAACGATTATGTACGATGATAAAGGATAATAAATGATTATTATCAAGATGTACGTATGATGTGTGATCACGAACGAAAGTAAAGGAAAGGTTTTATTAAAAGTAAAGTATTTTATTATATAACTTAGAACTCACTCAGCAATGCTGACTTTTTATATGCATTTTCAGTTGGCTGGTAATGTGGTTGCTGAGGGAGGCACGGAGTTGAAGCTACATGGCAAGCAAAGACTGGCATCCATCTCATGCAAAAATAATGTTGATGTTTTGTAATACAACTAAGTATTCTTTTGTGATATTAATCAACGATGTATTACTTGGCAAAATTAACTATTAATGCATTAAATGGTTTTTGATAATTCTTCCGCTGCAATATATTCTTATGTTTATATATTTTAAATGAGTTTTAATAACAAATAATGCTATGAATGACCAACTGTGGGGTCTCCGGGATCGGGGCCTTACACTAGCTTTAGACACGAGATAGATATTTTAAGCTGCCATGGATTTCAATCTAATAAGTTCTCGCGCGATAAGTAGGTTCTCCCGCGAAAGAGGGTTCTCGCGCGAGATTATGTTATTGCATGGGTTAAGTTCTCGCATGGCTTACTGTTTTATGTGTTAAGTTATCTTTTCATGTTTAAACCGTTTTCAAACAATAAGTTTTACGATATGACTTTACTTGGAATGTTATATATATGTAAGTAAAGTATTATGTAAAGAAAGTGAAAGATAATGATAACGAAAAGTGGAACGAAACGAATGTATGAAAGACTTGCAAGCAAACGAATGGAGGTTCAAAACTCATTGAGGGGTTGTTAGCTCAACCGTGTGCGGTTTAGCTAACCCATGAGGATACGCACAGGGGTCCAATCCTTGAGATTGACCAAACGATACGGGATCCTTGTCATTTTACCACGGTATTGTAGCCAGCTTCGTGGACAATGTATGGGGGTTTATTTATAAGCCTCGATACAATACCAGCTTCGTGCGTAATGTTGGGGGTTTAGCACATGGCATTAATCCATTACAGTAAAAGATAATGATGAAAGAACGAAAGGATGAACGATGATAAAAGATAATAAATGAATATTATCAAGATGTATATATGATGTATACTCACGTGCGAAAAAGAGAAAATTTTAAAACAAAAGAAAAGTATTTTATTATAAAAACTAGAACTCACTCAGCATTACTGACTTTGTATACATAACAATTGGCAGGTAATTAATAATGCTAAAGTGGTGCAGGCATGGATATGAAAGCTATTGGGATAGTTCAAGGCTGGCACCCATATTTTTGAGAATGTTATTGTATTAATACAATTTTTGAAGTGTAAAAGAAATGATATGATATTTTAACACAAGTTTAGTTTTTAATGAAAAGTTATGTTTTCCGCTGCGAATGGTACATTTTAAATATTTTACGCTATGTATGTCCAGCTGTGAGCGTTTCGAGAATGAGTCCTTACAGATGTTATATTTTAATAATAATAATAATAATAATAATAATAATAATAATAATAATAATAATAATAATAATAATAATAATAATAATAATAATAATAATAATAGTTATAATAGTAATAATATAATAATAATAATAATAATAATAATAATAATAATAATAATAATATATAATAATAATAATAATAATAATAATAGGCATCTAAATAAAATATTGTTTTTTTGTTTTTCGCGAGTTCTCATGAAAAATAAAAGTTCTCGTTTGAACCTTAGTCTATATGTGTGTATTATACTTATACAGACGTACAAATACCATCGTGTATCACATAAAGTATGGTCCACCAACACAACAATATCGAGCCAGACTTAACAATACGTTCTACTATAATTCGAGAATGTTGACTTACAATTTTTATCACGTGACCTCTTATATCACCCCTAAGTCACCAATGATCCACAAAGTGTCATCTACTCTAAACTTACCTAAGTTCACAACCATAGTTGCAGAACTTGCTAGACGCTGTCAGGTCGGTCGATTGAGGAGTTGTGAGTAAATTATACTCGGCCTAGGCGGGGGAGTATTCGGTTATAGTAAATTATAAAGAAACTAATTTTTGGGAAATTATAAATATTTCAAATATCATATGCTTACTAATATTTATATAAAAAATACGTCAATATTAATATAAATCAAAAAGATATATGTTCACATGTTAAAATATTTGAAATTGGATCGAGTTGGACTGAGTTAGATCGAGTTGGACTGAGTTAGATTGAGTTCCACTGAGTTGGCCGAGTTGGATCGAGTTGGATCGAGTCGGGCCAAATTGGACCGATTCGGGCCAAATTGGACCGATTCCTGGTTATGTTGACCGAGTTGAGGAAAAACGCCTCGACACCTTGCCGAGTACTGAGTACGCGGCCGCCTAGACCGAGTTTTACAATAGTGTTTACAACTAAATGATTTGACGAGGAGTAACAAAGGAAACGAACTACAAGATCGCTTAGTCCAACTCCAATTGAACTTGAGCTAAACCATGATGGTATCCTTCAATGTTTTGTTTACTACTTGGTGAATATCCCACTAAACACTTGTGTTGTTCAAAACTACTGTGTGATATTGAGTTTCTTATAGTTCCTCTTTTACTGTTTTTACATACATATAGATGAGAAACTTCTTAACTAAACGTTTTTGAATCATAATGCTCCCATGTATACACACTAGTCCACCCAATGATGTATTAATTGAGTTAACTGGTTATCACACTAGAAGTTCCCGACTAAACTAAACGCAACCATTTAACTATTGGACGTAGCCTATTGAATAATATAGATAGTACTATTAATTTCGGACAACCCTCATTCTCCCAACTAACTAGAACACACAAATTCACAATAAAAAATATTGAATGATTATTTCCTGCCTAAAGTTATTGTTGCAAGTACTTGTGATAGGTATTTGGGTGGGATACTAAAAAAATGTTAGTTAGGTTGTCGTTTGTGGATTCGATGCAGATACATATCAACTAAACTATATGATGCTTATACTTGATTTAACAATGGTTAAGTGATTATTGATTCTCTTACAATTGATGCAATTAAAGGTTTTATTGAGTCTTGAAAACCTACGAGTTCACCAACAGCATGTTGACCTATTTTCTAACATGTTTTTAAGTAAACTAAACATGTACGAAAGCATGCACTTTTGGAACGGCACAACTAATTTAAGTAAACCAAACATGTACGAAAGCATGCACTTTTGGAACGGCACAACTAAGTCACATAGAGAGATTGTTCAGCATAGGCTTAGGATTGTTTAGGTTGATGTGTTATAACCTTCAATAGATGTACCTTGGTACGATTTGCGCCTAATGAATATTATGAACAACTTAGTTTGATTTTAATGTTCTCACATATGTTCATAATGTTTCACCCATCCACCCTGTCGTGATTCCCCAATTGGCAAGAGGGTGTGACATCAGTCTTCATTAATTATAACATTAGTTCAAAAGCATCCAAATACTATATACAAATCACATCCACTCTCTTACCATCCTAATCTTTTAATCTAGCATGCTTCTCATGTTAATTTCACTTGTGGTAAGAACTTAGTAAATAGATCTACTAGATTGTGATTCGTATGTACTTTACTAATGATGACGGCTCCTAGTTATAGTATCTCCCGTATATAATAAATTTTTTTCAGAAAGTATCTGGTGTTTAGGTGTGACCATAATTACTTAGGCAGAGCAATATCTCTAGAATAGTCACATAATATCTCGATCAGTCTCTTATTATCTAGCATCACCTTGAGATTAGTAATGAACTTCTGCATCTAAGCTGCCTCTTTTGTTGCATAAGATGATGTAATGTATTCAAACTCAGTGGTTAATGGGCAACAACACCTTGATTCAAACTCTATCAAGTTATTACTACACCATTTAGTTTGAATATTAAATTTCATATGTTAAAGTATCATATCAATATGCTTGAGAGTTAGCAGCAGTCTAACATTTTATAATGAGCCCTTCTACTACTTTTTTATAAGTTTAAGAACATATTCTTAGTGCTTTACAAATACTTTAGGATATTCTTAATCACAATCCAGTGAGTTTCACTAGGGTTGTGTTGGTACCCGCTCGTCATGCTTAATGCATACTATACCTCGGACTTAGTGCATAACATGTCATACATATAATATATATCATTATTTTACTTATATATTATATATTTTATATCACTGTTATAACAAAAAGAATTACACACATAAAAATAAAACTAATTTGTGTTGGTGCGCTCTAGAATTTTTTTTAGAGCTGCCAACTCGCATACCTTTTAATTCTATCTTGAAGTCTACACATTTTGTTTATCATTAGACTTCTCAAAGCGTTTATGGCCTAGCGATACACTAGTATTTGAAAATTTAGACTAAACGTCTAAATTTAAAAGTAGAATTTATCCATTTTAAAAAAGTAAAAAGAAATTAAATAGAAAATAAAAGAGATTTTATTATTAAACTTAAAAGCTTACCATTTAAGAGACACGTTATTACACACCTCCCCTTAGAAACATGTAGCATTGATGGGTGTACTCTAACAACTATTATATCCAATGAGACACGGACAAAAACAATGAGATTTTAAGGATTAAATGATATTATAATTATAATTATAATAACGTGGAAAACGTCATGTTAGGTTCTCCTTTGTCAAATTCATGAAACCAATAAAATAAAGTGCCAAAAAAACACACGCTTTTGTCAAATATATTTGTCAATTTATTTGTGGTATTATTGTCACGATGACAAGACGCCAAAAGAATATTTGCCAAAATGTACAGCTAAGGAAGAAGAACACACTGTTTTAATAATTTGTGCATGAATTAGGGATGAGAATGAATTTGTTGGTGTCGGTTTTAGGTTTAAACCGAACCAAAACCAAAAACTCAGTTTTAGAAATTAACAGGTTTCTATTTTTCGGTTTTATGTGTGGGTTAGTTTTCGGCTTTACATTTACGGTTTTATATTTAGTTATAAAAATATAAGTAGTAAATGTAAATAGTAAATTTATAAAATAGTAATTAAGTTTTAAAAGTGTTTCAATTAACTTAGTTAAGTTTCAAAAGTGATTCAATTAAGTTACTGAACTTTCATGTTTTATTTAAATTATATGTTTTAACATGTTTCTAGCATTTTTTTTTTGTTTCAATTAAAAAATTCTTTTTTCTTTTTTCTTATGCTGATGTGGAGTGGTGACGTGGAGTTTAGGTTTACCTTTTATATTTAAATTAATAAAAAAAATTATTTTTTAAATATAATTACATATATTAGAAATCTTGATCCTCACATCTTCTCCTCCATTACTTTTTTGACATAAAAAATATCCGATAACGATTCGATTTGATAGTTTAGTGATCTGATTTAGGCAAAATGTGTGCGAGTAATCTAATTCGAACACTTTTATAATTTTTTTACTATTTTGTGACATTTTTCATAAATAATAATCTAATGTATTTTAAATAAAATAATATTTAATGTAGTAAATTAAATATTCTTGTATTATTAAATAATATATTATTTAGAAGAAGTTTATTAAATAAGGACAAAATCTGAACTAAAACGCTTGGACCCTATGCTTAAGAATTTCTATTAAGCGTCTTAAATTTTGAGTAAATAACAATTTTATCCAAAGAATTTATACAATAGTATGGATAATCTATTTTGATAGGGTTATTATAAAAAGAGAATTTAATCTAAAAATACTAAGAAGAATTGTTGGCTTGACACGTGTTATTGTATTGTTTTAAAAATAAAGATATTTTAGTCATTGTGTTAAATACATCAAATCATTGTGTCATATATTTTAGATCATTCGTTATATTTATTCATCATTGTATTTTACATTTTAGATCATTTTGTGTTATTATTGTCATTGTTTCTATATATTATATAAACTTGTTATATATCATTGTGTTTTACAATTAAAAAGACACAATAATATACCTTCATCAATGTATTGATCAAAACTAATAGTGTTAAAAATAACACAATGTGCTATTTTTGTCATTTCATCATTATATTTTCAAAACTCTTAGTGTTCAAAATTACATAATGACGATCAAAAAACACAATGAAATATTGTGTTATTATATCATTGCTTTTAATGTATTAGTTAGTTTATTACTGTGTTTTACATATTAGGGATACACAACATTTTTATTCCATCATTATACTTTTTTAAATATCATTTTAGAAAAACACAATAGTATTTAAAAGAATATAATAACTAACAAAAATACACAATGAAATGCAATAAAAGACAAAATGATGAAATATGGTCTTAAAACGTAAAAAGTTTATTAAAATATTATATAACAATATTGTACTTGTTTCAAAGATAAAAAGCGCTCGTTTTTACGGTGTAATTTTTATAAAAAAAAACAATTTCGTAAATAAAAGTTATGAACGTTTAGAAAAAATGAGAGAATTTGTAAAAAGTCAACAAAAATAATTATACTTAAAATACTCTTCTAAAAAAAATTTTTACAGATTAATCTCAGTCATTGATCAATAAAATAGATGATTGAGATTACTTTTTATTTTTTTTATTTTTATATGACTTTTTATTTGAACATTTCCTAATTTATTTAATTGCAATCATGGTTTATAAAATTGATATTTTAATCAATTGTCAAGAAAGAGGTTCAAATACAAAATATATTTTTGCTACAAAGTGTGAGAAAACACAATGAGTAAAAAAAAATCATAAAAAATTATATCTTACAATCTAAATCGAATTTCAAAAAAGTAATTCCGAACTTTTGTTCCCCTAGTCGTCCTCACTAAGAAAAAAATAAACGAAAAATTAAAAAAATACAAAAAATTAACGTTTTTTTATTGTGTCATTTATGAAAGACACAATGACGTCATTGTGTCGTTGTGAACGACACAATGACGTCATTGTGTCGTTGTGAAAAACACAATCATGTCATTGTGTTGTAAAATACACAATGAAATCTTTTTTATTTTTTTTTATTTTTTATTTTTGAAAGAGGACGACGAGAGGAACAAAGACTCCGAAGTACTTTTTTGAAATTCGATTTAGATTGTGAGATATAATTTTTTTGTGACTTTTTTTAACCTCATTGTGTGTTCTCATATTTTATAACAAAAATACACTTTTTAAAATAACCTCACCCCGATAATCAATCATACGGCTTAAAAGGTTTTGGGCTAAGCTGCTAAGGTTAGAAGCGTACAAACTAGTTTTTTTCCCGAACGAGTTCGGGTTTTAAACCAAACCGGTTTTTTTTGTCATATGGTTATATAGGTTTGTTTTTCAAACTAGTTCTGGTTATAAACCGGTTTGACTCACTGAATACTTGAACCCCTCAAACTGATTTAGACCGGTTTTGAAACCATTTTTTACCAGTTTAATCGGTTTTTTTTTATTTATTTTTGAACCAATTTTAAAACAGGTTTTAGATGTCGGGCTATCAAACCGCTATACAAACTGCCAGTTAGGATTGGGCTGAGCCAAACAGATTTTTTCTAACATGACTGGGTTTTTTTCCCCGAACCAGTTTTTTTACATCTCGAGCTAAGGTGAAAAGAGCTCGGGAAAGTACGCTGTGGGTGGGATGAGGCCTAAGGTGATAAAAGAGTATTTTTGGTGTAAAACAAACCAGTATGTTACTTGCATCTTCATCACTTCATGGCTTGTGTACACTAAAAATCAAGAATGTTTTTTTTCATAAGAAAATTTACTAAGTATCTACTATAAATTTTAAGCATATAATAATAAAATAAATAAATATATACATAAAAGATAAAATAAAAATACAGAAATTTATAAAAATATACATAAACATATCAATTGGTTTGTGACGGAAATTAGTCTAAATTGTGTTTTCTTTACATTTAAATCGTGACTTGTGTTCATAACTCGTCTGGATTCGTGTTATATTTCTTGTTGGGTGAATCAAATGTTTGTAATGACAAATATTACAAACAATAATGTTTGATCTATTTAGAAAACAAATATACACTTGACAACCTTGTCCCTCAAATAAACTATATTTCAGTTTCAAGTTAAACTACATTTTCCCTATGTCAAAAAATAATGTTTGATCTATTATCTTATGAAATCTATACAAATGTTTGCACATTTTGAGCTATAATGAAAGGAGGTTTACAATGCATCTGAATGTACCAAACCGGTCTTGTTCAACGTGTAGTAGAACACAACGTTGTCACATAGCCCGTTTATAATAACCTTCGTGTAATCAACCAGCGTAATCAGCGGGCAATGGTTTGTTGTATACCGATTCAATAGGAGCTTGTAAGAAAATGACCAAAGCGGTTTCCTTGTAGTCTTCAACATCTTGGGCCACCTTTGCAAGCGCGGGTGGCACGGTTACCTCAAGCTCCGTGATGCTATCGACACAATCTCTTAATGTAATATCTCCCGTACGCAAATAATATTCGATCATATCTTTGTTATCCTCATCAACGGCTTCAATCAAATCCTTTATATAGCCAGCAATATCAGTTACCTTTTCTTTACATGTCTTTAAAATATCTGGTGCTGATGGAGAGTTGATAGTTTGGACCAATGGGGTGAGCATGGGTACAAGTCTTATGGTATTTTTTCGGTTAAGAGCAAGGGTCCGTCGAAGTGCGTTTTTCAACGCGTCATTATAAGTTGTTGCACCACGAACCATTACGTTGCATAACGGCTTCAATCTTGCGAATTGGCAAAACGGGCTATTGTCAGGGGCGGCGTTGCTGGTGTTCATCATCATGACGATCACCAACGCCATCGTTGTTGTCACCGCGCTAATGTACTTGCCCATTGGGTAAATATTGAGTTTATTATTAACTAATTGAATGAATGAATGGAGATGAAGAAATTAAAGATGGTTTTCATTTCTTCTTCCTTATTCAATCAATTCTGAGATAATATTGCTTGTGATTCAAGTAAATAAATTAGATAATAAAGTATTATCCACTCATCTCATAACCACCTCTATTTTCCCTCGTTGCCACTCGATCAATTGATAATTAATTATTTTTTTTATAAAAAAGGATGAGTCATAATGTAATATGTTGAACAAAGATTTTCTTCTAGCATATTATTAATTTAGGGTTCTAAAATATTAAAAGATCAGAAAATCTAGAAATAAACGACCGGTATTAAACAAAGGAGTATTACAGACTATGGATTAAACAAAGGAGTATTAGAGACTATGGATACCGTTAATACGCTATCGGTAGAAGGCATTACTAGTGAATTGCTGACGGAACCATGTTGTCAGAAAACAAGAGATTGGTTGTAATGTTCGAACAGATTTTCCGACGAAATATATTGAGGGTTCTCTGACATTCGTCTAACCGACAGATCACCGACAACTGGTCATGTATGATCACCTCATGCGAGCATAGATCAAATGCCAATATATCCACCACCCTTTGTGGTCTTAAGATCAAGTTAATCACAAATTCCTTCCTATCGTTTGCTTCATGACCATTGAATGACATTATCACCGTTATTTTCAATCGTTGCCACATTTTAAAAAAAAATATTTTTCCAACACCATAAATATAACATTATTCCACTGTTTTTTACATAAAAGAAATATATATTTCTTCTATTATTCTAATTTTATTTCTTTTATACTTAACTTGATCCAAGAAAAAATTCATCTTCCACCCAGATATCAAATAAACCAAGAGTAGGTTCGAGTAAAAGTGAACCAACTCCACCTGAACTATTTTAATATTCCCAAATACTACTCACAACATCCATCTACGCAAAAACATGACCCTTCAAATTGCACCAGGTCAATTCGTACGTACTTCACCCATCTGAAGAACCACTGTTTCACTGTTACACATATCGTGACCCAAACACCCACTACCAAAATCTACCCTATTGTAACCAAACCTATGTTGAACCGACTTATAAGGAGGATGTCACACCCTGCTAAAAGGAAAACACGAGATGTACAAGTGATTTCATAACACTATTGATGCGGGCCCAAGTGTTGAAAACCGGACCTTCATGTTTTTTGAGGCCTAAGACCGTGTGCACGAAAATGGGCATAACCTGGGCTACGAGCCTCCGTTTCTGACGTGCTACCGGTCAAAACGACCGTGGAAACGAGGGCTACGTCATGGTAACCTCCGTAGGCGGGTTATCCTGTTATTTTTTCAAAATAAGGCCTCTAAATGGGTTTTTGGGCCATTTTTATGTTTTTCTTCTAGTTTTTCGGTTTTGTTTTGGGCTTTTGTTTGGCCCATGGTTATTTGTTTTAGGCCCGTTTGAATTTTGGTTTGTTATTTAAGTTGTCTTGATATAATTTGGATGGTCACATGATCATTTCTGCAATTAAAAAGTCTGTCTTTTCAAATTCGTGACTTTTGGGTCGAATTTGGGGTTTGGGTGAAGATCATCACGGGTATTAGCAGAATCAACGTGTTTGAGCTTCGATTTCATTCCGTGCGCTACATCAACTATGTTTAACTGATAAAGACTAAGACCCATTTAGTTCATACACTTTACGGGAGTAGCATGATACAAAGTTTACATAAAGTTACATGATTCATTACATAACAAACCTGTTTAAAATACAATATGATAACAGATTTCCAAAAGGCCATCCGTAAGTCCTAGTCATGTAGCCTAGTAAATAACTTATGGCCTGTTACCTGTTAAACATGCTTCAAACGGTCAACTATAAATAAATGATGAGTTGGCAGGTTTTGGAAAAAGTAAATCAAGTCAAAAAGTTTAATAAGAACATGCAAGTTAGGTAGTTATAATGAGCTCACAACCAAATCTTGACGTTTTAACGCCCCAAACGAATATCTTATCACGAAACATCAATAATATGTAGGTACATGCATTCAATTAACACAAGGGTTGAGTTAGCGTGACCAGCCATGGATGAACCTGTCAACCCAAATACTACAATTCATATAATCCATCGGCTTAAACTATATGTTAAATGGTGGTATAAAGTGGGAACTTTATTCTGATAAATGTCTCATATTTTAAACATTAGCACAATTAGCTATGATCTTTAACAAGTAATTGATGATATATAGACAAGATTCAAAACAAAAATCAAGTCTTTAATTTAAGATCTAATGTGTTTAAGATACTTTAAGTTGTGTTGAACAAAATTTTAAGGTTTATGATGTTTTGATCATGGATCATCACCTTATAATTTTTTAGTTTTAAGGCTTATTTTTAATTTTAATCGAAATGTATTTTATTTTTAACTAATGAAACTGTGTTTTTAAATTTTATTTAATTAAATGGTAGGGTAGTTTTGATTTTTAAGTGTTTCATGACTCTCTTTACGACAGTTTTAAGATATTTTAGAGTAAAAATATATGACAACTTTTGATTCAGGTATAACTAGGATAATTTTGGGTTCAAAGGATTCCACCCTCTCCACCCTTATACTGGTAGCCTCCCACCACCCCACTGTCTTTTAGTGTGAGGTCCATCGACACACGACCCACACGTAAACACATCATCAGTCATCTAAGAGTGATTGAGGCAATTGAAAATCCTCAAGATAACATTGTTCACTTTGCCATACAATATGGTCAAAGGGTTGTACTCAAATTTTCTAATACACTGGTGTACTTGCCATTGATAGTCGTCACACCCCTAGTACTTACTCCAATCTACTTCAGACGTGTTTTCAGGAAGCATCGTTTTCTTATCTTAATTGACCTAAAAACAAACCACCTTGTTTATAATGGTTTTATATTTTTTGTAAAGTGTTATTTAGATTTTATACACTTTTAGGAATATAAGAACCGATTTTAGGTCGTTTACAACCAATCAAAGAACTGATATTTGCAAGACTGCCTTCAATTGTCACCACCCTCACGCCTCTTGCCCTTCACGTTATGACCGGACACTAATATCCCCCCCCCTCTTCATGTCTCCACCACGCCCGTGATATGGACCAATCATGCCCATTTCAAAGATATGGACCGGAGTAGGTGGAAAGGTTGAATGGTGATGGTGAAGGCAACCTTGTGTGGTGTTTGTGTTTTTCCGGTGCCAGAAGGTTTTGGGAGAGCACTGAATTAGAATGAGAGGTTCACCACATCATTGCGGTACAAAACAATACAAATTATCAACAAATAAACCTACAAATTTTTACTAAAGGAATATGCACTCAAAATACAAGCAAAATTTCATGTTAACTATACTATCCAAAAAATAACAAAAAGAATTGATCAAAACAATAGCTAAAGAACATAATCGGGAAAGAGCAATCCACAAGGGAAACTCCAATTTTTTTACAAAAAGAATCTTAACATCAAATATAACAATTGGCAGTAACAACAAAAGCTTACGTAATCGTAGCTAATAACAAAGGAATTACTATGATAAACAATAGTAAAATTAAATAAAACCCATGTTGATATCTTATTAGAGAAGAATCCATATATGAGATGAAGCAGGTCAAGTTGAGTGGGACAGAAACATTCAAGAACCTGCAGGTCATTAACATGTCCATTTGGGATTCTAATATGTCGACTTCATTTAAGAACCTTTTGTTAATTTTGTTAATTTGACATTAGCAAATCCATCAAATTGATATGCGAAAGAGTGTTGCGGCTGAAAAAAAGAAGAACTCATCTCCATCGTCATCAAACTCCGTCAATGATACTATGGCTGCCTGGTTCGCCAATCCAGCCAAATTCTCAAACATGAAAGCCGTAGAGTCGACTCCAAGATTCAAACACATCATTTTGGTAAATAATATTTAAAACACTAAAATTTTCATCTACACCTTTTTGGTAAAAAAAAAAATCCCAGAATTAGAGCCTTTTGTGGATCCAAATTAATAAAAACATATATATCAGTTTTAGTACTTAACGAAACATATTATATGAAATATGAAAGTAGATATCTTGTCTGAATTCAAAAACAAAATGAATTCATTCAAGGCTAAAGTAGATATCTTCAAAACACTCACCTACGACTCTTTGCAACATGTTGAGTCATTATTCAACGATTTCATGGAAATGAGGAACGATCTCAAACTCGCTCTCTCACTAATGAATAAGGAGATGGAAGAGACATTTACAAAGGAGTTGGGGCTACTCAAAGCTAACTTTGAAAGAGAGATCAAAGACTTGCAAACCGAACTAAGTGTTTGCAAACGCGCACTAGCAACCGGGGGTGAAAACATAATCCATGCCTCTACAAAGGTAGACATCCCCAAACCATCAACATTCATTGGTAAACGAGAGGCGAGGGTTGTGGATGACTTTCTTTGGAAGATGGAGTAATACTTTGAGGCCATCGACATTGTTAATGATGCCAAGAAGATCAAGACGGTGACTCTTTACCTAAAGGAGACCGCAGCTTTATAGTGGCGTCGAAAACACATGGAGATTTATAAAGCTATGTGCCCCGTACAAACTTTGACTGATTTCATAAAAGAAATCAAGAAATAATTTTATTCGGAAAATACTAAACAAGAAGCAAAGATTCGGCTTCGTAATCTAAAGCAAAAGGGTAGCATCAAGGACTACGTTAAAGATTTCACTACCCTTATGCTAGAAATTCCGAACTTGTCACCAAAGGACTCTCTCATATACTTCAATGATGGCTTACAAACATGGGGATGAACTGTGCTTGAACGAAGAAATGTTCAAGACTTGTCCGCAGCAATCGTTATTGGTGAAAGTCTGATCGACCATAACGAAAGGTGATCATAAAAGCTTATCGTTATGAAGGATAACTGTGAAAAAGGTGGGGGAGTAAGACCCCTCAATAATAACCAAAATCAAAATTGAAAAGAAGATAACCGAAGACCGCCAAGGTACGGAAAGGAGGTACAAATTATCAAAGGATGTTCCCTTTGTGATGGACCACATAATGTGCGGGATAGCCCGAAAAAGGCTAGACTAACAGCCTTGATAAGATCTGATGATAAACCATCAGAACCAGAGGAGGTTCGTCTGGCAACAATACAACTTCAACTACTTAATACTCTAAGTAGAGTTGAAGGCAAGCCTTTGATAATGGCAAACCAATCAAGCCCAACAACAATTGAAGGTAACAAGAAGACAAAATCAAAAGGGCTTTGATTTGTAAACATGGAGACAAAATGACAACTTGTAAAAGCGTTGGTTGACACTTGAGCAAACTACAACTTCATCTCACCTGAAGAGGCTCGAAGACTTGGCTTGAGGATCACCACGCAAGAAGGATGCATCAAGGCCGCCTCAAGAAACGCCAAGCCAATAGAAGGAGCTGTGTGGGGCATTAAGACAACGATCGGTACGTGGACAGGCAACTTGCACTTCTCAGTCATTCCACTAGACGACTATGATATCGTGCTAGGGATGGATTTCTTTCGAAAATCAAAAGTTTGCTCGGTAACATTCATAAACACCATGTACATCATCAAGGGTGATCAGGTGCACATAATTACCTTGGAGTTGGATACAAGGCATCGAGGCAAAACCATCTCCATCTTGCATCTCAAGAGGACAACTCATAGGGCATCTAGGCAACATGATGAGACGTCATAACATTAGGTGGGGGAGATATCACAACCTGCCAAAGTTTAGGTCGTTTCAGCAATTAGGGGTACGTTCGAAGCCAACAAGACTGCCCAAAAAACTCTGGAAAAGTCCATGCCATTCTGGAGCAACACAGTAGCGCTGGAAGGCTCCATAACGTCCCACAAGAGACTAGAAAATGTGGCATAATAGGCTGCTACAAAGAACTAACTAGTTGAGCCCTAAATGATCATGGAAGTCTCTTGAAAACGCCACATTATTCAGCCATGGAAACTACTTGGAAGGATCATGGAGGAAGCTAGATGGTTCCATGGAAATATCTAGTCTTAGATATTTCTAGTAGATGAATAAACTATGTATAGTTTAGTCTAGATATAGAAGAATCTAGAACATATGTAACTAGTATAAATAGGATGGTAGTGTCATATTTACACACACCCAAGTTCCTTGTATCTTCAAAGCCTTGTACTTGTGTTCTATTAATACAAGCTTACTACTTGTGGTGTAATCTCACATCACACGCATCTTACTTGCGTACTACAAATGTAATGTTCCCTTACAAGACTTTCACTATGAAACCCATCCATACAAGATCAAGAATGCTAACTTAGAACGGATCTAGTGCCGCACGAGAACTGAACAAATCAATCCGTGATATAAAGCTAAGTTACAAATACCAAATCTTCCGTCGACTACTATGCAAGGCCAACTATTTGAATACTTTTCTTACTATCTTTTCTTTTTGCCGTTCCAAAAAAAAAAAGCTATCGTGTTTTTTTTTTCATCTCGTCGGTTATTCTTTCGATTTTCACGGTAGTAACTTCTTAAATATCAACATCTAATCAATGTTATCGCATCAGTTAACATTTCAGTATTCTTTTGATCTTGACAACAACAGTTTTTTTAAAACTCCGCTACTAATCAACGTTTGTGCGTCAGTTAACATCTCAACAATAGCTAATGCACTTTCAATTCTTTTAATCTTCAAACAAGTCAGTTTTGACTTATTGTCATCAGCTTTATAACTAGTTTACATATTAATACATCGTTACTGTATCTTTATGATAATATAATGATTGAATAATGAACTTTTATGGTAATAAAAATTACTAAATGTGTATATATATAATCAACTATATGATGTAATCATATTTTTATGAATCGAATAACATATATGCCAATTTCATGCACTTTATCTATTTCATGAACAACTATAAACAAAACAAAAAGTATAGAATTAATGTTTACAAATCGAATAATCTGAAAAAGCTCCTTGGTCGATCCAAATGAACCTGCAACAAGCTAAACACAAACCACATGTGTATTAAGTTATATCAAGAACATATAGGGTAGGGTTATCTTGAGAACCATCATTTTTTGTGAGAACTTTAAGAACCAATATGATCAAACACATTTTTGTCACATGCAAATCACATGTTATTTTTACCTTTTTTAAAATGTTCATAACTTTTTTTCACGTCATTATTTTTTCAAAAAAATTTCACCATAAAATTCTATATTTTTTTTATATTTCCAACACCTACTATATTGATATATATATATTTTTTAAAAATCGTCCACCCGTTATTGATACATGTGTAAATTTTGTTATACACATGTGTAAATCCGATTTTACACATGTGTAAATCCGGATTTACACATGTGTAAAACGAATTTCGTAAAAAAAACGTGTTTTTTTTATTTTTTTTTAATTGTTTTTAATGAAATAAGGAATCGAGAGAAATATTTTTGTATATTTTTTCTTATTTTCATGTTATTTTGTTTTATAATTTTTTTAATTATGTTTTTTTTATTTACTATTTTATCATTGAAAACTAGTGGCTCACATTGGTTCCTATAGTTCTAAAAAAAATAAGTTCTCAATTGATTCCTTCCCAGAACATATATGCCAATTTAATTTAAAATTAAGAATCACATTGTTCATGAAATAAATAAAGTACATGAAGTTGCATATTAAGTTATATCAAGAACATATGCTTATGATGATACTTGTTGTTTCTTAAATCTATGTCTCCTTAAATATTTTCTCTAAATTGCGTGTTCAAAGTAAAAGCTCCAATGCACTATACAAATAAAGTTGTACATGTGATATGTGATTAATGATTAGTTGCTATCCATGTTTCAAGAAGATGAAAAGGATTACAAATGAGCCAGAGCATTTTCCTGATAATTTGATCAAAGTGTATACTACCTAATATTTTAAATGGTCTTAAACTTTCTAGTCTACCAAATCATAAATTAGCATTAAATGTTGGTGTTTCGCTAATGTTATTACGCACTAGTGATCAAAAAAATAGATTATGTAATGGAAGTCAACTACAAGTTATATCATTGGGAAATCATGTAATAGAAGAAGTGATGGGTTTTAAATTGTTAAGCTAATGTTATCAAGCCAAAAAGTCAAAATAATCGGGTCAAAATAAATATGTCAAGTCAACATGCAAGTGAAGGATTTACGAAACATTTGACGCGTTGAGTTCAAGTTGTAGATGATGAAATTCGTGTTAGGTAGAATAAATATATTTTGTTTAGACATGATTTTTTTATAAATTGTAGACATACTTAAGGTCTTAATGGCAATTAGTTCATAGTTGTAGTTAGGACTATAAATAAGGATTAGCTTTGTCATTGTCATCAACTTTGGAGAACACACATTAAAAGATGATTTGGGGTTGATTGTAGTCATCACATATAAGTTAAGTGGGTTAATGTTCAAAGTGCTTTTCATGTTCTTGATCTAGATTCATCCAATTCAAAGCAGATTCAAGTATAAGGGACTAAGAGCATTCATATCAACATCTCCATTCATATCCCTACCTCTAAATTATAGACGAAACATGAGAAATTATGTAATCTTACACCTAAATCATGTTCCTATCCTCGTCTTCATCCCCTATAATCTAAAAGGAAATCATAATGATCCACCATATTTAAAGGTCACCATCCAACCCCTTAATCAATTATTTTATATTTTTCATAAGTGATTGTGAGTGGAAGAGAGAAAAATAATAATATATAATAATAATAATAATATAATAATAATAATAATAATAATAATAATAATAATAATAATATTAAATGAATACTTAAATCATTATCTAGTTGAAATAATGATAGATATGGGGAAGTGCGGGTGACTTAAGAAATTGAAAAAAAATTTCAAGGGATGATCGTATTTTGGGTAATTACAAGGGATGAAGATGGTGAAGCTAGTTTAAATGCTCTAATAAGAAGTAATATCCGGAAGTAATATTAACACTTGAACTTACATCCCCATACTAGGTTTAACACCTTCAGACAACAAAATTTTGAATTTCATAGAAAACAGTTACCGTTCTTCGATATCAATGCTTTTAAATTCTATACGGTCTGCCCAAGACACATATTGAATTGATGTGGCTAGTATGTTATGATCCAAGTCGGGTCATACCCAATAACAAGCTAAACTAACACCTACACTATTTATTTTATGATATGATCATATAAGTAAATATTGACACTTGAAGTATTTAGAAATTGAGTTTCTAAATATTTGCATTAGTGTTATGAATAAATTATATGGATAATTTATTCTAGAGAGAGAGTACTTTGTATTGATATTCAAATTGTTGAACAAACAATACAAGTGTTTTTGTCCACATTTCTTTATTCTTCATCCGCATTTACTAATGTGGATGTGTTACTGAGAAAATGCGGATGAATGTTCCTCATCCGCATTTACAAATGCGGATGTGCATTTGTGGAAATGCTGAAGGAATTTCTTCATCCGCATTTACAAATGCGGATATGCATTTGAGAAATGCTAATGAACTGTTCGTCCGCATTTACAAATGCGGATGTGCATATTTGGAAATGCTTATGGAGTTACTTATCTGCATTTACAAATGCGGATTTACATTTGGGAAATGCGGATGAAGTTTCTTCTTCCGCATTTACAAATGCGGATAAAGTTTGTTCATCCGCATTTACTAATCATTTGGAAATTTAATCATTTGGATGATTTGGTTGTTTGGACAAGAATCATGATATTCGGTTAGTTTATACATTACCCGAAAATCTGTGATTCAAGGGGAAAACTCTCGGATTTTTGCTTACATATTTGGATATGTATCTTGATGTTCATAACCTAGCGAGACCTTGTTTTTGAATGTGTTATGATTTATATTTGATTATTCAAAGGGTTGTAATAATTAAATGTATTTGTTATTCCTATTAGTTATGTAATTTATTTATTTTCATTTGGTATGTAAAATAAATAGATTAGTTGCATTTCACTTTTACTAGAAAATATATATAGGATATATAATTTTGTAAAAGAAGATGCAACAAGGATGTTTTCGGTTTGGGCCAATTTTATGCCCAAAGGGCTTTATAGCTCTTAATGGGATTTAAGCCTAATAACCGAAAACATATTTTGAAGGCTCAAAAGGGTTTGGTGCAGAATTTTACGTCCATTTGGAAGCTCAAATCGAATGGGAGAATCACAACACAAAGTGGACACTTGAAGCATTTGGATGCGGGATCAAGTGGGAGTTCACCGACACAACTGTTACCCTTAGGAAGGACCTAAATAACTCACTTGTTTCGGTCAACAAGTGATGTTAAAATTAGTTGTCTATGGTTATGAACTTGTTGTTGTATGTGTTTCTTGTATGGTTGATTTCATTTATTGTTCATGTGATATTTGGATATACACTGTTAAACAATTTCAAGTCAACAACAAGCTTCAAATGGTTCTTTTGGAAACATTAACATGGGTAATAAAATGGTTTTATTAAAGGTTAATGTTTTTACAATAAAATTGGGTTTTATTAAAAGAACCTTGGAAATTGGTTTCACTAATGTACCACGCATTTGAATGCATGCAAATATAAGATACAAAATGTTTTCATAACTAGAATTAATGGAAACAAAATCCCTTTTAAACAAGTTTAACACCATCCTTTTATACAACACTCGAATCACTTGGGAACTATTTATGGGATAAAGGTCACCTAACCACATTTAGGGAACTTGTGTGTTTGAGGTGGGTTTAGCATATTTGTGGGATAAAGGTCACCTAACCACCTGTATGTGTAAACTCACACGTGTGCGTAAGTAGGACGACTTGAATTGGAAACCATATGAATAGGGTCACCGAAGCATAGCGTACAATGGTGTTGATGGGACTAAACATACCGACTAAACATAAAGATGTTTAACAGATCCCATAGACTAGAAGTTGCAAAGGTTTGCAATTGTCAAAAGTTAACTACCTTGTTAATTTAAATAATGGATAAAGGTCACCTAACCATTATTTGAATGTACCGTTGGATTCTAGATTTTAATTATTAATTGTCTATGAGACATGAAAGGGTATTAATAGTTAAAATGTTATTTTATGAATACTGAAATTGAACTTTGTTTATATTGTAGTAATGGCCGCTAATAATAACAATGCTACCTCCCCGACCGTCCATAACCTGTCACTGAGAACTATCCTGGAAAAGGATCGTCTAAATCACAATAATTTCATGGATTGGTTTCGAAACTTGAGAATTGTTCTTAAGCAGGAAAAGAAATCATATGTGTTAGACAATCCTATTCCCGATGAACCCAACATTGATGATGTTGATGCCTACGAGGATTGGGTTAAGCACACTGAGGATTCTGTCCAAGTTTCTTGCCTCATTTTGGGAACCATGATTCCCAAGCTTCAAAAGGATTTTGAACATCATGGGGCATACGACATGATTACCCAGCTGAAGGAAACATTCCTTCAACAAGCGAGGGTAGAGCGGTTCGAAACGGTTCGAGCGCTTCATGCATGTCGAATGAAAGAAACCCAATCTGTGTCATCTTATGTGATGAAGATGAAAAGCCACATTGATCACCTTGAAAGGCTAAATTGTCCCGTCTCAAAAGAGTTGGCCACAGATTTGATCCTCAATAGTCTAACCAAGAAGTTTGAGAATTTTATCATGAATTATAACATGAATGGATGGGACAAGAGCATTGGGGAACTTCATGCAATGCTCAAAACAGCCGAGGCAGGGATGGGTAAAAGGGTTTTACAAGTTCTCACAATCAATAAGGTGTCAACAAGAAAGGCATCACCCCGAACCCAAGGCAAATGTTGCCAAAGGCAAGGGGTACATCAAAGGAAAGGGTAAGGGAAAGACTAAAGTGGGACCACCAAACCAAGGCTTAAGAAGCCAAAGGTTATGGAGAACGATCCATGCTTTGAGTGTGGTGAGATAGGACATTGGAAGAGGAACTGTCCAATCTATCTAAAAGAGTTGAGAAACAAGAGGGATGCTGGGCAGACCTCAGTTACAACTTTCATAATCCATATTGAACTTAATGTTATTTCTTCAAATACATGGGTATTAGATACCGAATGTGAAACTCATATTTGCAATTTGTTGCAGGGGTTCAAAAAAATAAGCATTTTAAGAAGGAGGATACTAGTCTCTATATGGGCAACGGAGCAAAGGTTGATGTCGAAGCCCAAGGAGACTATATCTTGAAGCTTCCAAGTGGTTTGGAAGTCATTTTGAAGAATGTTTTGTATGCTCCTAGTTTGGCTAGGAACATAATTTCTGTTTCCCTTCTAAAACAATTTAGTTATGTATTAAAGTTTGTAAACGATGGTATTTGTGTTTTTATGGATGATATATTTTATTTTAAGGCTATGCCTTTTAATGGTATTTATGAATTGGTTCATGATGACTCATCCTTTAATAACTCGTTATACCAATCAAGCACCAAAAAACTTAAAATGGGTTTAAGTGAATTATATCTTTGGCATTGTCGTCTTGGTCATATAAACAAGAATCGTATTCAAACACTTCAAAAGAATGGTATTTTGGAAGCAAATGCAGAGAGTTCATTTGATAAGTGTGAAACTTGTTTATAAGGAAAGATGACCAAGGAACACTTTAATGGTACTAACCAAAGGGTAAAAGATTTATTAGGAATCATACATTCGGATGTATGTGGTCCTTTTAAAGTAATGACAAGGAATGGTGAAAGATACTTCATTACCTTTATCGACAATTATAATCGTTATGGTTATGTGTACTTGTTGAGACACAAAGATGAAGCTTTTGAAACGTTTAAAATATTCAAGAATGAAGTAGAAAATAAACTCAACAAAACAATCAAAGTTTTTTATTCGGATAGAGGAGGTGAATACCTTAGTGATGCCTTTCAAGATCATCTTAGGAGTTGTGGGATTGTCTCACAGCTTGCTCCACCCGGAACACCACAACATAATGGTGTGTTTGAAAGGAGAAACTGAACCCTATTGGATATGGTTCGATCTATGATGGCTAGAAGCACACTACCTCTATCATTTTGGGGTTTCGCATTGCCCTCCACGGCCCGTATTTTGAATATTGACCCAACCAAGAAAGTGGATAAGACACCTTTTGAAATATGGCATGGAAGGGTTCCATCGTTATCATATTTAAAGGTATGGGGTTGTGAGGCTTATGTTAAGCAAAACACCCCAAACAAGTTAGAAAGCCGATCCACTAAGTGTATCTTTGTAGGATATCCCAAGGACTCGATGGGATACTACTTCTACAATCCAATAGAGTAAAAGGTATTTATTGCTCGAAAGGCTGAGTTCCTGGAAACTAAATTCCTTATGGAAGGAAATACCGATAGAATAGTGGAACTTGATAAGAATCGAGAACCACAAGCCGATACACGGTTGGTTGATACTAGCAATCAACAAGAGGTTGTTGATAATGATCAAGTGGTTGATCAATACACACAAAAGGTTCGCAGATCTGGTAGAACTAGCTATCCACCTGAAAGATATGGATTTTTCATGAATGGATGCTATGTAGTTGACTCGGATGAACCAACTACGTACCGTGATGCAATGTCCAATTCGGATTGTGACAAGTGGCTTGAAGCTTAGAGATGCAATCCATGCATGACAACCAAGTGTGGGAATTGATTGTGCCACCGCTTAACTCCAAACCAGTTTGATGTAAGTCGGTTTTCAAGAAGAAAACTGATATGCATGGAAACTTGGATACTTATAAAGCAAGACTTGGAGCAAAAGGTTTCACTCAGACTCAAGGGGTTGATTATGATGAGACCTTCTCGCCTATGACAATGCTAAAGTCAATTAGGATATTATTTGCCATAGCTGCATACTATGACTATGAGATTTGGCAAATGGATGTCAAAACTGCTTTCCTTAATGGACATCTAGAAAAGAATGTCTATATGGTTCAGCCCGAAGGTTTTGTCTATCCACAATATCCTAATAAAGTATGCAAGTTAAAGAAATCAATCTATGGATTGAAACAAGCATCAAGAAGTTGGAATCGAAGTTTTGATGAAGAGGTCAAGAAGTTTGGATTCATCAAGAACACTGATGAAGCTTGTATGTATAAGAAAGCTAGTGGGAGCATCATCACATTCTTAGTATTGTATGTTGATGATATATTACTGTTTGAAAATAACATTCCAACCATGGAAGGTGTTAAAACCTGGCTTGGAAGTTGTTTTTCCGTCAAAGATCTTGGTGAAGCCACCTATATTTTGGGAATAAAGATCTACAAGGATAGATCAAGGCGGTTGATAGGTTTAAACCAAAGTGCATATATTGATAAATCTTGAAAAGGTTCAAGATGGAGAACTCTAAGAAAGGTTTGGTATCTATTCAAAGAGGGATAATATTGAGTGCATCTTAATGCCCAAGCTTAAAAGATGAGCAAGAAAGGATGAAGGAAATCTCATATGCATCTGTTATAAGATCCATCATGTATGCAATGATATGCACTAGACCGAACGTGTCATGCGCTTTAAGCATGACAAGCAGATATCAGCAGAATTAGGGAAATAGTCATTGGATGGCTGTTAAGAGTATATTTAAATACCTTAGGAGGACTAAGAATATGTTTCTAATATACGGATCTGGTGAAGAGGAACTCGTTGTAAAGGGTTACACGGATCCGAGTTTCCAAACTGATCGAGATGATTCTCGATCACAATCGGGGTATGTCTTCATTATGAATGGAGGGGCAGTTTCCTGGAAGAGTTCAAAGCAGATGTGGTAGCATTGTCCACTACAGAATCAGAATACACCGTCGCTTCATTGGCAGCACAGGAAGCTGTATGGTTGAAGAAATTAATTGCCGATCTAGGGGTTGTCTCTACCATTCAAGATCCCCTAGAGATCTTTTGTGATAATGAGGATGCGATTGCTCAAATCAAGGAACCCCATGTATATCAAAAGACAAGGCACATTGAGCGGAGATTCAACTACATAAGGGATGAAGTTGAAAAAGGGATGTATTCGCAAAGTTCACACTGATCAAAATATTGCGGATCCACTCACGAAGCTCCTTGAAAGGCCAAAGCATGAGAGTCATACTTGTGCCTTAGGACTTCGATATTCTAGTGATTGGATTTGATCTATTTAGTATTTAAATATCGGAACAATTATTATTTTGACTCATATTTATATATGATTATAATACTATGAGTTATGTTCCATTTTAGCATGTTTAAATCCATGAATATGTTTATTATTCTAAATGTCCGTAGTCAGACATATTTGTGGGAACAAATATGAAGTAAGACTATTATGAACTTGGATTGGTGGATATTCATAAGGTATGAATATAGAGCAAGAGGTTGCTACCAAGGTTCATAAATATTTATGGGATACAAATATTGGACAGACCGGCTCTTAAATTTTACTGCATGGAATTATGTAATTGATCATAAGTAAATTTTAGTAAAGACGAATATCATTGTATTCTCTGACCTGAGATACATATTGGGTTTTGATATTCACCAAATATTATACTTTGATCTAGTTCTTTGTGTTCTGAAATAATGGACAGTACATAAGGCTAGTTTCAGGTGTGATACAAGGTGATTGTGAGAAACGTATGTAGTCAAGATGGGATTTGTTCCTCTTATTCATTGAGAGTATGATGTCTAAGGCCTGATAAAGTTAAATCAATAGGGAATGATCATTTTGTGTCTCTGGATTTAACATGACATCTGAAACAAAAGGATAAATGATAGATTCATCTAAATCATTTTCAAGTAAGGGACTTGAGGAAGATGATGTTATTGAATGGCACTTCATCATGCGTATTAGGGGTAGTAAACCGTTGTTAGGAGGTATTTACTGCTTGCATCAAATCTCTATGTATCTTGTGCAAGTGGGAGATTGTTGGGAACAGTCTGCCCAAGACACATATTGAATTGATGTGGCTAGTACGTTACGATCCAAGTCGGGTCATTCCCAATAACAAGCTAGAAAAACACCTACAATATTTAGTTTATGATATGATCATGTAAGTAAATATTGACACTTGAAGTATTCAGAAATTGGGTTTCTAAATATTTGCACTAGTGTTATGAATAAATTATATGGATAATATATTCTAGAGAGAGAGTACTTTGTATTCTTATTCAAATGGTTGAACAAACAATACAAGTGTTTTTGTCCACATTTCTTTATTCTTCATCCGCATTTACTAATGTGGATGTGTTATTGAGGAAATGCGGATGAATGTACCTCATCTGCATTTACAAATGCGGATGTGCATTTGTGGAAATGCTGAAGGAATTTCTTCATCCGCATATGCATTTGGGAAATGCTAATGAACTGTTCGTCTGCATTTACAAATATGGATGTGCATTTTTGGAAATGCTTATGGAGTTACTTATCCGCATTTACAAATACGGTTGTACATTTGGGAAATGCGGATGAAGTTTCTTCTTCCGCATTTACAAATGCGGCTAGAGTTTGTTCATCCGTATTTACTAATGCGGATGAATATTAGAGAAATGCGGATGGGTTAAAGGGATGGGTCCCGCCCACTTTTCTCACTCTGAAATTCAGTTCATAGGACGTGCAATATATTATTTCATACTCTCTCTGATAACTTACAACACACACAAAGGTGTAGATCGGTGTTCCTGTTAGTTCTCTCTCGATCAGTTTTTAGAGAATAGTGAACAGAACTCGGTTAAAGTGAATAAAATCCTAGCAACTTAGTATTTTGTTGGAAGCTTGAGGTAGACAAGCTTGAGGTTTCCTGCTTTGGAAGCTGCTGTTCAAAGATCTTCTTCCACTGTCCCATTCGAAAGATAGAATTCTAAACACCCTATGGTTGTTTGTAAGCATGATTTTTCATATAACGATCCATTACGGATTTTTAACAGATATATAAATTGGTTTATATATATTAACTGTAACAAGCTTTTCATTCAAATTCCGCTACGTTTTTCATTTTATAAGGATAAAATGACTCTGATAAACTTGTGAAAACCCTACAGCTTTGTCAAGAACTAAAAGAAGGGATGAAGTTATACTATTATTCATAAGAAAGACGATAAAATCATAGGTTAAACCTCAAGTGTTGTATATTGATTGATGTCGTGTGGTCGGTCAAAAATATTAATTAAAGAGTTCTTAATCACCCTTAATAGTAAAGGGTAAGAAGGGTGTCGAATCCACAGGGAATCACAAGGAAAGTGCATTAGCAATCAAATTAATGAATAAACTTTAGGTTTTTACTATCTTGGTGAAAAAGCAACCCACTTCATGATTCAGATTTGGCAAAGTTATAATTTTTCTTGAATAAAACCTAGTGAGAAGTAATTAATGGTGACTTACGCATGATAGGATTTAAGTGATAATCATGGATTAAAGCTTAAAGGACCATTTTCACACAATTACCAATTTGAATAATGAACCCTAATTCTAATAATCAATCACACAATGATTAAAAACAACCAAAGTTATAGAATATCAAAATTAGGTTTAAGCATAATCAAACCGTTTAAATAATCAAATCATAAATTTAATCCAAACGAACTTAAAAGGTTCAAGATCCAATCTCAAATCTAGGTTACAACTAAAGAAAAATAAGAGCTTGCATAAACCCGTCCCCAGAAGTGAATCACAATTGATTTAGCCTTGCATCCTCATCGATTCTTCAACAAAGTTGTAATTGATCATGTAAATCTGGATGAATTTGATGTTGGAAGAGCTTGAGAATGATCCAAGATTGTTAATTTTTTGTCCAAGATTGTTGTTGTAAAAGTTAAAATTCATATTAGGGTTTTTTCGTTTTTAAATCCCTTCAATTTAGGTCAAATCTCAACAAAAACCCAGACCCCGGCGTCGGCGGCGCTTATGGAGGCGTCGGTGGCATCACCCCCCTGTACAACTTGATTTTCATGTGTAACTTTTTGAGATCTTTCTGTTGATAGGTTGTGAGCCCCGTAACTCTTTTCCTAGCTCAAGTTATGCCCGTTTTAAGATACCGTTGTCGTACAACTTCGGTTGATCATATCTTTACTTCTCGAACTCCAATTCTCATCCCGTTTCTTCCAATTTCTTCGTATTCTTCACGTTTGACCTACAAATACAAGATAATCCCAAAGTAACTCTACTTCTCATAAATTTACACATAAAACATGGAAATAAAGCTATTAAACATTGAACTTTCACCACCCGATCACAATCCCCACACTTACCTTTTGCTTGTCCTCAAGCAAAGCTCAATTGTAATTTATAAAACCGTCATTGAAACTACACATCACTAATCACTTATTAAAACTCGATTAAGGTCCAAAGTCATGCCCTTATCCATAAGACTTACATCATTCAATAGATTTACATTCTAGCAAGTCAATTATAGGCAATTAAAACAGAAATCACCCAACTAAGCTTAACGTGATTTTGATTTTTAGTCTCATGTACACACCCCTCACAATAATTCACTCTTATCGGTTCGTATCTGGACTAGTAAGGTATGTACTAGTGTAATCACTCAATAGCCCAATATACCATCTTATCCACATATGCTTGTATATCAATCACAACTCCACCACTTACATAGATCTTGCACACGTCTAAAGGACTTACAGGTTTTTGGGCTTAGGTACGGGTAGGAGGTTTTGGCTTTTAAAAATGGTAACACAAATAGAAATATAACCAAACCGTCAAACCATCCTTATTATCATGACTCACGAAGCTAAATCACTTTGATCCTTTTTTTTAACCACTACTTCTTCTCCCTTCTTTCTTTTCTCTCTCTCTTTTTTTTTAGTTTTTGTGTTTCTTTTCATACTATAAGCTTGACTTCAAATGCTCTTTCACTTTAAATGGCTTAACGATCGGTTATCAACTAACAACTTGGGCTTTATATGTTGGTTTTAACAAACGAATGGTTTAAGGCTCAACATGGCTTCTAAAGGGTAAGATGGATAAAATAACAAACGATAACAAGTAAATGGGTTCCTAAATTGCCTTTGTCATTTATATGCAACATCTTGCTTATAGTCTTGATATGCATTAAACAATACAAGTTCTGCAATAAAAGTGGTATATGGCCTACCCTCAACAAATGAATATATGTAATTGTGTTTTAAGTAATAGGCTCAAAATCTCACCAAGTAGGAATTTAGGCTACCGATATGCACATGATTTTATTATATCAAAAACTCGTTAACACTAACCAGGCATCCGTTTATATTTCCCAAAAATACATGCTAGAAAGCTTTTTTCCAAACTTAAAGAATATGGCCATGACCTAAGATTTATACCAATCTTCTAATAAACAACAAGTGACGTATATTAAAAATTCTAGTTTCATAAATACAATAAACTTTACTTGATAACTTTTGTAAAGATTAAAAGTTGACATGATTTTTTTTAATAACTCCCCTCATCCCCACACTTAGAAGGTGCATTGTCCCCCAATGTACCATTTGATCGTTAGAAGTAGCATGGATTTAAGGGCATTTTTAACATTCTAACCATGTTTTCAAGATCATCAACCATAGAATATCATTCGGGTTTTACCATAATAAACGTACCTCTAGACTCACACATTCCCACATACATTGTTATTGTTTGACACCCCCAATCACAGATTAAACACACCAAAAGAAAAGCGAAGAAAATAAACGAGAAATAATATGTTCGAACATGAAACGGACAGAGTGGAGAAACACGTGGACCTGATCAAGTGATCAGAGAGTGTTCTGATCTCATCCAAATAAAGGTCTGGGTAGTGGTGGTCCAAAGAAAGATTCCATCAAACTTTGGTGCATAGCGTGCATGTCAAAGCTTCCGGCTTCTCCTGTCGTGTGTAAGCTCCGATCAGGCGTTGTATCCATTGGTACCCACTGAGACGGTTGAGCTTGTGGGTACCTCTCATATTGTTGTCCGGGCATATATTCTGGTAGAGTACTCCAATCCACCAGTTGTGGGCGAGCTTGATACGGCAGCCCTGCATGGTAGTCATTGTAGTGGCGAATCTGTTCCTGATACAAAAAATAATCATTAATAGCTTGTTCTCGTGCATACGCGGCATCCCGCGCATACATCCTCATATCATCACGTAGTTCTCTATCGCGTTGTTCTTGTGCCGCCCATGCATCCCTCATTTGTTGTTCATACTTGTGTGTCCTCCTATCATAGCTCTCTCTCCACCTTCTTTGTCTTTCCCTCTCACGTGATTGTTCATCATACATATGCCTTTGATCCAAGGTCCATCCTGAAAATCCAAATGGTCTGGCCCTGACAACTGCCTCCTAAATCTCTTCTTCCTCGGTTCGTTCCCTTGTATCAGCACCCACGTCTTCGAGTGCCCCCACACTACCTTGTCCCCTTGCTACATCATCATGGTGAGGTATATCATCTCGTCTCACCATCAGTAGTCGACCACTATCCTTATCCCGTAGTTGATAATGAGTGGCCATCTTCTTGTATTCCCACGATTGTCCTCCCAGAAGATTAAGTTTGAACTTCAAAACAGTGATTGGTATGGCCAAAGCATCATTGGACATGACCTTTTGCTTATGCAAAAGCATAGTAATTAGTCGGCAATGTGGAATCATCAACCGGGCCCTACTTTCTCGACTTTTCCAAATGTTCATCATTACCAATTGCCGGTAGGATAACATGTGCCTACCGGTGAGGAGGGCATGAAGTACTCTTAACTCATAATGTCGCACCTTCCCTCTATCAGAAATTCTTGGAATCATATTTTTGCTAAGGATCACTGTCAGTAGCTTTGGTAAAATCTTCATGTTGCTTCTGCTCATATTATCAGAGTCTAATGCGGTGATAGGAATAGCAAATATATCATTCAATATCTCTCGTAGATAATCCCTAGTTAGGATTTCTAGAATTGAGCTTTCATGGGGATATTCATAAGGCCCGGGTGCATTGTCAAACTTGGCCACCTGTGAGATTGTCTGAAAAGACATAACCATTGTCTTCCCACCAACCTTGCCAGTTAATGTGGTGGTCTGTGGTGGGTTTGATCCATCTTTTCTCACCAAGGTAGACATCCATTCCATGATTTGATTCACATAAACATGCGAACGATCCATCTTAACAAATGTTAACACTTCCCTCCACCCCAGTCTTTCAAAACATTCAACCACGCCAAACATTCGAAATTTTGGTAGTTCCATAGGTCTCTCACAAACCATAAGTGTAGTGAGGTCGTTTTTGCCCTTGAATTTATCCATATACAACTGTGGTTGCATCTCTCGTGGGAATTTGGACAATGGTTTCTTGTATTCCGTCCAAACAGGATTCCCATAAGAGTCGTAGTCAATTTCATCGCCACTCGAGTTAGTTCCCATTGCTTCATCCATTTCTCTGTCAAATCTTGCTTCATTTATGTCACTTGTGCTTCGCCTTGCGCGTTTTCCATAGGGTTCTGAAGATGAAGCAACAGCTTTGCCTTTTCCTCTAGAAGTTGATTTCTTGGTTCGTGGCATTGTTCCTGCAAATAACAATATCTCTATTTAGACACCATCATGATTAACAAGCAATTATGTGGTTTAGAAGTTCTATTACACATAACTAATAAGGACGTTAAAGTCTATCTTGAGCAAGTAGACACTGAATCAAGTATGTGAAATAGCATAAGTGCCATGAACTTATAATCCACAATATTAAGTGGCATCCTCATGACTGTGTATCTTTTAAGCACATCTACCAAAAAGTCCACAAACATCTTCATAGCGTGCTTATAACGAAATTAGAGTTGTTAGACTTCCACTTTATTCCATACAAATGGCAGGGATTTTTAAGGTAATTTAAGCAATAACACCAATTCATTTATATGAAACAACTTTAGCATCAACTTATCACCAATAATTCACTTCTAACATCATCATGTTTCAATTTATCTCCCAAACTCATGTATAATTAACAATAGAAAAAAGTCAAAGAACTTCAACATATGCATCATGTGTACATGAACCCATGAAGAATTTGCTAGAGATTTTAAGATTTTATACATGAAATTGAACATCCATGGCAACCTAGAAGCAAAACAGGTAATTATGTAATGAAAGTCATACCTTTGCACAATGTGATGCTTTTAGACGAAAAAGAAGAAGGATGGAGTGAATTTTAGCAAAAACCCCCCAAAATTTTCGAACTTTAAATCTCCATTATCTCGCAAACGAGTGGAAATCTTGCGAAACTAATTGGTGAGATATGATCCCCTCGAAAAACTAAGCAAGATGCACCTACGATTTGCTTGATTTGGTGGAGAATTGAGAAATTTAGAATGTTAGGGTTTGATGTTCTTGAGGGGAGTAGAGAGGAGAATTGAGAAAGATAATGAAAACCTAAATTTTGATTCATAATAACTTGTTTTTTTTCAGTTTTAGATGTTTGTGGATGAGAATTTCGGGTAACCCACTCAAAAGTGGGCGACCCGCGCCCTGCTGGGCTTCGGCGTCGGTGGCGGTGGACTGGCGCCAACCCCAGCGTCAGCGCCACCGCCCTGCAGTGGATTTGGGCTGGACTGACGGTGCCGGCATCGGTGGTGGTGATGTTGTCGTCGGTGGCGGTGATAAAAAACACTTATTTAACTAAAAACAACTAGATCTAAAAGAAAACTATATGTATCTATTTATAAATATTTAAATAAAATTTAGAAATCACTTAAATACTTTTATTTGTTTTTCTAAAATCGTGCCACATTCGCGCACCCCACCCAAAAATTCATGATTCACCCCGAATCCCAAAAATTGGTGTTCACATACCTTGTTAGCCATAAGGTTCCCCACACTTATGTGTTTGCATGTTTTTGAATAGAAATACAAAGAACGACAAGATAAAAAGAAAAAGAAAATAAAATAGAAATTAACTAAAATGAAAAGAAGAAAAACGACGGGTTGCCTCCCGTTTAGCGCTAAGTTTTTGAAGTCTTCAGCCAGACTTTTACCTGACCCTTACTTATCGGTTGTGTAAGTCGGTGCAGTTACCAACAAGCTCACCAACTCGTCAATGTTTCCGCTCACATCCTTACTTTCCAAATAGTGTTTTAATCGATGTCCATTCACCGTTTGTTTAGAACCATCTTTAAGGTCTTCAATCTCAACATCATCAAACTTACCAACCCGAATCACAACGTACGGTCCCATCCATTTGCTTTTCAACTTTCCGGGAAACATTTTCAATCGTGAATTATACAACCAGACCTTCTGACCTACCTCAAAGGTTTTCTTTCGTAATTTGGCATCATGTACTTCTTTCATCCTTGCCTTATATGCGGCTGTCATTTCGTATGCCTCGTTCTATAATTCTTCTAGTTCGTTCAAACTCAACTTCCTTGCATTTCCTGCAACGTTGTAATCAAGATTAACATTTTTAATGGCCCACAAAGCACGATGTGCTAGTGCTACAGGTAAATGACATCCTTTCCCGTAGACCAACCGATATGGGGTCGTTCCAATAGGCGTTTTAAAAGCGGTACGGTAGGCCCATAAAGCGTCGTTTAACTTGGTAGACCAATCCTTACGGTCTGATCGTACCGTTTTTTGTAAGATTTCTTTAATTTGCCTATTGGATACCTCCACTTGACCACTCGTTTGAGGGGGTATGGTGTTGCGATTTGGTGGTCTACACCATAGCGTTTTAACAGTTTACCAAAGTGGAAATTCTTAAAATATGTCGCCCCATCACTTATGATCACACGAGGAAGACCAAATCGAGAGAAAATGTTACTTTGAACAAATTTACACACAACGTTATGGTCATTTGTTTTAGTGGCAATCGCTTCCACCCATTTAGACACGTAGCCAACTGCCACTAAAATATATAGATTGCCATACGAATTTGGGAATGGGCCCATGAAATCAATTCCCCACACATCAAATATGTCAACCACAAGAATTAGTTGCATGGGCATCTCATTACGTTTCGATATGCTTCCCATTTGTTGGCATTTTATGCAGTTTTTAGCAAAATTATAAGAATCACGGAAAATAGTTGGCCAGAAGAGTCCACAAGATAGGATCTTGTGACCCGTTTTATGCCCGCTAAAATGACTCCCGCATGCGGATGAATGTGCATGCTCTAACACGTCTGGAATTTCAGATTCAGGAATACATCGCCTTATGATTTGATCTGCTCCAACCTTGAACAAGTCTAGTTCGTCCCAAATATAGTATTTCACCTGTGACATGAATTGTTGTCTCTTCCTTTTGTTCTAATGGTCGGGAATGGTACCTGTAGCCAAATAATTTGCAAAGTTAGCATACCATGGTTCTGAAGATATGGATATTAATTGCTCATCTGGGAATGTCTTATTAATCTCCTGTTATGAATCAGTGGTGTGATGCACGACTCTTGATAAATGATCTGCTACCACGTTCTTGCTTCCCTTCTTATCACGTATTTCCAAGTCAAATTCTTGTAGTAACAAGATCCATCGTATAAGTCTAGGTTTGGCATCTTTCTTCTCCATCAAGTATCTGACTGCACTGTGATCAGAATAAACAATTACTTTACTTCCCCATATATATGATCAGAATTTATCTAAAGCATATACTACTACAAGCAATTCCTTTTCGGTTGTTGTATAATTTAATTGTTCATCGGCTAACATTTTGCTTGCATGGTATATAGCAACGGGTTTCTTATCCACCGTTGACCTAGAACAGCCCCGATTGCAAAGTTGCTTGCGTCACACATAATTTCAAATGGAAGTGCCCAATTGGGTGATTGCAAGATTGGGGCTTGCACTAATTTCTCTTTTAAAGTGTTGAAAGTGCATAAACATTCTTTATCAAACACAAAGGGTACGTCTTTTAAAAGCAAGTGGCATAAGGGTTTAGTTATAACACTATAACCCTTAATGAATCTTCTATAAAACCCTGCATGTCCTAAGAATGACCACACACCTTTAACATTAACCGGAGGAGGTAGAGTGGAAATTACCATAATTTTGGCCCGATCTACCTCAATACCCCGACTAGATATGTCATGCCCTAAAACCGTCCCCTCTTGAACCATGAAATGACTTTTTACCCAACTTAAGACCAAATTAGTTTCAACGCATCGTTTCAATACTTTGATTAATTCATGTAAACACTTATCAAAAGTAGAACCAAAAATTGAAAAATCATCCATGAAAATTTCTAAGGACTCCCAGACGATATCTGAAAAGATACTCATCATACACCTTTGAAAGGTGGCCGGGGCATTACACAAACCAAATGGCATTCGCCTAAATGCGAATGTGCCATAAGGGCAACTGAATGTTCTCTTTTGTTGGTCCTCGAGGTGAATAGCAATTTGATTATATCCCGAATAACCATCTAGAAAATAGTAAAACTTCTGACCTGCCAGTTTCTCAATAATTTGATCAATGAATGGAAGTGGAAAGTGATCCTTAGATGTGGCAGCGTTTAGTTTCAGATAATCAATACAAACACGCCACCCGCCTACCGGCCGAGTGGTAATTTGCTGACCTTTCTCGCTTTTGACTACCTGAATGACTGCTTTCTTCGGTACCGTTTATGTTGGACTTACCCACGTACTGTCAGAAATTGGGTAGATTATACCTGCATCCAACCATTTAAGTACCTCTTTCTTCACTACTTCCCGCATGTTTGGATTCAACCTTCTTTGATTATCACGTGATGGTTTGACATTGACATCATTTATGATCTTGTGCATCACAATTGAAGGACTTATGCCTTTCAAATCAGCAAGTGTCCACCCTATCGCTGCTTTGTATGTCTGAAGAACATGTAACAAAGAGGCTTCTTGATTCTCTTCTAAGTTGGTGGCGATGATCACGGGTAAGGTGTTGTCTTCTCCTAAAAATGCATATTTAAGGTGCTTGGGAAGATCTTTCAACTCTAACTCCGGTGGACTTTCTAAAGAGGGTTTCATCTTTTTGTCTATATGCTCAGGCAAGCTTTCAACTTGATATGTCCATGGTGGTCTACCGACATCAATAACCATCAGATCCAACTTTTGTTCTTCAATCTCTAGAGCTTTCCTATGGTTCCAACCTGCATCATCACAAGCAAAACAAGTCTCTGTGGTGGCATCTTCACTTTTGTGAGGATTACACTCATCAATGATGTCCGCCATAAAGCATTCATCATTGGGTAGAGAGTTGGGTGTATTAGAAAACAGATTTAAACGCAATTTTCTATTACCAAATGTCATATCTACTGTCCCGGTTCTACAATTTATCAAAGCATTTGCATTGGCCAAGAATGGTCTACCAAGTATGACATTAGGTTGCTTTGTTTTATCATTTGACATATAATCTAAAACCAAGAAATCAACAGAGTAGTAGAAATCTTCAACCATGAAAATTACATCAGACACGATCCCTCTTGGAAGCTTAGGTGTTAAATCGGCTAATACCACGGTCGTATCTGCCTTACGAAGTGGACCGAAATCGTATTGATCATATAAGCTTCCCAGAAGGATACTTATACTTGCTCCAAGATCCAATAACGCCCTTGACTTTTTAAAGGCCCCAACTTGAATTGGTATCAAGGGCATTCCAGGATCCTGAAGCTTTAAGGGTAAGGAACCCATTAACACAGCACTCACTTTTTCTGTTAAATCAAGCATTTTTGGAAATTTATTGTTTCGTTTTTGAGTACACATGTCCTTAAGATATATAGCATAAGCCGCCACCTGTTTAATTGCATCAAGTAAAGGAATGTTGATTTTAACTTGTTTGAAAATTTCCCAGATTTCCTCCTGTTGAGGACTTCTTTTGTTTAATATCTTTGACTTTTCAGGATTTTCTAGGGCTTTTGGATAATGGATGGTATTAACCTCCATATCCTTATCGTTGAACTTAGGTAACTCTTTTTTAAGCACGGGTTTTTGTGTATCTTGAAAAGTGACTTTTGTCTGTTTCTAAACTAAATGTATATCCGACTCACACTCATCATCACTTTTCCCATCCTTACCAAGATCCTCCACCACTCCTTCTTGAAACGATGGTGGAGAGACCACTTTGTTGTCATACACTTTACCAGAGCGAAGAATACTTACCTGACTGATGTTTGCACTCTTTGTGTTCCTTGCACCAGACGTTTGATGTTGAGGGTTGATAGTGGTATCACTAGGCAATGTTCCTGGATTTCTTCTCAATTGTGTCATCTCCTCTACTAATTGACCAACTTGCTTAGCTAATGCCTCCACTGTTTTGTCTCGTACCTCGTTGTCTTTCTTAATCTCTCTAAGAAAGTCCATTATTTCTGATGAGCTGTTTAAGCCTCTTTGGTCAACATTAGGTTGATAATTTCTCTGATATCCTTTGTTATATCCCCCTTGGTTGTAATTTTGGTTATTATATGATGGTTGGCGATTTTGATATGGTTGACCTCCCTGATGACATCTGAAAATGAGGATTAGATTGGTTGGATGTGTTACCATACTTAAAATTAGGATGATTATGCAAACCTGGATGATATGTACTAGAATTCATATCATATTACTTTTGATCACCATATACTTGGTTGACCTCTTCCTCAGCCCGACCAATTGCATCGGGCAATCCACAATGGCATGTCCCAAGTCGCCACATCCTTCACACACGGGAAAAACTGGACCGCCTTGAGGTGTCACATTTCCTCCATTACGATTCAAACTCGCCAGTTGACGTTCCAACATTTGATTAGCTCTCTCAAAATTTTCTAATCTTTCATTGGCATTAGTAGTGCATGCGGATCTAACAATGGCATGTTTCTTCTTTCGATTGGATTGAGCTTGCCTTTTTGAGTTCACCGCCATCTTCTCTAAGAATTCCCAATCCACCTCCACATGATTTGAAAGAAATGTTCCTCCCATGGTAGAGTTCACATCCCGGATGTTATCGGTGGATAAACCATCATAGAACGCATTGATTAACTCCCATTATGGAATACCATGATGAGGGCAATTTCTTAACAATTATTTAAATCTTTTTCAAGCTTCATAGAAAAGCTCACCCGATTGTTGTTGGAGGTTCCGAATATTGGCCCTTGCATCACTTGTTCATTGAAGTGTGTAGTATTCTTCTAAGAATTGTTGTTGCATATCCTCCCACGTAAAGATGCTTGCGGATGGCAAAGATAAAAATCATTGTTTTGTAGCATCCTTCAATGTGAATTGAAACAATACTAGCTTTACTTGATCCGGTGTAAATCCTTGTCCTCCAATTATGCCACACACCGCTTCAAATTCAGAAATATGAAGATAAGGTTCCTCAGTTCCCTTACCATAGAAAGATGGCAACATGTTCAATCCTTGTGGTCTCACTTCAAAAGATCTACCATGTGCAACAGGGCTTACTATTGGAGATGAGTTGACTGCAATTTGGGGTCTGAAATGGCTTTTAACTCCTCGGATTGGGGCACGATGATGGACTTGTGGAAGACCATCATGATGTTGAGGAAAACCCGGTTGAGGATGTTGATTCATTGGTTGCCTCATGCCTCTTGGTGGACCTTGATTATCCATTTGAAAGATTGGGTTAAAATATTGATTATAACCTCCCTGATGTTGATAGCCATAGTTAAACCCAAATCCATCTTCATCTCCCCCTCCATAACCAGTATTTGAATTTTCATTCCCTATTCCATCATCCCAATTCGATACCTGATCCCTTATGTCCTCATCATCATTAACACCATCATTCTGGCTTGAGTTTGATTGATTGAACTGAATTGAAGGATTTCTTGGAACCTTATAGTTAACATTTCTAACTAGTTCTTGCTGAATGGGTGGATTGGGTTAGGGGTATATAGGAGTATTTTCACCCATTTGGAATTGTGGTGGTTGAGGTATAGGGTTTCCTTCAACTGGGCTAAATGGCGGGGCTTGTTGCTGAGGTGGTGGAGTATTTTGTGGTGGGAACATTGGGGGAGGAATATCACCTAAAGGTTGTCTCTTTGCAGCGGAGGTTGATTAGACGGAGCACCTTGATTACTCGAGTTATTCATATTGTTGAGTGGATTACTTTCCGATGTTTTGGAAAGTCTTCGTAAGATCCGATTAGCTTTGCCTGATAAAGTTCCTTCTTCAGACCAAGTACCTCGTGGAATAGGAGCTATTGAAGGATTTGCTTTGTGAAAGACTCGGTTCTCTCATGCTGTTTTTTCAATATCAGGATCAAAGAGTAATGGTGAAGTCCTTTAGGAATGTCTCGTATGCATAAGAGTCTTGAACTACCTACACACAAGAAACAAATACCCGTGTAATTCCGAACGACGAAAATAACAAATAAACTAAAAACAAGAAAAAGAAAATATTTTTTAATAAATTTTTAAGAAAACAAATAACTATTACTAACACTAAGCGCAACGATTCCCTGGCAACGGCGCCATTTTTGATCGATGTAGTGTGGTCGGTCAAAAATATTAATTAGAGAGTCCTTAATCACCCTTAATATTAAAGGGTAAAAAGGGTGTCGAATCCACAGGGAATCACAGGAAAGTGCTAGCAACGATTAATCTAAAAAGACTAAACATTAAAAAGGAAATTGCTTGATTAATTGAATTGATAAAGAATCAAATTAACATATAAAACTTTAGGTTTTTAACAATCTTGGAGAAAAAGCAACCCACTTCAGGATTCAGATTTGGTAAAGTTATAATTTTTCTTGAATAAAACCTAGTAAGAAGTCATTAATGGTGACTTACGCATGATAGGATTTAAGTGATAATCATGGATTAAAGCTTAAAGGACCTTATTCACACAATTACTAATTTGAATAATGAAACCCTAATTCTAATAATCAATCGCACAATGATTAAAGACAACCAAAGTTATAAAATATCAAAATTAGGTTTAAGCATAATCAAACCGTTTAAATAATAAAATCATAAATTGAATCCAAACAAACTTAAAAGGTTCAAGATCCAATCTCAAATCTAGGTTACAACTAAAGAAAAATAAGAACTTGCACAAACCCTTCCCCCGAAGTGAATCACAATTGATTTAGCCTTGCATCATCATCGATTCTTCAACAAAGTTGTAATTTATCATGTAAATCAGGATGAATTTGATGTTAGAAGAGCTTGAGAATGATCCAAGATTGTTAATTTTTCATCCAAGATTGCTGTTGTAAAAGTTAAAATTCATATTAGGGTTTTTTCCTTTTTAAATCCCTTCAATTTAGGTCAAATCTCAACAAAAACCCAGACCCCGGCGTCGGTGGCGCCACCCCACTGTACGACCATGATTTTCATGTGTAACTTTTCGAGATCTTTCCGTTGATAGGTTGTGGGCCCCGTAACTCTTTTCCTAGCTTAAGTTATGCCCGTTTTAAGATATCGTTGTCGTGCAACTTCTGTTGATCATATCTTTACTTCTCGAGCTTCAATTCTCATCTCGTTTCTTCCAATTTCTTCATATTCTTCACGTTTGACCTACAAACACAAGATAATCCCAAATTAACTCTATTTCTCATAAATTTACACATAAAACACGGAAATAAAGCTATTAAACATTGAACTTTCACCACCCGATCATATATTAATTTTTGTAAGGATTTATGAATTATATTTGTTAAATGATTTCTTATTTTTGTATTTTGTCATTGAAGTGTGTAATATTCTACTATTACTCGTTTAGCAACGTTGTGGCTATAGTGCCACCGACTAGGGTAGTTTAGTAATTTACGATAGGGTAATGTCAGCTATTGGTCCCTCTAATTAATTTATTATAGCCTCCAGAAGAGTTTTACTTGATTGCCTATGCTCAGTGGCACTCAGGGGCGGGACCATGTTCATTACAATGGGTCACGTTAGTTAAGAAATTAGTGAAAAAGTGGGTTTTTCAATAGTGAAAATGGGTTTTTTCAACTAACTTTAAAGATTAATAATTATTAATATTTGTTACTAATATAATTAATATTTAGTAGGTTTGTATTCTATGATATGAGTGGATCACCACGAATAAAACCGTGTTAATAACGGAGCTAAGATAAATAAGATATCGAAACTCAAAGTTGAGTAGTTAAAACATTAAACTGTGAAAATTGAATTTGGTGGAACATGAGTTATACCACATTAGAGGAGTCATAAAACCTAAAAGGGTTTATAAGGGTGGACTTCTACAAGAAAGTTTTCCTATATGGTTAGCGACACCTAGTGCCTACTAAATGGGTGCTTTGCACCCAATGCGGGCACGCGCTCAGGCTCGGGTTTGGGCGATGGGCGCAATATGGCGCTTTGATGGCACATTTCGCACACTCGCATCGCCGCTAGCCACTTGAGATTCGCCTTGAGTATTTTTAGACAGCTCAGCTGGTGTAGCACGACCTTTGATGGTTTGGAAATGTCAAGTCCATTTGTTGTTGCATGTGCATGCTATTATTCAGCATATGCTATTGCTGAGTCCACCTGTTGTTCTTGAAGTCTAATCCTGTTGTTGCTTGCTTGGGTGTGTTATGTCTATCTACTGATGAGCAGGTGCACACATCAGCTGAAAGGTAGATTTTAGTTGTTGTTTAACTTTCTGTTCATATTCAAGCACTAAATCACCATTAAATTTAATATTAACTCATTGTTAATGAAATAAGTTAATGTGGGGGAGTTCTTTAACATGAGTTCCCTAACATGAAAAAAGAGTTGTAGACTTCCTAGTCCATTCCTACAACTAAACAGTGATATCAAAGGAGGTTAAACATATGGGTTTTAATGAGTTATATTAAATCCCATATATGATAGAGAAGTAAGGTTTCTTTGAATGAATTTGTTGGGTGCGTAAATCTAAGAGCTCTCATAGAACTAGGCTGGTGTTTCACAACCATAACGATCACGAAAATGAGGGGTTAGCTAGACCATGAAGGGTATTGTGTAAAGTGTAATAACGTCTACACAAAAAGGGGTTGGTTCAAGGATATCACGTCTACTACCCGCTAGGAGACTAAGTATACTTCACACGAGGGTTAAAAGGGAACATCTAGTTCTCATGTAATACTTGATTATTAAAATTAAATCTCGACATGGTGTAAGGATCGACATCCATTCATGCGAGGGATTGTAGGAAATTATTGAAAGGCGGATTTTAGTAGTTTTTTAACTGGTACTTGTCTGTTTAGATTCAAACACTAAGTCACCATTAAATCTAACATTAACTCAATATTAATGTAATAACTCTTGGCCTAAATAAGTTGTAACCACTCTAGAACTCACGGTATAAATACAAAGCATAGGTGCATTGTTTAGATTGCTACTTAATATATGTTTCACACACCACAACCTAAAGATTTTCTTGCATTTTCAGCACTTTTAGTTTCATTCTGTATTGTAATCCAAGTTATTTGATTAATAAAAAAATTTATGTTTATTTTGTGAACGTTGCTCCTACAAACTTAAAACGGATTTTTAAAACAACATTCATTAGTATTTTAAAAGTATTTTTATTTTCTATTTTCAAAAGATTACTTTGGTTTAAAAAACTTGATAGTTTTTGCGTTTTACGATATAGAAAAACATTACAGTTATTACAATGCTTGACTTACCAAGTTTTCTTGTTTTAGAAATTACTGCTACAGTTTCTACTTCATATTCCACTACCATGGGACCATTAGTTGGTACAGTGGCTACCCGGGTAGTGGCAAAACCATGCTGAAAAATAAGATAAATTTTATGGTTTGAATTTCAAAAGATAGCAGCAAAAGAAGCTTTCTATTTAACAACTTTGAACTTTACAAGATTTTTAACCAAGTCTCCCCTTCAACTTGTTAAATGAGCAGATACTCAAACTATGAGCACGGTTAATGTGTGAAAACATTCTGAGTATCTATGACGCAACTATGTGTTGAATGGCCTCGTGGACACTTTGTATAATGTGTACTGCGAATTAATGACTGCCAAAGAATTATGGGAGTCGTTAGAACACAACTTCAAACAGAAGATGTCTGCATGAAGAAATTCATGGACGCTCGTTTCTTGGATTATAAAATGGTTGACTCTTAAACTGTTATTAACCAAGTTCAAGAATTGAAGGTTATACTTAGTGACATCCACTATGAAGGAATAATTCTTAGTGAAAAATTTTAGGTTACTACCTATTGAAAAGTTACCTCCTAGCTGGATAGATTTCAAGAATTACCTTAAGCATAAGTGGAAGGAGATTACTATTGGCAACCTTGTGGTTCGTCTTCAATCATAGCAAGATAATAGATTAGCTCTTAAAAGCAGCTTAAAATATCTCTACCTCTTAAAGTCACCACTCTTCCCCTCCCTTCCTTATCGACCTTAGCTACATCCCATATCTTCCCATATCGTATTTAACTAGACCCCATCCCTTGCTTTGACTGTTCACCATATGCATATCATATGAATCCTTATCATACTTACAATAATTGATTCCTTCTACCCATATAACTTATTCACAGGCCATCTCATTATTCACCTAATAAATCTTCTTTTTTCAACTATGTGCAGCCTTCTGCAAAGTTAAAGGAAATGTTAAGGTTGTGGATCTTGGGCCTAGGAAAGGTGGTGTGAAGAAGAAGGTAGTTCCCTTTAAAGGGAAATGCTACAACTATTATAAATCTAGACACCATGCTTATCAATGCAAGGCTTTGAAACGGAGAAGGTGCAAATGATCAACGATGATATGCCTTGGTTGCTATGATCTCAGACCTTATTACGATAAGGGAAGAGATTGATTTGGTATCTAATAACCCTAAAGGGTAGTGGGTTGACATAGGTGCAACCCGTTATGTTTGCTAAACAAGACCCTCTTTAATACATTTAAGGAGGTTGATGTGCTCCAAATTATACATATAAAATATATCAATTGCGCATTCATTATTCTTAAAACTCTTACTAAAAAAGATGATTTGATACTTAAAATTATTAAATTGTGTTTTCAGACTTGAAAAAGACCAAGATGAACAAAAGAAGCTTAAACAAAGAGTAAATTGAAGAAAACATGCTCTGGAATTAAAGCATGGGTTCATGCCTTATGAGGCACGCCCCCATGCCCGACCTAAAACACACCCCCCATGCTAAATTTAGCACACCCTTATGTTTTTCAGCCTGACGGGACAAAAGTACTATCCACTGACATGAGGCATGGGGGAGTTCCCAGGAGGCAAGGGGGTGTGCTCCACCCCCAACATGGGGTCTTGCTCCATCAAGCACATGGTCGTGCTTGACATCCTCTACAATTACTAGCATGGGGTCATGGCTTTTGAGGTACGGGGTCGTACCCGACACTCTTGAAATCCTATAAATAACAGCTTATTTGCAACTTTGAAGAGCGTTTTCAAGTAGTGAAACTCTACTTTTTCTCTCTAGAATCCGGTCTTGAAGGTCTTTGGAAAGCTCGGGAGGTCTATTCAACACTTAGAATAAGCTCGGGATTGTTTAAATATCATCTATTGTGGATCACCGGTTTGATTGTTTCATTTTACCAGTGATTTCATATTTATCTTCTATTTTTGTTGTTATGTTTAATATGTTCTAAATTCTTATTATCATCTTAATTGGGTGAAACTTATGTAATTTATGATGAACTAATGGTGTGATTTATGTTATGTTATTGGTATGGTAATATTAGGTAAACTCTTGATAGGTAGCATCTACATTTGAATAGAAAGATATAAACTTATAATTTGTAATTGTGCATATCATACTAGGTTGAAAAACGTATTAACTAACTTTTATTCGTGAAACCGGTCTTCATAATAAACTCATGGCTAATAAACTAGAAATGGATATTAGAAATCATATCACCTTAACTTTTAGATCATTTACGGGTACCTTTTTATAATATCTAAATACTCTATGGTAGTTGTAATAGTTTTCTAAAATTAATAGTATGTTAAAATGGAACTTGATCAACTCTCTTTATAACGTTAAGTTATATTTTCAAATATCCTATGTTAAAAGGAAGCACAAATATTACATACATCACTAGGTGTTCGGTGATTGTGTTGTAAGTGACTCGATGCAGCTTTCCTTCTTACTACGGAACTGGTTTACAATAACTCCGTACTGGCTCACGTTTATAAACATTAATATAACTACATTTTTGTATCTTTAACCACACCACGTAATTCATCATAGTTACTAAAATAGAACCTAAATTAGGATGACAGCCTTATTTCACTTGATTATCTTTAAAAGTCTCAATCTTTATTTATCTTTTATTTATTCACATTATTGTTTTAAAAATCTAAAAATCTGGTTACCTTAAAGAAACTAACCATTTTTCTCAAATCAAAATCACATCTGATAGTCAATCATTAAGATCGTTTAGCATACTTGATGTGTGCACGGGTTGATACTCGGTTGTTATTATCACTATACTATCACATGACAGGTACACTTGTCTTTTTGTGAGTTTAATATAAGTAAAAACATTTTAAAACTAATTCTATGCAAAAATCTATCAAAATATATATACCAAACGTACAGCATCAGAGGTGGTGGAAGAGGAGAAGCGTTATATGGGAAATAAGTATATGGGAAATATAGCTACTGCTAACATCAAAGGTGAAGGTGATGTGATCTTGAAGTGGACTTCCAAGAAAGAACTCACTTTAAGCAATGTGCTTTATGTCCTTAACTTTCACAAGAGCCTCGTATCGGGATGGTTGCTAAATAAGTTTTGCTTTCTGATGTGCGTAATTATATATATTTTTATTAAAAAATTTCATTACACAATTATATCTTAAAAGATAATTTACCAATTAACAAAACTACACACGAAGGCAAGTGTACCTATCGCTATGTAATAGAGTTTAGGCAAGAACTGGATATCAATCCAAGGATACGAGAATCTCCCGATACTTAATCTCTATCGATATTTAGTCGATGTAAAAGAGTGATTCTTATTTTATAAAATTGTAAAATAAACTAAAAAAAACTTAAGCTATGAAAATTAAGGAAACTTGAAAAGCAAGGAAGCAGGAAAAATTAAGAGATCAATAGATGAACAGAATCACCAAGGCTCGAATTCACTCACACGAGTCATTGTGATTTTAAATAGATTATGACGATGACACTTTATACACATAAAATTTACGAAAATAGATTAGAATCCCGATACCTAACCTAATGATTAATCGGAAAATTGATGCGAAAAACATACCAACCACCTCAAATCACCTCTACGAAGACCAAGTGACAAATTATATTAAAGTGCTAGAATTCACAATCTAACATACGCACACTAGAGACTCATGTTTGTAAAATAGAGTTGTGTAGCAGTCTCTAATAAAATTCAATAATCCACCTAAGAACACCTAAGCATGATAATTCGAACAAATCAAATTAAACAATTCTTCAGAAAAACTCTTAGTTAAAATCTGAATTTTCATTTAGATTTAATGGTTGCACACAAGTTAATTTTTCAAAACTCAAATTTATTAACAACCAATCCTAATTAGTTGCCTTAAACATGTAAAAACAAATTTACAAGTTTAAGAATAGAATTAATGATACATAGGGGAATTCTTTCATGCTAAGATCATTAAGCGTGCAAGAATTTAGATTTCAAATTATAAACAAGCACACAAGATCATAGATTATAAACCCAAAAAGAAACCTTAAATTTACATATAATCACCATATTATAAATTTCAAATAATTGCGGCCGTGTGAGTTTCATCTGCACCTAGATGGCTACAAAAGTTTAGCCAAGAAACATGATTGGACGCAATATGAACTCAAAAGTATTCATGTCGAGAGATTGAAAGAAAATAAGTTTAAACATTCAAACCGAATTATTAACATTATGAGAATGTTAACCGAATAGTATCTTTTTATCCTTAGGGTTGAATCCTCTTGAATACTTGAACTTCTACTCCTTCACAAATTTCTTGCTTCCGTTAAAACTCTCTGCCATCACTTTCTTTCTTTTTTTACGAATGAGTTATATTTTTTCTTTATATAATATGAATTAGGTTTTTCCAAAAATTCTTGTGCATTCCCTTCGTTTCCACATTATATGCATTTCTATTTTCACTCTTGGGCCTATATTGTATTTCAACTTTTGAAAGATAATAACTTTCGTGGGCTTTGAATAATACAATACATTTGTATATGCATTCCCACTTGACCTTTACATGAGGTTTGAAGTCTTGAATTCAATTTGTATATGTGCATTTATTTGACTTTCAATACAGCTCCACATATTTACAATTGAGTTTAAGAAAAGAAATCCATTTACTAACTTTTATACATGCTTTGAATTAAATTCTACGTCAAATTACTAAAGGGGCTGTTTGTTGCAACCTTTTAATGGTTCAGATGTCCAAATGGTTTAACATTTAATGGTTCAGACTGTTTGTTTCGCGAGCAAATGTCTGAATAATTCAGACATTTGCCTCTGAATGGTTAAGCATTATACTAATGCTGAATGGTTAAGACTTCTTATCTGAATTGGTCAGACATTTGTCTTTGAATAGTTAAACAATTTTACTAGCTCTTAATGGTTCAGACCTTTTAATGGTTTAGCACTTAATGGTTCAGACCTCTTATTGTTTTAACACTTAATCATTCAGAAATTGCCAAACAGCCTGTAACTGTCTTAATAATATCAAATCCATTTTACTTTTGTTTAGCATTTATATTTCAAAATTTATCTTTTGATTAAGATAACTAATATTAACTACTCGTAAGTCTCTTAAAACCTTCATAATTCAAATATGAAACAATTAAGAGTAATATTCAACTTAAACTGACCTAAATTTATTTAAAAGTGTAGGAAATATTTATATAAAAGTATAATATAGACCACATGACTTTGGCAAAGTGATTAATTTGTTTTAACTAGGCATGGTATGTTTGTTGGAAAGGGATATGCCTTATATGTTATGTTTAAACTCAATGTAAGCTCAATAAAAAAAAAAAGAAAATGAATAAAACTTCTTCTACTTATGCTTCTATGATTGAGTCTTCTAATATTTATAATATTTGACATGGTCGTCTTGGTCACGTTGATTTTAGCTCAATGCATCATTTGATTAATTTAGATTACATACCATGTACCCTTTAAACCAAATACAAAATGTAAAACATGTGTTGAAGTTAAAGAAGCAAGATCTTCATTTATATCGATTGAAATGATAACCAAGCCTCTTGATATGATTCACATGACGCATGTGATTTTAAGTCTATTCCCACTAAAGGTGGCAACAAGTATTTCATCACTTTGATGATATAAGGATGAAGTAATTGAAAAGTTAGTCTTGAACAAAACCATGGTTGAGAATAAACTCAACATAAAGATAAATATTTTGAGGAGCGACAAAGGTGGTGAATACGTTCACCATTTGCTGATATTTGTGCACAAAGTGGAATTATACATGAGTGCATTGGTTCTTATTCTTCACAACAAAATGGCATTGCAGAACGAAAAAACCATACATTAAAAGAAATGATGAATTCAATGCTAATAAGTTATGGGTTAGGCCAAGAAATATGAGGGGAAGCCATACTATCGGCTAATTATCTTTTGAATAAGATACCTTTTAAGAAAAAGGATGTAACTCCTTATGAATTGTTTATGGGGAGAAAACCATCCTACAAATACTTGAAAGTGTGGGGGTGACTAGCCAAAGTCATGGTGCTACCACCAAAGGCTCAAAATATATGACCCAAAACTATAGATTGGGTATTCATACGTTATGCCCATCATTGTAATGCATATCGGTTTCTTGTACATGTGTTAAAGAATTCCAAAATTCATAAGAATACTATAATGGAATCAAGGAATGTGTCATTCTTTGAAGATGTGTTTCCTTTTTTAGTAAAGGAACACATGAGCTTATCAACACTAGTTGATGACATTGTTCATGATAAAGATCCAGATCACTTAGAGGCTAAATAGGTTGAACCAAAAAGAAGCAAAATACAAAGGGGTGAAAAATTCTTTGGGCTTGACTTTCTTACTTATATGATTGAGGATGAGCCCCAAACCTACTAAAAAGCCGTCACTTCTTCAGAAGGACCTCAATGGAAAGAAGCCATCATAAATGAAATTGAATCTGCCTTACAAAATTATATTGGGAGTTGGTAGATCTTTCTTGAAGGTGTAAACCATTTACAAGGCAATGTTTATGATCCAAGGGTACGGAAAGGAGGAAGGTCTAGAATACTTTGATACTTACTCACATGTGACATGAATAACCTCTATAAGGTTTGTTCTTGTACATGTAGCTTTACAAACTTTTGAAGTACATCAGATGGATGTAAAACCTACTTTTCTAAATAGGGATTTAGATAAAAAGATTTGTATGGAGCAACCTAGGGTTTCCCTACTCCTGGCAGGGAGGGAAAAATGTGCAAACTTGTTAAGTCTTTATATAGCTTGATGCAAGTTTCAAAACAATGGCATCAGAAGTTTGACCATATAATGATTAGCAATGGTTTCAAAATCAATGAGTGTGACAAATATGTTTGTGTGAAAGACACATCTAAAGGATTTTCATGTTATGCCTATATGTAGATGATATGCTTATCATTGGGAGTGATGATAAAATGATCAGATTTACAAAAGATATGTTAAAAAGTGAGATTTGACATGAAATACATAGGTAAAGCTAATATGATCCTTGGAGTAAAGATCATTAGAACCTAAAATTCTTGTGTTAAGTTTATCTCACTATATGGACAAGATCCTTAAGAAATTCAATAAGGATGACATGAGTGTTACTCAATCTCCTATTAATACTACACATCATCTATCTAAGAATAGAGGAAAAGGGGTTGCTCAGCTGGACTACATTATGGCCAAAATCCAACTGTTGTAGAAGGATATACCGATGCTAATTGGAGATCTGGTATAAAAGATTCTTAATCTATAAGTGGTTATATGTTTACCCTTGAATGAGTGGTTATAGCTTGGAAGTCATCAAAACAAACTGTTATAGCTAGATCCATGATGGAATCTGAGTTTATTGCGTTAGATAAAGGTAGAGAAAAGACAGAATGGTTACGTCAATTCTTGGAATACATTCCAGGATGGCCAAAACTTGTGATGACTGTTTGCATACATTATGATTGCTAATAGGCTATTGGTAGAGCTCAAAGTAAAATGTATAATGGCAAATCAAGGCATATATAACATAGATATAATACAATATGACAACTACGCTCAAGTTGGGTTATCAAAATTGACTATATCAAGTCAAAAGATAATATTGTAGATCCGCTTACAAAAGGCTTAAGTAAAGAGTTATTTCATGAGTTTTCAAAGGGAATAAAACTAAATCCCTTAAAGTAAGTTTGTATATAAAGGAAAACCTATCCTAGAAGACCGCAGATCCCATGATCTAGGCTCAATAGGACAACCTAACTGTACAAACTAACGTCACTGTGGGGGAGTTCCCTAACATGCAAAGGGAGTTGTAGACTTCCTAGTCCATTCGTACAACTAAAAAGTGATATCAAAGGAGGTTAAGCATATGGCTTTTAGTGAGTTGTGTTATGTAACATTTGACCCATTTGAAAAGTAAACCCGAACCCATTTTGGTCTTTCATGTAATGGAAAAATACATTATTAAATTATTTCATTTATTTTGATGATTCAAATGTAATAAATGTGTCATTTAATTGAAATTTTGAATAATATTATTCAATTTTCATTTATTATATCATTTAATCAATTTATAATAATTTTATAAGTTCTTAAATAAATTTTTATAAAGTTATAAAGTTTTATTTGTTATTTATGAGTTTTAATTATTAAATTAAAATAAATAATTAAATTACAGGATTTATAAAATTTATAAATAAATTATAGGGTTTTTGTAAAGTTTGGGTTTAATTTGTAATTTTTAAAACTTGAAATAAAAGCTCTTTATATAAAATTACAAAACTATCAAACATCAAGGACTAATTTGTATATTCATTTAAAACCCAAACCATACCAACCTGTCACCTTTGTTCCCGGCCACACCCTCCCGTGGGTGTCCGGTGATTACCAAAACACCTAAGATCATTCAACTAAACCCAATCAAACCGTTTCTCATCGCTCGCAACCATGAATTGAACTTCTAACCATCAAAATCAAAATTATTGTTGTATGTTTTGATTTTGATAACCTGAAACCAAACTCATTCAAACCAATTTTGTTTTGACTTGAAATTCCATTAATTGGTTCAAGTAATTGACCTAAAAAACACACATGCATGATCTCTTTGAATTTAAACTCCACCGTAATTGTGTTTGAAATCAAACAAGTAATATCAAATCAGACTCGAAACCTAGAATCAAAACTATAACTTGTGGATCTCGAAACAACTCAAATTGTATCTATTTAACCGAGAGAAAATCATCATCTCAACTCTTTCTTACTTCCTTAACACTCAATTTCTATCAAAACACACACGCACAAGCATTCGATCAAATCGTTCCCATCACAATCATCTTATACTCTTATTATTAATTCGTTTATCAATTAGGTAATTATTTACACACACACGCTCGATTACATGTGGGAAATAAAAGCTTTAAGTTTAATCTCATTAACGTGATCATTTTCATGTTTGCTTTGGATGAAATCCAACCTAAGATTCATATGAATTGAGTAATTCATTAATCTATTAGTTTAACTTTTTTTCAATATGGATTCATAACAGTTGTGGGCTTTAGCCCAACTACTTAAAACACTTGACTTCAACATAGGGGTCTCTGATTCGACCCCAGGCTAGAGTTGCACAAAACGGGTTTGGGTCGGACCCGGGCCCGGGTACAAAACCGGGTTTGGGCCCAACCGGGTTTTTTGTACCCGGGTATTAGTGAACCCGGGTACGAACCCGGGTCGGGTTCAGCGAGATACAAACCCTACCCGGTATACCCGGGTAGGGTCGGGTCGGGTTCGGTTCGGATATGAAACCCGGGTTCAACCGGGTTTTTGCCTTTTTTTTTTTTCTTTTTTTCTTTTCTTGTGTGTGTGTCGAACACCGGGTCGTATGTTTTTTTTTTTCTTATATTTTCTTTCCTTTTTTTTCTTTTTATTTTTCTTTTCCTAACCGGGTTCACTTGAATGACAAAAATTTAAACAACTTAATATATAAATATATACAAATCTTGAGCAGAAAATGTTACACTTATAATATACAAATATTAAATACTTTTTATATAAAATATTTGAATGACAAAGAAATTTAAAAAGAACATGAAAGACATATAATATTAAAACAACTTAAAAATAACAATATCGTCTAATTTTATCTACTACTAGATGCTTGATCAAATGCTAATTCTTCATCGGATATGCCAGAAGATACTCCGTCTTCTACCTCTTCATCATGTACTTTAGCTTCGAGTGTAATCTCGTCTTCGAGGCTTGTTTGGTCTTGTATACGATCCGTTGCGTCTAAGTGATCCTTTAAACAAATGCACATCTCCACTGCTTCCGGAGTTAGTCTTATTCTTCGTAATGATATTACCCTGCCACTAAGAGAAAAAGCAGATTCCGAAGCTACCGTAGAAGCTTGAACGCTTAGTAAATCACGGGCCATAGCAGAAAGAATCGGAAATTGAGATTCTTTTCCTTTCCACCAAGCCAAAATATCGAATGCACGATAATCTTCGGTAGTCATAGTGAAAATAAAATCCGTTCCACTATATCTACCGAGCTCACTTGTTGGGGTGTTACCTCTTTGACGTTTAGCCGTCACATCCCGAACAACATTCAACATAGTCAAAACAGGGTCTTTAAACGAGGTACTAGCACTTGAGGTTGATCCGCTTGGCATGGTTATGTTTACGTTAGGCCCATATCTATTTAAATAAAAATTATAAATTGTTTTCAAACTATGATTAAATTTTCTTTTGCCTCGTTTGAAAAATCAGGGTTTTCGTCATGCATATCCAAATTGTCATTTATCTCATCTATCAAACATTCAACCCCCGCAACATTTAGAAACGGATTTAAAGCGGCGGCACACGTAAAAACGGGTGGTAAGTCCTTAAAATATTTTTTAAATTTTTCTTTCATTGGTTCTATCATTTGATTAAACATATTATTTTTATTTTGAAAATTTTTAAAATTCAAAGACATAAAATATAGTTCTTGAAGCACCGAATAACTAGTGGAATAATAAACTCCCGATAATTTTGTTGTTGAGTTTTTTAAAACCTCAAGAAACTCGGATAGACGTTGAAGATTCTCCCAACCCGCATCCGGAAATGGGTCGGCTTCACCATTATCCGAAAGACTATTATGAAAAGCTTTCAAAGTGCCCTTTTGTTTTAAAGCATATTCAAACATGTGACAAGTCGAATTCCACCGAGTAGGTACATCCCAATTAGGACCTAAAAATCTAGAGTGCGTATCCTTACAAAGTTGTTTATAATCTTGATATCTTCTTCTACTTTTTTTAAAAACGTCATGTAACATAAATCGAAAGATGTAATAAAGTTATTAACATATTGCCCGGATAGTCCGTCTTGCACTACTAAATTAATAATATGTGCAACACAACGAGTATGGAAAAAATCACCATTTGCAATCGGAAGATATTTTAATTTTAATTTTTCAACCGCGGTTGTGTTGTTAGAGGCGTTATCAAATGCAATTGAAAAAAGTTTATTTTCTAATTTAAAAGTACTTATTACATTATCTAAAAATTAAAACAAAAATTCTCCGGTGTGTGGATGTGGAAAAAGATCAAATGCAATCGTACGTTTCATCAATTGCCATGAATTGGAATCCACCCAATGAGCGGTGACGCAAAGGTACGATTCGGGTAAACCGTGTGGAGCCGACCAAACGTCACTAGTTAAGTTTACACCGGTATTTAAATATTCAAATAATACAATTAAATCATTTTTGCTTGTTTCCATAATTTTAAACAATAATGTCTAAGTGTAGTACGACTTACGTGAGTGTAACGAGGTTGAAGCGTCTCTCGAATTAAGTTGGTCAACCGAGGATTGTCGAAGTGACTAAAAGGCAAAGCTTCTTGAATCACGAACTTCGTCATTCGATCTCGAACCGTATTAACATCGTAATTAAAGATTCCACCGTCTCCACCCAATTGTGTTTGTTGCGAATCCGGATTACTTTTCAACGACTTACAAAACTTCTTGCTAATGTGTTTGTTTAAAGTCGTGTTAGAATCTTTAGCAAGCAAAGCTCCACAAAACTTGCAACGAGCCTTTACAGACCCGTCACTCAACTCAACCATATCCCAATTACACCAAACATCCATGTTACGATTGTGTGCAAGAACACGAACGACGGTTGGAGCGTTGGACGAACCTTGACCAACAGAAGATTGTGAGTGAGCCATATCAAGATTGAAGAGAGTGAAAGTGTAAAACGAGAGAGTGAACGTGTAAAACGAGAGTAAACGAGAGTATTTTTTGCGTTTTTTGCGTATATTTTTGCGTTTGAGACTTGGGTACTAAACCATATCAACCCACACCTATTTATACTAACTTATAGGGCAAAAGTGAACAAAAAAACGGTCACAAATCGAAGGTAACGGCTATATAGCCGTTAAAAAACGACCACTTTTTCGAAACCGGGTCCAACCCGGGTTCAACCGGTTCCGGGTCGGGTCGGGTCGGGTTCGGGTTCGGGTCGGGTTCTAAGAAATTCTAGAAAATCATACCCGGTTCCAACCCTACGGGTTTTTTTCGGGTCCAACCCGGGTATGCATATACCGGGTCGTACCCGTACCCGGTTCCGGGTCGGGTCCACCGGGTCGGGTCCGAACCCGGTTTTTATGCCCAAGTCTACCCCAGGCACCCTAACACTATTTATAAACCATTGTTTTAATAAATTTGATTCCAGAAATTTTTTATTACAGTATTATATTAATATAAAAATTGTGTTGATAAATATTTTTATTCTAGAAATTAATATTTAATTTATGAAATTGCCAAACGTTTTAAACTTAATATTCGTATATATTTTTAATGATTTTAAATGTTATAAAATTTATTTATAAATTTTAAATTCTATATAATTGCTTTAAATCAAACATACATTATTTCAAATTATTTTAAACTAATATTTTGTTGATCAATTAAAAAATTAACTATCAATAGTTATTTGGACCAAAATATTTAATAGTTAATTATTAAAATTAATTATTTTTATATTTTAATATTCAAACCTTATTTATTCAATATTTATCGGTTTAATATTCTATTTCCTTTATTATTAGTTATCATTTTCAGAATCAAGTATTTTCAACTTATAAATCAATTTCACTATTTTAAATTATTTGTTAAACCCTAAATCCTAATTGGAACCCTAATTAAATCTAGTCTATAAATCATTACCATTCTAACACAAGACATCTTTTCTTAGGCTAAAACTATAAGGAAACAGTTGGTGTCTAGTTAAGCATATTATTATTAAAATCTTATCTTAATATCAATATGAGTATTCATAACTCATTTTTATGTATTTTATATTTTGGAGAAATTATATGATTCAATATTCAATCATTAATGGTAATTGTTATTTCATTCTAAATTCAATTCAAGACATGCTTTGTTATTATATGTAATTATGTGTGCATAGTTAGATAAACTTGATGTTAACACAATAATTAATTTATGCAATCATGATAACAATGATAGATCTGTTGGTTTGACAAACTCACCCCATATGAATATTCGAGTGGTGATTAGAACCGGATTCATTCAATCAATCATAAGGCTTCGTCTGCGGACCGATCAATTCAATCATTTGATTTGATTGTGGTTGGTTTCTCATTTATGTTACAATATTGTATTATAAGTTTTGACATTGTCATGTGAATTGAATTGTTTTTAATTATTTTAATCAATCTATATATGTATGTTAAAACCTGTGTTTACTCACTGGCTAATTCATTAGCGACTCATTACTTTTCCACATGATTTTAGGAAAACAGATTAGTCGACTTCTAAAAGCACATTAGGGCTTGGACTTGGTCAAAAATTAAAAGAATCATTTATTTATGTTTACCTAAGTTTCTATTTGATGGTAATTTATTGTTTGTTTAGTATTATTCAATGAAAATAGCATTCAATATTATTTCAATGCATAAACTACCATGTGATATGAGCAATCGATTCATATTTGTCAACTCCGATGATTCCGCTATCGGTTGGGGTGTGACATGTTAAATCACCTGTATGAGAGAAAAGTGAAATAGCTTCGAATGAATTTGTGAGGTGCGTAATTCTAAGAGCTCTCGCAGAACTAGGCTAGTGTTCCATGACCATTACATACATGAAATTGAGAGGTTAGCCAGACCAATAAATCTATTATGTGAGGTGTAATAGCATCTACATAAAAAGGGTTGGTTTAAGGACATCACGTCTACTAACCGCTAGTAGACTTAGTATACTTTACATAGCAGGGTTCTTAGAGAACACCTACTTCTCTTACAATACTCATTGTTGAAATTAAATCTCAACACTAGAGTGTAAGGATCGATCTTCATTCATGTGAGAGATTGTAGGAAATTAGTGAAAGGCAGGTGCACGCATCTACTGAAAGGCAAATTTCAGTAGTTTTTTAACTGCTACTTCTTTGTTCAGCTTCAAGCACTAAGTCATCATTAAATCTAAAATTAACTCAGTGTTAATGAAATGACTCTTGGCCTGATAAAGTTGTAACCACTCTAGAACTCATAATATAAATACAAAGCATAGATGTGTTGTTCAAATTGCTACTTGATACATGTTTCACACATTACAACTTGAAGATTTTCCTACATTTTCAGCCTTCAAACTCTTGTTTCAGGTATTATTTCAGGTGCTAGGATAAACCCGAGAGTACAATCTGCTTAGGCTATTCTACCCTGGGAGACAGACGAGATTCATCTAGGTGCCCTGAAATATGTTTTAGAGTGTCTCTGTTGAACAAAAATCTTCAGACATACATGTTTTATTGTTCTTTGTTATTGTCCATTTCTTACAATTATTTCTTTTCTTGTAATTGTTTATTTTCTTACAGTGTCATTCTGTATTGTAATTTAAATTATTTGATTAATAGAAATTTTGTGTTTATTTTGTGAATGGTGTTCCTATATTTACCCTATCAAAACTTTTGTTTTATATGTAATATTTGTAGTGGAGAGTTGGGTGACCCCGTAGATTGTTAGGGGATGAACCCAATATAAAAGAAGCAAGTGTAGAACAAAGTTTCTTAGCCTATTGTTATAGCTAAATTTATTGAAAACAGGTCTCAAACATATTGAAAACATATCACATGTTTAAGACTATTTCATAAAGTATGCTTCTTTTGGGTTGTTTTTTACTTATTAGTCGTTAATAAAATAATAAATAATAAAAATTTAAGAAAGTATAAACAACAAATAATACAAATAAAAATTATAAAATTATATTTTAAGATAAAATATAATTGAAATTTTATAATTTAATATGTTTTAATAATATATAAAATTAAGAATATTTATATTTTGGATATTTAATTATTTATTCTACTTATTTAGAATCAATTTCATTATTAAAAGAGAGAGACTAGAAACAAAATTTTAAGTTACAGTAAAGTTGGCACGTATCTCTAAAATATGTTCTTTTATTATATAGTACAGATGTGACCGAACAATCACGATCTGAACCTAAACAAAATCTATTATTTTAGCTTGTTAAAAATTTAAACACTGAAAAATAGCGAGTCATAGTAAAAAATAGTTATGCCCTCGTCATTGGTGGCGTTCAATGCCATTCCAGATGCTCGACAGAGATGAATACATGGTTTAGTTTTTGTCCAAAAAAATAATTGGAAACTACCATAGACGAATGTCGTTTTACCCACCCATTGTCGCCGGAGATGGTAAGGCGACCAGATGTACCTTGCCAAACCCACTCTTTGCGATCATGGATTTAAAGATAAAACTGACCACCAAAACGTAGATCTAAGGTTTAGATGAAGATTTGAAGACTCATGAGGACAAAGATCTAACGATGGAAGCGAGGATATGACTGATGATGATGAGGACCCGAGACAAATCAATCATCTTTATCTGATTACGATGGTGGTAGTGGTTGAAGATGGCAGTAGTGGCGGAAGTCAAGTGGTTGTGGTTGTGGTTGCCGGATATTACATAGGAGAGATGGTGTGTGTAAAAGAAACTTCAGAGAATAATAATGAGATCGAACATGAAAAAACATTTAATTGGATTTTACGGATTTGAAAAAACATTGCATTTTACTTTTGTGGTCACTAATTAATTCATAACTATTACACAAGAATTAAACGGCATAGCTCATGACTATATTTAAATTTGTATTTTATTAAATAAGTATGTATATGTATATGTATGTATGTGTCTATATATCTATATATATTTATGAGAGGAATCAAATAAAAATCATTATTTTAATAGATAACCAAAAAACTACTTTTAATCAATCATATTAATATGAATTTATTTTTATTATATTTTCTGTAAATGGCTTTAAAGTAAAACTTGTTTCCATTATTTTTGGTAGTAATCATTATATTAACTCATATTCCTTAATTAACTCTTTAGTTAGTTTATTTATTGACTAATTTAGTTTTTTCAATCTCCAAATAAAATGACGGTGAAGAAAAAAATCACATTGATGCTTTTGAGTGAAGAATTCAAAAATAGATTAAATTTTTCATTTTTATTAATTGTGTAGAAATCAAAATAAAATTTATGCAAAATGGCCAATAATGCTTAATTGGAATATAACTTAAAATCATGCAAAACTATATATTCTTTTTTAAAATTAACGGGTAATTTCTATCATATTTTCAAGTTTTGGTGCGTTTTTTTATCATTTTTACGTATCAAATAAAATATACATAACTTAGTAGCTTTATAAAGTTATGGTGTTTTTAATATGTGATTTTAACATATATGTAGCTTTGTAGTTATTATTAAATTTATTGTTATGCTATTTTTTATGGTGAAAATATTTGATGATTCAAGTTGATGGTGAAATTGAAGTTTGATTGGGTTACGTATATGTAACACGCTCTGTCACGTACATAACACACTGATACGTATACATAACACACTGTCACTTGTTGGAACTAACCGTCATTCATTTATTACATAAATAAAAACTCGGTGTTAGTTTTTTAAATTAAGTTTATGTTGGAAGAATATATAAGAAAGATTGCATATCTTTATTCGATTTATCATCGTGATTTATGATTAGAAAATTTGAGATTTAATTTGACAATGAAATTAAAGTTTGATTGGGTTACGTATACATAACATAATGTTTCATACACATGACACATTGTTCCATATACGTAACACAATGTTCCATATATGAACGAAGTGTTACATATAGTTATTTCAATCAAACTTGTACTTATAGTGGAATATTTTGTGATCGTTACATATACGTAGGTTTGACCGTAATTAAGGAGGGAGGAGAGAGAAAAAATAACTTAGGAAATTTGAATAATTATATATAACAGTTTTCAAATTAATATATTTTACCTTTCCTATATTACCCATTAAGTTTTATTAATTGCTCAAAATTACAAACATAATAACAAAAATGCCATCAATAAATATCAACCATAGATTAAAGTAATCAAGAGCTATAAAGTAGTTTTTTTAGTGTTCTCCTAAAATATGGTTTTCTCTTGAATCATCCCTTATATGTGTGTGTGTGTGTGTGTACGTGGAGTGCTCATTATATAAAATCTAATAGTTGAATGAAAAAAATAATTATTATTTAGGTTTGAAGTAAATGAATACGATAGTAAAAAATCTATTTTAAAAAATCTATATCTTTTTATTGAGATATATTTTGATAATAAATTACGTGTTTTAAAAAAATCTAAAACTAATCATTAAAAAATAAAATAACGAGTAAACTACAAATCTTGTCCTTTAAGTATTACTAAAATTATAGGTATTATCCTTAAACTTTGATAATTACACTGGATGTCCTTTATTTGAAAAATTATCACACTTTCCGTTATTTTCACTAAATGAAGTTAAATATTTCTGTTAAGTTTATGGTAAATAATATTTTTGCCCTTCTGTAAGGTTATATTAGAAGGCTGATACAACCAAAGAAGCCAAAACAACTAAGACGCTTCTTGTATGCATGCACTAATGTACAAGGTAGAAGTTGCTTCGGAAATTTTACACTCATCATAGAAATTATTTCAAGTGAAGAGGATGTGAGCTATGGTATGTCATAGTCACTAGTCAAAAGGCAATCTGTTTTTTGACTCTACATTGATCTTGTTGTCTAGATTAGTGTTTCCAGCTGGCCTTCAAAGTATGGCCGGCTGTAGGATGTAGTATAAAGTATCTCAGGTTCTTGTATTTCTTTTTATGTTTTGGAACACTTGTAAAAGAACTTGAGAGTAATATACAGCATTCTTGAAAACCATACTTATCATGTTCTTGTTCTTAGTTTTGTCTTATTATTTACTTATATTCTTAGCATCATTTACATAAACTCAGTTCCCCATTTGATCTGTTAAAGTGTTCTAACACTTTCCTTATTGTAAGACTGATTGTATTGACCATCCCTTAACCGGTCCTGCACCTTCTCTTTTAAAGGACAAAATATGTAACTTATACTAATCATATATTTTTTTTCTTTCTTTTATTTATTTACTTACTTTTCTTTTTTCTTTTTTTCTCACCACTTTTATTTTACAACTTATCTAAAATATAATTAATAAATTAATTTTAATTGTAAAAAAATTAATTTCTTTTATTGATTTTAATATATTACAATGTTGTTATTTGTTAAATTTGGTTAAGTACTTTTTTGCTAGAAATAGTTTTTCTAAAAATAAAAATTAGATAAACTAAAAATATAATTTACAGAAATTAATGAAACATAATTGAATAAAACATAAACTAAAACATACATGGGTTTAAATAACACCGATTAATAAAAAATTTAAAGAACACCTAATAGTTTTTCACTAATATATTATTTTGTTTATTTATGCTTTTATTTACTTTACTTAACTTTTCTATCTTTCTCTCTTATAAATATTTTTGTTTTATAAATTTATCTTAAATATTATTAATTAATTAATTTAAATATTTTATTAAATTCAAATTTTATTTATAGATTATTAAATTATCTAATGTTTTCATTTGTTTATTTAAGTTATTTCACATTAGATAAAAATTAAACTAGTAATCGGTTTGTTACACCGTCGCTTTTTAACCCTTTTGGTATAAAAATTTCAACTATATCAAACAATTTGTTTTATGTATTATATTAGAAACATATCGAATATCGTATGAAATTGGGCCATGACTTTTTATTTTACTTAGTTATAATTATTCTATGTTAGGTCTTATATATGATTAGGCTTTGCTTAATATATAAAGTCTTTAATTGTTCTTATTGTAAAGTTCGCTTCCGTTTTAATTTTTAATGGTTTATGTTTGATTTATAATAATAAAAACCCATTAATAATCATTTAAAAAAACCCAAAATAATAGTGCGTTTAATTAAATAACGTTCGTGTTTTTGTTTAATTAAAACTTTAGAGTAGTTGTTTGGACTTGTCATTATGGTGAACTTTTAGATTGGTCGTTATTTTATAAAAAAAAAGAGAGAGAAAAATGTTAAAAGTCAAACCGAAGCTACGACCCGACGTGTAGAACAACCCACTGACCCATGTTGCCACCCTATTTTTTATTTTCCTAAAATTGACTGGGCCAATAATATTTTAACACCGCAAAATATATTTTTTTAATTTTTATTAGCATATTTAAGACTTGAATTTCTTCCCCGGTCTGTTTGCTTCTTTTATAGAAAAATTTAATACATAATCTTTTTTAATTTTTCTAAACATTTTTATATAAATCTTATTGAAAATGGATTGTTTCTAAAATATATTTTTATTATAAAATAAATATTAGCCATTGATGAATGTTTTAAAATAGAATAGTAATTTATTATATATTTTAATATAATAAAAACTAATCATAACTCATATTTGAATGATTAAAAATAACTAGTTAATAATATTTAAGATAAGTATTTAAAATAAAAAAATGGTTAAAATAAAGAAATAATGAAAAGTTAAGTTAATAAAATAGCACACAAAAAAAAAAAAAAAAAAAAAGATTCATAAAAATTACACATTTCGTCCTTTTAAGGGTTAGGGGCAAAATGAGTATTTATAAAAGTGTAAGAGAAAAAGTTAACTACTGTTACTAAAAATGATAAAAAGCGTTACAAATTTTCAAATAAAGGATACGCCGTGTACTTAGTAAAGTTTAAGAATAAAATCGTAATTTCGAACATAATTAAATGACAAAATTTGTAATTTACTCAAAAATAACTTTCGAAAAAAGCATTCTTATCATAACAATAATGTGACAACGATTATATAACTTCGGCGTATTTGTTGTATGTTAATTACCGATCTTAGTAACCAATGAAAAGTCCGCAAACTTTTACTCTTTAATTTTAAAAACAAGGTTCTTAAACTTCAAACCCATACAAAGTGTACTTCAAATGTTTATATATGCTTTTAAGTGGCTCAGTGGTAAAGATTAAATTCTTCAAACACATACTTAAGAAAGTTGTTCATAAAGTAGGTGGTGATGGAGGTTTTTTTTTTCTTAAATTTAAGTCGTAATTTGCAAGACATTATGTTCTTTTTACTACAAATTCATATATGTTTTTTACGTATTTAATCACGTTAATATTACGGCCACAACACGCGTAGTAGTTTACAAATATAAGCTACATCACGAGGGCTCAATTTTTATTAACTTACATTCTATTTTATTATTCCAATCCATGTGATAAAAGAATCTATAGCCTAGTAAAAATGTTTTATAGAATTAATTATATTTTCTTGTCCTTTAGTTTTATAGCAAACTATAGATTTCATACTTAAACTAAGAAAATTACAATAAATATCTTTTACGTTTAATTAAGCTTGCACGTTTCATACTTTGACATAATGTCCTTTTATTTTTATCGTTGATTAGTGCCATGTGCTTCTCACATGAGGGTAAAATGGATTTTTCAAACATACCACCCCACCTCCTCTCTCCCTCCATCTATCTAACCCTATATCATAAATCTCTTTGTCATTCTTCTTTTTTAGGTGACGACTACCCACGGACTCCACCATCTTCGTCGGTGCCAACCCACCATTTGAAATCCGCCATCACAAACCACCACTGATTTGAGACAAATATAATTCTAGGTGGGTTTATTTGAAGTTATGGGTGACGACAACAGATGGTTACCGTGGTTTGTGGCCGGTTGTTGAATTGGTGATCGCAAACAACCTACATTGATCTGTTTTCAATAAACCAACGTCGATATGGGTTTATTTGAAGTCATATGTTTTGCAAGTCCGACTCATATTTAAAGGTGACATGGAAGAGGGACGTGTGGCGATGGTTTAGATTTCGATGAGTGGTGGTCCGGTTGTGCGATTGGTGGTTTAAAGTGGTGATTCAAGATTCATTCGTCTTGTTTATGTGTGGTTAAACTAGTAATCATGGTACAGAAAATGGAGAGAATGACGAGAGACATCGCAAATTGTTGTGGATATGAAGATGAGAAACTCATAGATTTGATGCGATGGTGCTGTTCAGTTAGAGTAATCATTAGAGGTGGCAACCAGTGATACGATGGTGTTGTTCGGTTAGAGCTGGTTGAAGATGGTGGCAATCGATGGTTGTGGTCGCCAGAGATGCGATACTTATTATGTTTCTTTATAGTTTTAGTTTTCGTTTTAAATTTTAGGTTATTAGATATGAAAAAAACTACTTTACCCTCGTGTGAGAAGCATATGACACCTCCATAGAAGATAGGGGTGTACATAGGCCAGTTTGTTGCGGTTTTCGTGTAAAACCAAAACCAATATTTCAATTTCAAGATTTAAAACCCTTCGGTTTCGGTTTTTTCAGTTTTCACTTCAGTTAGGCTTCAGGTTTTAAAATAAAAATTGGTTCAGTTAATGTATTTTAACTAAAACTTTGGGCTTACATTATTTTGTTGATATTTAAATATAATCTATATATTCTTATAAATTACTTGACATTAAAATGAATTGCAATTCATTAAATACGATAACAACAAAAATCAATAAAAATTTTTAATCTATCAATTTAATCAAAGGAGTTTAAAGATTATTCTTAAAATAACATAAGTTAAATAATTATTAAGGGTGAGGTTATTCTACAAAGTGTATTTTTGCTACAAAGTGTGAGAAGACACAATGAGGCTAAAAAAATCACAAAAAATTATATCACACAATCTAAATCGAATTTCAAAAAAATACTTCAGAGTCTCTGTTCCTCTCATCGTCCTCTTTCAGAAAAAAATAAAAAAAAATTTCATTGTGTCTTTTATGACACAATGACGTCATTGTGTCTTTCATAATGACACAATGACGTCATTGTGTCTTTCATAAATAACACAATAAAAAAACGTTAATTTTTTTATTTTTTTATTTTTCGTTTATTTTTTTTTTCTTAGTGAGGACGGCTAGGGGAACAAAAGCTCAGAATTACTTTTTTGAAATTCGATTTAGATTGTGAGATATAATTTTTTCTGTGATTTTTTTTGACTTATTGTGTTTTCTCACACTTTGTAACAAAAATATACTTTGTATTTGAACATCTTTCAATTATTAATATGCTAATCATGTTTATAAGTGTATAAATACACCTATAAATTTAAAAATTCAGTTTGTATTGTTTCAGTTCGGTTTTTTCAGTTTTTGTTAACCCGAAAAAATATGTTTTTAGGAAACCATCAAACCAAACCGTCGGTTTTCATTCATTTCAGTTTTTTGTTTCGGTTTCGTCGGTTATGATTCGTTTATTATGGTTTTTCGCACCTCTAATATTAAAAGAAATTATTCATCATCCATAAAATTAACAAAAATTAAAGGCATTAAACACGCAAACTAAATTGGATAACTATCAATTCAACTCAATTCAATTCAAGATTATTGTAGATTTAGTCAAAATTAGATAAAAGATAAGTGTGGCCATCTTGAATTTGGATTTTCCCTCTCATTAGTCAACTTCAAGAAAACCCAACAAGCTTCCAGAGATCTCCACAACTCTAAATCTTCTACCTTTACCATTCAATCATCTTCCTCAACATTATCCAATTGGTTTCCGTCGTTTTCGCCCCCAAATCGCGATTACTACCACTAACTACAAACCCTAAAAATCAATCATTTTCCCCCAATCTGTCCCACCCCATCAATGCTTATAAATGCACACACATTCTCGCATAGTAACACATGTCAGCCTGTGGTCTCCTATCTGTCATCGCATCCCACCAAATCTTCTCTCTTTCGTAGATTTCAACTCGACCCATAAATACCCACATCAGTTTTCGTACTCAGGCGGTTGAATTCCGGTGGTTAGGGGCTTAATTTGAGGGTTTTGATTTGGGTGTTGCGAATGACTCGGCCGTTGTGCATCTTGGTCACCGGTGGTGCGGGGTATATTGGGAGTCATACTGTGTTGCAGCTGTTGTTGGGTGGTTATAACACCGTGGTGGTTGATAATTTGGATAATTCGTCTGAAGTTGCTATTGATAGAGTTCGAGAACTCGCTGGTGATCGTGCTGATAATCTGTCTTTTCACAAGGTTTGTTGTGGTTTGTGTTGGTTGTCACTGGTTTAATTCGTTAAATTCTTGATAAAAATTGGGTTTTTTTGTTGTTTAAATCGGAACTGGATTGAGGGTTTAAAAGATTTGTGCGATTTTGCTGTGAATTTATCTTTTTAGATGTGCTTTATGAACTCTTGTGTTTCACTGCAGATGGATATCAGGGATAAGCCTGCTTTAGAGCAGCTTTTTGCTTCTACAAAGTACGATTTCTTTTCATCTAAATCTGTTTTATGTTTCAATTGAGGGTTTTACCACTATTAGGTTGTGTGTGATTTGTCTAGGGATTATTAATCGATAATGGGATGGTACTAATATTAAGACACCTATCATTATTAATCACATCTTCTTATACTACGAGAAAAATTCAGGGGTTGTCAACAGCTATACGCTTCATATAGTCCTATATGATCCCTGTATGCCCCATGTAGGCCTACACGATGCGTATAACAAAATTCTACATTAAATACAAGAAAAATTTAAGGGGCTATCAGAGGGTTTATACGCCCAAAATAAGACTACCCCTATACAACGCGTATAGGGCTATACGACCCAGTATAGAAGTCTGGAGGTGTTGATTAATGATGGGAGGGTGTTAGTAACCCGACCGAATGGAATTCTTGTTCTCTGCTCAGCTGTAAATGCTTTTGATAAGACTGTTATGACTTTAATTTATTCGATCATATTGAAATTGTTTTATAGACCACCCAAAGTATGTATCTAGTTTTGTTTAGGTCCGGTTGTTGAGACACTCTCCCGTTATAAATCAGCACCTACCAGATTTCTATACGGGTAGTATAGCCCTATACCCCTCATATAGGGGTTGTATCGCCCTATATGGGGCGTATAACCCTTCTGAGAGCCCCCTAAAATTTTCCTCGTATTCATTGTCGAATTTTGCTATACGCATCGTATAGGCCTATATGAGGCATATTGGAGGTTGTATAGGGCTATAGGGGGCGTATAGCCTTCTGACAACTCCTTGAATTTTTCTCGTTTTTAGTGTCGTCGACCCTGTACGCTTCGTATAGCACTATACGAGGCTTATTGGGGGTGTCAATTTATAATGGTGAATATCTTAATACTGAGACCCTTTGTTTATACAAAATCTGACAAAACTATGCCCAAGACTGAAAAGTTATTAAATTTTTGACCGGGCAATAATTTGTCCTTCCATAGAATGGAAATTGCAATCAAGTGCATTTTTGCCTTTTTGGGTACATAATTTGTCTATCCTGTTCTTTTGTGGATACAAACGAAACCAGGTACATGTACAGGTGTCCTATAAAGTATTCAACAGTGACTGACTGTAATAAATGGAAAAAAAAATAAATAATTGGGTGACCATATGTGTATTCTTCTAATTTGATTTCTATCATCACTTTTTCTCATAAACCCACCAAAATATAGCAACTTAGAGTTAGGAATATACTCTAATGTGCTAATTTTTCTATGAAAATGTGTTTTTTACAGTTTTGATACCTTATAACTTTTAGAAACCCTTTTTAACTTTTTGAAGACTAATGGTTGCCAGATGCCTTCTTCATCATTGTTTGGTATATTCTTAAAAGTTGAAACAGAAAACAGAAATTGCCAACATATATTCGTATTCTGATTTCTTTTTTATTTTAGATAGTATTATTAACTTTTGCATCTCTATCAATTCTGGTGGCAATATAGGTTTGACGCCGTTATACATTTTGCTGGATTAAAGGCAGTGGGTGAAAGTGTGAAGAAGCCATTGTTGTATTACAACAACAATATAATTGGTACTATAACTCTCCTGGAAGTTATGGCTGCCTATGGATGCAAGAAGGTATTTTTTTAGTCTCACTTGATCTTTGAACTTTGGTCTGTGAAATTTACTCCCGGTTTTGTGGGTCCCGTCCTACTCATAGGCTCATAGCCTTTGAAGGCCACCCAACCTACGTAAATAGTGTCTACTCGGTCCCACTAGTTAGCAGAGTAATGATGGGCCTATTAGTTTTCCCTAATGAATTCTCATGGTCACAAAAAGAGGTTTATAATATATTATTTGAAAGCAACATGTTAATGAACATGGTTGTATGTTTGCTGAACACTGCAGCTTGTGTTTTCATCATCGGCTACTGTTTATGGCTGGCCAAAGGAGTTACCATGCACAGAAGAGTTTCCGTTGTCTGCAGCCAATCCGTATGGACGGACAAAGGTATTATAGCCTTCACACATAGTTTAGAATTATGAAGTTTTATCAACTTTTCTTATAGTTTGAAGTGTTCAATACAGCTGGTAGTTTGTTCAAAGTACTGTGCTTAACCATAGCATTGTGAAAATTATATAGATGGTTCATCATTCATGAGTATTATACATATGCGCTGTAATTATAAAATGTCACCTTTAACTAATAGAATTTATCTTTTCAGCTCATGATTGAGGAGATGTGCAGAGATATATATGCTTCAGATTCCGAGTGGAAATTTGTATTACTACGTTATTTTAACCCTGTTGGTGCACATCCTAGTGGCCGAATTGGTGAGGATCCTCGTGGAATTCCAAACAATCTAATGCCATTTATTCAGCATGTTGCTGTTGGTAGACAACCTGCACTTCAAGTATTCGGTACTGATTACTCCACGAAAGATGGAACTGGGGTATGCTTTGGTTTTCATTCGTTCTTTTTTTGCTTAAAATGGTATTGAATCGTTGATCATCTTGAAATGGTTCCTTGATATAATCCTTGATATAAATTCTTATCTTGAAATCACTAGGTGCGCGATTACATCCATGTGGTAGATTTAGCAGATGGACATACTGCTGCATTGGTGAAACTTTTTGATCCTAAAATAGGTGGGTTCTTTTTTCCATTTTTGGATAGCTGATAAGCAAATCTTATTTTATATTTCTCATAGAGCCAAAGTACAAATAATAAAATATAAACCATTTAAGGTACATATTTATGCTTCTTAATTAATGCGTACATGAATACATTAAACAGAATCAAATCAAATCATGAAACTTTGGGGGGTAAATCTTGAAATTTAAGATCAGAGCTGCAGAAGAACTTTGTACCTTAGAGTCAAACCGCCTATGGGCCCCCATAAAACCAAACAGTTGGAAAGTTATGCACGTTTTAAGTTGGGTTTTTTTCTAGCTCACTTGCTTTTATCTAGCTAGTCGAAATATGAGTCCGTTAGTTTCAGTATCAACATGTGGTGATAATGTTTTCCGGCTATAATGTTTATTTTTCTTTTGTATTTTAGGTTGTGAAGTTTATAACTTGGGGACGGGTAAAGGAACATCTGTTTTGGAGATGGTATCAGCCTTTGAAAAGGCATCAGGAAAGGTACTGCATTTTCAAGATTCCTTTAGTTAATTTTGCTCAAGTGTTTTGGACAGTTGACAAATAGTAAAAGTGTCAAACACTTGATTTGGACTATCTACAAGTCATCTGTTGCAAATTTTGATTCTCCTTATAGATCACTTGAGTTCTTACAACCTTTGATATTGTTACTCCAGAAAATCCCTTTAGTAAAGACCGATCGACGGCCTGGTGACGCTGAAATTGTATATGCATCAACCGCAAAGGCAGAACGTGAGCTGAACTGGAAGTAAGTGTTCATTTGGCAATTTTAATGCATACATCCTCCTAAATCAATAAATTTCAACAAATGCATGTTGTTATTGTTATATTGTAGTTTCTAAGTAACATAATTAAACATCCTACGAAAAATAGGTTTGCAGGTAGCTTGGTTTTAAAAAGCGTGCCTGAGGCGCGCCTAGGCGCGCCTAGGCGCAAGGCGACTCTTGAGGCGAGGGTTGGGGCTTTTTGTAAACCAAGGCGCACGCTGTACAAGAAGCGCAAGTAAAGCGCAATTTTTTGGGAAAAATCCATCTGAGGCGCGCGCTTCTTGTACAGGGGGTGTTTTTTTGCTTCTAAGTGCTATAAATGTTGCTAAAGAAGTTATACGTACATGTAATTTATACATTAAAGCATATATAAACATTATTTATAGCTATATTTTGGGTGGGGATGATAAAAACCTATAGGATTATATTAAAAAAATTATATAAACACTTAGCGCACATACGAAAAGCCCTCCGCTTTTGCGCTTCGCGCTTTGGTTTTAGACCTTGTCGCCTCGGTGTGCTTCTCACTTTTTAAAACCAAGGCAGGTAGCCGGTTACCCAAACCGATCTTTTGACCACTAACATGTTTATTATTTTGTTCATACAACCTCCTTAAGCAATTTATTAACAAATATAACTTGTTATTGTTATACTACAGTTTTTTAGTAGTATCTATGAATTGTTAAAAATGGCCGAACCCATGTTGACGGACCATTCAACCTGTTTGATAACCCAACTTTAGTGTATACATTATAGGATAGACTTCGCGTATCATACGCCTTACGCCTTGAACTAAAAATATATTAAGTTATATAGTTACTAATTAAAATTTCCCATTTGCTACGTCAGATTCCATTTTCTCTGCTCTAGCTCCTGTGTCACGTTCTCTTCTCTTGTGCCTCTTAATTTTTTAAAAATACATAAAAACTTTAAATCATTAAGACCTAGATTTTAAAAAATATAAGCTGAAAATTAATTTTAAATAAATATTTTTTATGATTGTTTGTTTTGAACTTAATTTTAATTAAAAAAAATTGTTTTAGTGAAAAGGAGAGTCAAATTGGTTGCTTTTATGATTTTCCTATTTAATAAAAGAGAGACGAGAGAACACCTTTTTTTTTTGTACTAGAAATGTGTTATGTGCCTCTTGAGTCATTATTTATTATATAGTATAGAGAGATTTATAATAAATCTTTGAGGTGTTTATTATGTTTATATTTGGTTGTAATTGTAGGGCAAAGTATGGAATAGAGGAAATGTGCAGAGATCAATGGAACTGGGCCAGCAAGAACCCTTATGGCTATCAAACTGAAGCAAAGAAACTAAGTGGATGAAACCTGTGAAATAAAGTTTTATAGGGAAGTAAAAAGAAATAGGAAATCTTTTTTTGTAACATAATCATTATATATTATAGTAGAATGTTTAGAAATCAGATGATTAAATCATTATAACCTTATGATTATATTTAGTCTCCAAATGTTCTGTACGTTACATGTTTTAGATTTCAATCACCTTGTACTGTCATATGTTTATTGAATGATGCGTAAGATTAGTTTTTTGAGAGAATGGTTTTGGTAGTCTTATTAAAAATAACCAACGAAGATGGTAAACAGTGTACATGTTGTAAATGTGTGGATAGTGCCTGCACATTTATCCAACTCATGTAAATGGGGTAAACGTTCATGTACGATTTTGTGTCGTGGGCAAGATGAAAGGTGATAAAAAAACATGACACATAAGCTGCTTACTATTATGCGTCATAGACGTAGGACGGTTTCACATTTCACATTGTAAAGGTGTGTTATGGTGAAGTGAAAAGTGATGAAAGAAAAAGTAGATGGTGTTATGGCATGGTGGTATCCGGTAATAATCAAAAGATATAAAAAGAAAAACAATCACACGTTTACTCTTGCACCTCTTGTCATGATGGTACTCATGCCCTCATGTGCATAGACCCTGTGTAATGGGCGTTAAGACCCATTCTTCATGCCAGAACACGCCCTGACCACCACCCCCGACGGAGGCCGTTATGGGTTACTGTCGTTACCACAAGAACGTCATTTTAGAGAGAGAAACTTCAACCGATTTCTGCAATTTCATAGAGAAAAAATCTTCAACCACCGCCCGCGCCACCGTCCATGCTCGTTGTTCGAATCGCTGTTGTACGAATCGCCGGTGAAGGCTCCGACAAGTGCCGGATATATCGCCGTTGTTCGAATCGCCGCAGAATGCTGACGAGTGCCGGAAATCGCCAACGAAATCGTCGTTGTTCAATTACCGCCCGCATCACTGTTGATGGTTGTTGTTCGATACATGCTCATTTTTAATCCGTACGTCTTTTTGGCACCGCGTGTTTGATCTCCTTCCAAATTGGTTAGCTACTTTCATTATTGTCTTCTAGGTTTTCTCTTTTCTAATTTTATTTGAAAATAATAGGATGAAAAAATAGTAAAATAAAAATAATTATTGTATAATGATTGAAAATGTATTAACTATTACATGTGTTTTTAACTAAAAAATTAATCTTGAGGTGGCGTTGATGTGACAAAAAAATGCTGCTTAAGAAGCATTAACCATTACACATGGTCTTATGCAGTTATGCCCCGTCACGCCCTTGTGTTGTGGATTCACGTTCACGCCACATCATGTGGCTGCTTCTTCGTGCCCAACAAATGATCACAATGGATGGTCTAATGGTGAGCAAGCCGTTTGTCAAACAATGTGTTACACCTTAAAAATGTTGATTATATATAATCTTGATTCATTATAAATCTTCTAATAACAAGTAGTAAATTGCCACTAGGCGTTGTGACAGAAAACCTATACATTTATCTATACTATATATAAATCATATGAGAGTGGTATTTTAAGATATTATAAAATTAAAAATAATTACTTTATTTAATGCATAAGATATAACTATTTTTGGGGATAAAATAGTATTTATAACATTATTTACATATTACCCTTACAATTAGTTACATAATAACCTTACACTTACTAACACTTGCATAAAATTTTATATTATCTACCCATACACCAAAAAAAACTTAATATATTTTAAGATTTCAACAATATCTTTTAATCTATCATATTTAAAAACGTTTTGAGACTACAACTTAACCTGTGTTTTTTTAAACGTTTTGGTGTAAACTTTTTTCTGAACTGATCTGTATTTTGTGACGTACAATAAGTTAATGCATGTATGTATAAGTAGTCATGCAAAACATAATTATTTGGTGTTTCAAATTTTAACTTGAAGAAAACATAATAAACTTTTGTAAAACTATTACAAGAATAACAAAATATTAAGTGCACGTACCGGATATAAAATGACGCCCACCGCATTGCGGGCACCCTTCTAGTGGTATTAAAACATAAAATGACGCCCCACCGCATTACGCGGACACCCTTCTAGTGGTATTAAAACATAAACTAACCCATAGCCAAACCAAAAATAAGTGTATGATTTATTTTCTTGCAGTTGCATGAAGCACCTTTGTGTTTCTTCATAGCCAAAGCACCTACCCTTTTGCTTTATTGTCAACAAATAATGACATGGGCTTCTTTTTGAACTTACTTTCCAACCATGTACTCAACAGTTTCTATGCAGTCAAATACGCATTGTGATTGTATATACATAATCTCTTAAAATGAACGGTGATTCTTTGAACAATTGAAGGTCGCTTGAACTTTGGTGACTTGTAAAGATCTAACGACAGTAAAAATAAATCGAGATGAACAATGAAGCTAAATTTATATACTACAACATACAACCTTACAAAATCCAATGTTGAATAATGGTTGGTAATTGAAAGCCTGCAAGCTTTAATTTGTCTGACAAACCGTAGTTTATGTTAATAACGATTTTGAGGGGAGGTCAACTAGGAGATGTAATAATCTGCAAGTACTGGGGTCGCGATCACAGCAAATCGCGAAGGAAGATGAATCGAGGGCGGAATTAGGTCAATTAGGAAATGAATCTGGAAGAAGATTAAAAGAGGATTAGCATATCAAATGTGTCTGAAGTCTTTCTTAATTAATAATGATTTTGCCACTCACGCTTTGAGAGTTGTACAACATGCTTAGATGCTTAGCTCTATGTGTTTTAAAGTATAGTATAATTAATCGACTATACATGTTCTAATTGGTTGGGACGTTTACATTATACATAGTGTATAACCTTCCTATATCTCACCCTGAAAAAACAAAAGATGCTTGTTCTCTCTTTATATCTTTATATCTTTCTCTCTCTTTATAACTATTAGAATCGCGTTTTGAAATCTAGTCTTCTTGCTACGTGCTTCTAGAGTCTGAGAAGTCTTTGGTGCAAGAACTGGTTAATAAACCGGAATTGATTCAGTTGGCGGAATAACAACCGTTAAAGAGCTACCATAGGAGTGTTGGCGGCAGTAGCGGAGCTTGAACTCTTCTGTGGGGAGGGCGGGGGCAAAACTAAATTTTTTAAGGGGGGCGAACTCGATATTTATATAAAAATTTACATTACCGGGCCAAAAATTTACAAAAATGTTTATTAAACTCCTGTTTTAAAAATGAAATGACATAAACTATAACTAAGTATCTTACACATAAATCCTCTTTTGTATTATATATGCTTAGATAGGATTATATGTGTCTTACATGCTTAGACATTATCATAGGTTATGTGCCTTATATGATTACCTTAATACCTTTAATTACAATCAATGCACACATAAATTCTTAATTCATATTCCAAGGCGTTATGTCTAAATCAAATGGTTTTTAAATTTTGAATTGTTATTCTGATTTTCAAATCCCGTGAAAATGTGTCCCATGACTGAAAACATGCAACGCTAGAAGAGTGTGATGCCTATATCCCGGGGTGTTCTGTCTAGGTAAGATATTCATATAAATTCAAACCTACCGATGGATCCGTTTACCTTATCTGGGAATCCTTGGGGTGAGTGTTCATTTGCATGTCTTCATTAAGGTTGTGGTTGACCTAACACTTTGACAAGTCAATGTATTTGCTTTGGTTGCGAACCAAACGTTTAAACCCGGAACATCTCATTGTTACTTTGAACTATTCTATCCTTGGTTTTTGTTTTCTGAAACTATAAAACTCAGTATCTAATTCTCATAAGGTTTCTTGATAATCTTTTTAAATATCTTCCCATCAAAACTGTTTTTGTTCTGAAAAACCCATTACAATTAATTTCTTTATTTCAAATTGTACCCTTAATCTTAACGAACATAACTTTCTTAATGATCTTAAACCGATGCAACTTGGAAGTTTTTCCGAGGTCTTAATGTTGGGGTTTTCACAAGTTTATCAGAGTCATTTTATCCTTATAAAATGAAAACGCAACGGAAATTGAATGAAAAACTTGTTACAATTAATATATATAAACCAATTTATATATCTATTAAAAACCTGTAATGGATCGTTATATGAAAAACCATGCTTACAAACAACCATAGGGTGTTTAGAATTCTACCTCTCGAATGGGTCAGAGGAAGATGATCTTTGATCGGCAGCTTCCAAAGCAGGAAACCTCAAGCTTGTCTACCCCAAGCTTCCAACAAAACACCAGGTTGCTAAGATTTTCTTCACTTGAACGAGTTCTGTTCTTGGTTTTCTTCGACCGATAGAGAGAAAAAACAGGAACACCGATCTACACCTTTGTGTGTGTTGTAAGTTTTCAGAGAGAGTGGTTGAATGCAATCATATATTGCACGTCCTATGAAACTGAATTTCAGAGTGAGAGAAAAGTGGGTGGGACCCATCCCTTTAACCCATCCGCATTTCTCTAATATTCATCCGCATTAGTAAATGCGGATGAACAAACTCTAACCGCATTTGTAAATGCGGAAGAAGAAACTTCATCCGTATTTCCCAAATGTACATCCACATTTGTAAATGCGGATGAGTAGTTCCATCAGCATTTCCAAAAATGCACATCCGTATTTGTAAATGCGGACGGATAGTTCATCAGCATTTCCCAAATGCACATCCGCATTAGTAAATGCAACCGATCAATTTCATCAGCATTTCCTTAAATGCTTATCCGCATTAGTAAATGCGGATGAAGAAATTCCTTTAGCATTTTCACAAATGCACATCCGCATTTATAAATGCGGATGAGGAACATTCATCCGCATTTTCTCAGTAACACATTCGCATTAGTAAATGCAGATAAGTAACAGAAATGCGGACAAAAAAGACGTGTATTGTTTGTTCAACCATTTGAATAACAATACAAAGTACTCTCTCTCTCTCTAGAACAAATTATCCATATAATTTATCTATAACACTAGTGCAAATATTTAGAAAACCAATTTCTAAATACTTCAAGTGTCAATATTTATTTACATGATCATATCATAAAATAAATATTGTGGGTGTTTGTCTAGCTTGTTATTGGGTATGACCCGACTTGGATCATAACATACTAGCCACATCAATTCAATATGTGTCTTGGGCAGACCGTTCCCAACAATCTCCCACTTGTACAAGATACATAGAGAATTGATGCAAGTAGTAAATATTGCCTAACAACGGTTTACTACCCCTAATACGCATGACGAAGTGCCATTCAATAAAATCATCTTCCTCAAGTCCCTTACTTGAAAATGATTTAGGTGAATCTATCATTTATCCTTTTGTTACAGATGTCATGTTAAATCCACATACACAGAATGATCATTCCCTGTTGATTTAACTTTATCAGGCCTTAGACATCTTACTCTCAACGAATAAGAAGAACAAATCCCATCTTGACTACATAAGTTTCTCACAATCACCTTGTATCACACCTGAAACTAGCCTTGTGTACTGTCAATATTTCAGAACAGCGAAGAACTAGATCAAAGTATAATATTTGGTGAATATCAAAACCCAATATGTATCTTAGGTCGGAGGATACTATGATATTCGCCTTTACTCAAATTTACTTATGATCAATTACATAATTCCATGCAGTAAAATTTGAGAGCGGATCAGTCTAATATTTGTATCCCACAAATATATATAAACCTTTGTAGCAACCTCTTACTCTATATTCATACCTTATGAATATCCACCAATCCAAGTTCATAATAGTCTTACTTCATATTTGTTCCCACAAATATGACCGACTATGGACATTTAGAATAATAAACATATTCATAGTATTATAATCATATATATATATATATATATATGATTCAAAATAACAATTGGTTCCGATATTTAAATACTAAATAGATCAAATCCAATCACTAGAATATCGAAGTCCTAAGGCACAAGTATGACTCTCATGCTTTGGCCTTTCAAGGAGCTTCGTGAGTGGATCCGTAATATTTTGATCGGTGTGAACTTTGCGAATACATATCTTTCCTTTTTCAACTTCATCCCTTATGTAGTTGAATCTCCGCTCAATGTGCCTTGTCTTTTGATATGCTCGGGGTTCCTTGATTTGAGCAATCTCACCCTCGTTGTCACAAAAGATCTCTAGGGGATCTTGAATGGTAGAGACTACGCCTAGATCGGCAATGAATTTCTTCAACCATGCAACTTCCTGTGCTGCCAATGAAGCGGCGATGTATTCTGATTCTGTAATGGACAATGCTACCACATCCTACTTTGAACTCTTCCAGGACACTGCCCCTCCATTCATAATGAAGACATACCCCGATTATGATCGAGAATCATCTCGATCAGTTTGGAAACTCGCATCCGTGTAACCCTTTACAACGAGTTCCTCTTCACCAGATCTGTATATTAGAAACACATCCTTAGTCCTCCTAAGGTATTTCAATATACTCTTAACAGCCATCCAATGGCTATTTCCTGGATTCTGCTGATATCTGCTTGTCATGCTTAAAGCGCATGACACGTCCGGTCTAGTGCATATCATTGCATACATGATGATTCCTATAACAGATGCATATGGGATTTTCTTCATCCTTTCTTGCTCATCCTTTGAGCTTGGACATTGAGATGCACTCAATATTGTCCCTCTTTGAATAGGTACCAAGCCTTTTTTAGAGTTCTCCATCTTGAACCTTTTCAAGATTTTATCAATATATGCACTTTGATTTAAACCTATCAACCGCCTTGATCTATCCCTATAGATCTTTATTCCCAAAATATAGGCGGCTTCACCAAGATCTTTGATGGAAAAACAACTTCCAAGCCAGGTTTTAACACCTTCCATGGTTGGAATGTCATTTTAAAACAGTAATATATCATCAACATACAATACTAAGAATGTGATGATGCTCCCACTAGCCTTCTTATACACACAAGCTTCATCAGCATTCTTGATGAATCCAAATTTCTTGATCTCTTCATCAAAACGTTGATTCTAACTTCTCGATGCTTGTTTCAATCCATAGATTGATTTCTTTAACTTGCATACTTTATTAGGATATTGTGGATCGACAAAACCTTCGGGCTGAACCATATAGACATTCTTTTCGAGATGTCCATTAAGGAAAGAAGATTTGACATCCATTTGCCAAATCTCATAGTCATAATATGCAGCTATGGCAAATAATATCCTAATTGACTTTAGCATTGCCACAGGCGAGAAGGTCTCATCATAATCAACCCCTTGAGTCTGAGTGAAACCTTTTGCTACAAGTCTTGCTTTATAAGTATCCAAGTTTCCATACATATCAGTTTTCTTCTTGAAAACCCACTTACATCCAACCGGTTTGGAGTTAAGCGGTGGCACAACCAATTCCCACACTTGGTTGTCATACATGGATTGCATCTCTATGTTCATGGCTTCAAGCCACTTGTCACAATCCAAATTAGACATTGCATCACGGTACGTAGTTGGTTCATCCGAGTCAATTACATAGCATCCATTCATGAAAAATCCATATCTTTCGGGTGGATAGCTAATTTTACCAGATCTGCGAACGTTTTGTGTGTATTGATCAACCACTTGATCATTATCAACAACCTCTTGTTGATTGCTAGTATCAACCAAACGTGTATCGGCTTGTGGTTCTCGATCCTCATCAAGTTCCACTGTTCTATCGGTAGCTCCTTCCATAAGAAATTTAGTTTCCAAGAACTCAGCCTTTCGAGCAATATCTTCCTTTTGCTCTGTTGGATTGTAGAAGTTATATCCCATCGAGTCTTTGGGATATCCTACAAAGATATACTTAGTGGATCGGCTTTCTAACTTGTTTGGGGTGTTCTTCTTAACATAAGCTTCACAACCCCATACCTTTAAATATGATAACGATGGAACCCTTCCCTGCCATATTTCAAAAGGTGTCTTATCCACTTTCTTGGTTGGGGCCATATTCAGAATACGGGTCGCGGAGAGCAATGCGAAACCCCAAAATGACAGAGGTAGTGTGCTTGTAGCCATCATAGATCGAACCATATCCAATAGGGTTCGGTTTCTCCTTTCAGACACACCATTATGCTGTGGTGTTCCGAGTGGAGCAAGCTGTGAGACAATCCCACAGCTCCTAAGATGATCTTGAAAAGCATCACTAAGGTATTCACCTCCTCTATCCGAACGAAGAGCTTTGATTGTTTTGTTGAGTTGATTCTCTACTTCATTCTTGAAGATTTTGAACGTTTCAAAAGCTTCATCTTTTTGTCTCAACAAGTACACATAACCATAACGACTATAATCGTCGATGAAGGTAATGAAGTATCTTTCACCATTCCTTGTCATTACTTTAAAAGGACCACATGCATCCGAATATATGATTTCTAATAAATCTTTTGCCCTTTGGTTATTACCACTAAAGGGTTCCTTGGTCATCTTTCCTTGTAAACAAGATTCACACTTATCAAATGAACCCTCTTCATTTGCTTCCAAAAGACCATTCTTTTGAAGTGTTTGAATGCGATGCTTGTTTATGTGACCAAGACGACAATGCCAAAGATATAATTCACTTAAACCCATTTTAAGTTTCTTGGTGCTTGATCGGTATAACGAGTTATTAAAGGATGAGTCATCATGAACCAATTCATAAATACCATTAAAAGGCATAGCCTTAAAATAAAATATATCATCCATAAAAACACAAATACCATCGTTTACAAACTTTAATACATAACCATATTGTTTCAGAAGGGATACAAAAATTATATTCCTATTCAAACTAGGAGCATACTTTCAAAATGACTTCCAAACCACTTGGAAGCTTCAAGATATAGTCTCCTTGGGCTTCGACATAAACCTTTGCTCCGTTGCCCATGTTGAGACTAGTATCCCCCTTCTTAAAATGCTTATTTCTTTTGAACCCCTACAACAAATTGCAAATATGAGTTCCACACCCGATACCTAATACCCATGTGTTTGAAGAAATAACATTAAGTTCAATATAGATCAGGAAAGTTGTACCTGAGGTCTGCCCAGCATCCCTCTTGTTTCTCAACTCTTTGAGATAGATTGGACAGTTCCTTTTCCAATGTCCTATCTCACCACACTCAAAGCATGGATCATTCTCCGTAACCTTTGGCTTCTTAAGCCTCGGTTTTGGTGGTCCCGCTTTAGTCTTTCCCTTACCCTTCCCTTTGATGTACCCTTTTCCTTTGGCAACATTTGCCTTAGGTTCGGGGTGATGCCTTTTCTTGTTGTCATCCTCATTGATTGTGAGAACCGGTAAAACCCTTTTACCCATCCCTGCTTTGGTTGTTTTGAGCATTGCATGAAGTTCACCAATGCTCTTGTCCCATCCATTCAGTTATAATTCATGATAAACGTCTCAAACTTCTTGGTTAGACCATTGAGGATCAAATTCGTGGCCAACTCTTTTGAGATGAACCTTTCGAAGCGCTCTACCCTCGCTTGTTGAAGGAACATTTCCTTCAGCTGGGTAATCATGTCGTATGCCCCGTGATGTTCAAAATCCTTTTGAAGCTCTGGAATCATGGTTCCCAACATGAGGCAAGAAACTTGCACAGAATTCTCAGTATGCTCAACCCAATCCTCGTAGGCATCAACATCATCAGCGTTGGGTTCATCGGGAATAGGATCGTCCAACACATGATTTTTTTTCTTGCTTGAGAACGATTCTCAAGTTTCAAAACCAATCCATGAAATTATTATGGTTTAGATGATCCTTTTCCAGGATTGTTCTTGTGACAGGTTATGAACGGTCGGGGAGGTAGCGATGTTATTATTTGCGGCCACTACTACAATATAAACAAAGTTCAATTTTAGTATTTATAAAAAGACATTTTAATTATTAATACCCTTTCATGTCTCAAAGACAATTAATAATTAAAACCTAGAATCCAACGTTACATTCAAATAATGGTTAGGTGACTTTTATCCCATTATTTAAATTAACAAGGTAATCAACTTTTGATAATTGCAACCCTTTGCAACTTCTAGTTTATGGGATCGGTTAAACATCTTTATGTTTAGTCAGCATGTTTAATCCCATCAACACCATTGTACGCCATGCTTCGGTGACCCTATTCACATGGTTTCCAACTCAAGTCGTCCTACTTACACACGTGTGAGTTTACACATACAGGTGGTTAGGTAACCTTTATCCCACAGATATGCTAAGCCCACCTCAAACACACAAGTTCCCTAAATATGGTTAGGTGACCTTTATCCCACAAATAGTTCCCAAGTGATTCGAGTGTTGTATAAAAGGATGGTGTTAAACTTGTTTAAAAGGGATTTTGTTTCCATTAATTCTAGTTATGAAAACATATTGTACCTTACATTTGCATGCATTCAAATGTGTGGTACACTAGTGAAACCAGTTTTCAAGGTTCTTTTAATAAAACCTAATTTTATTGCAAAAACATTAACATTTAATAAAACCATTTTTTTACCCATGTTAATGTTTTCAAAACAACCGTTTGCAGCTCGTTGTTGATTTGAAATTGTTTAACAGTGCATATCCAAATATCATATGAACAATAAATTTAATCAACCATACAAGCAACGCATGCAACAACAAGTTCATAACCATAGCCAACTAATTTAACATCACTCGTTGACCGAAACAAGTGAGTTATTAGGTCCTTCCTAAGGGTAACACTTGTGTCGGTGAACTCCCACTTGATCCCGCATCCAAATGCTTCAAGCGTCCACTTTGTGTTATGATTCTCCCATTCGATTTGAGCTTCCAAATGGACTTAAAATTCTGTACCAAACCCCTTTGGGCCTTCAAAATATATTTTCGGTTATTGGGCTTAAATCCCATTAAGAGCTATAAAGCCTTTTGGGCACAAAATTGGCCCAAACCGAAAACATCCTTGTTGCATCTTCTTTTACAAAATTATATATCCTATATACATTTTCTAGTAAAAGTAAAATGCAACTAATCTATTTATTTTACATACCAAATGAAAATAAATAATTACATAGCCAATAGGAAGAACAAATACATTTAATTATTACAACCATTTGAATACTCAAATACAAATCACAACACAACCAAACACAAAGTCTCGGCCAGGTTATGAACATCAAGATACATATCCAAATATGTAAGCAAAATCCGAGAGTTTTCCCCTTGAATCACTAATTTTCGGTTAATGTAAAAACAAACCGGATATCATGATTCTAGTCCAAACAACTAAATCATCCAAATGATTAAATTTTTCAAGATTACAATATGCATGTAAAGTAGAATCTTGAAAAAACAGGGGAAACATAGACCTGATTTTTCGGTCTGTTGGTGAATTAACAACAAGAAACCGAGAATTCAGTCCAGATGAAGCATGTATCCATATAACCGGCTCTTGATGCCATTGTTGGGGTTTTCACAAGTTTATCAGAGTCATTTTATCCTTATAAAATGAAAACACAGCGGAAATTGAATGCAAAACTTGTTACAGTTAATATATATAAACCAATTTATATATCTGTTAAAAACCCGTAATGGATCGTTATATGAAAAACCATGCTTACAAACAACCATAGGGTGTTTAGAATTCTACCTCTCGAATGGGTCAGATGAAGATGATCTTTAATCGGCAGCTTCCAAAGCAGGAAACCTCAAGCTTGTCTACCCCAAGCTTCCAACAAAACACCAGGTTGGTAGGATTTTTTTCACTTGAACGAGTTCTGTTCTTGGTTTTCTTCTACCGATCGAGAGAAAAGCAACAGGAACACCGATCTGCACCTTTGTGTGTGTTGTAAGTTTTCAGAGAGAGTGGTTGAATGCAATCATATATTGCACGTTCTGTAAAACTAAGTTTCAGAGTGAGAGAAAAATGGGCGGGACCCATCCCTTTAACCCATCCGCATTTCTCTAATATTCATCCACATTAGTAAATGCGGATGAACAAACTCTAACCGTATTTGTAAATGCGGATGAGTAGTTCCATCAGCATTTTCAAAAATGCACATCCGCATTTGTAAATGCGGACAAACACTTCATTAGCATTTCCCAAATGCACGTCCGCATTAGTAAATGCAGACGATTAGTTTCATCAGCATTTCCTTGAATACTCATCCGCATTAGTAAATGCGGATGAAGAAATTCCTTCAGCATTTCCACAAATGCACATCCACATTTGTAAATGCGAATGAGGAACATTCATCAGCATTTCCTCAGTAACACATCCGCATTAGTAAATATGGATGAGTAATAGAAATGCGGACAAAAAAGATGTGTATTGTTTGTTCAACCATTTGAATAACAATACAAAGTACTCTCTCTAGAACAAATTATCCACATAATTTATCCATAACACTAGTACAAATATTTAGAAAACCAATTTCTAAATACTTCAAGTGTCAATTTTATTTACATGATCATATCGTCAAATAAATATTGTGGGTGTTTGTCTAGCTTGTTATTGGGTATGACTCGACTTGGATCATAATATACTAGCCACATCAATTCAATATGTGTCTTGGCAGACCGTTCCCAACACTTAATCGATCTTCCCGTTGTTTATCAAGTTGAGTTCTGTATTGACCTTGTGCCTTGTGCAACACCTGTGAAAAAATCTCCTTATTGTCATGCATCGTCTGAGATGCAAGAGCTTGCTAGCCAACCTCAAGAGCTTTTTTACAACGGTTCCTATGGAGAATCAATGATCTATTTGATTAGCTTCAAAAAGCTTCTAATTTATCAAATATCAATCTTTGTTCAAGTTATCATCAACTTCTAGTGCACGATGATGATATTCCCAAAATAGTCTTTCGTACATGATATGGCCATTATAAATTCATGGTTATGTCTTTTGCTTTGACCAATGCACCAGTAGTGTTCATGTATTTGATAAATCATATGTACAAGCCATACTTTGACAAATTCGTGATTGTCTTCATCGACGATATCGTGATTTATTCAAAGTCCAAATATGATCAAAAACATCATCGAATTCCATTGACCCTCACCCACCTAGCCACCCCTCCCATCCGTCGTAAACACCGCCTGATCGATGTCTGCTACATCCATCGTAATGATCGCACCATTCTTTGTCTAATCTGAAGTAACTGTCGAGGTTGTGCGTGCGCAGATCTGGAGAAGAAGATAGGTTGTTTGCCAGCGGTGGTATTATGCCGGCGATGGTGGTCCCCTGTGCCAAAAGGGTGGGCGGGTTTTTAAATATATTACTATATTATTATTATTGTTATATTATTATTATTATTATTATTTTATTATATTATTATTATTATTATTATTATTATTATTATTACTAGGTTTTTTCATCTGTGCGCATGATTACTAAAACAATCTGAAACTCTAGACTCGGGCTCAGAACCAGTGATCGGTTACGTCTGCTAACCATAATCGACACCCACGCCTAAGCAACCGACAACACTCCAGTATCTCATCACTGCCCCAGGACATGCCCAAATAAGCTACACATGATCATAACAAAATAGTTTTAATACGTTCTCAGATGCAGACATCTTCATTATCAATATCCTAAAGTTAGGGTTTAGACCAAACACAGTAAGAAGAAAACCCTAACAAACAAAATTACTAATAAACCCACAAATTATCATATCTGGCCTCAGATGAAAATGAAGTCATCGTCATCGACCCAATGAGCAACAAAATAAAACGTCAAACAACATACAAACCTAACCGATGGTCTCAAACGAACATGCATCCATCGTCACCGACCTCGGCTTCAAAATAGAACGGTCTCAGATGAATCGTTCATCATCATCAACCCAAAAGAGGCTAACCTGAAGTGGCCTCCTCCTCTCAATGATGCTAAAATGAAAGGCTGGTCAACAACAGACCGGCTACACTCAGACGCCACCGAAGGCGGTCCAAAGGGACCACTAGTGGCATCCTACAGCACCAAAGGAGGTCCACAGGGAGTATTTTTGAAAATCCTAAAAAGTTATTCGTTACGTAAAGAAGAGGATGGGAAAACCACCAGCATCACCACCTTGAAGGGCCACCAGACAGATGTTGTAGTAGCACCACAATCAGTCAACCGCAAATGATTAAAAGAGAAAGACGGACGCCAATAATTGTACGACAAGCAGAGGACGGGGGTGACGACACAAAAGAGCCCAAACCACCGCCACACACACTCTCTCCCCCCCCCCCTAAATCACCCAAATTAAGGTGAGTGTAAAGATCGTCCGACAAGCCGGCGACGGTGGTGGCGACACACCCTCTCTCTCTCTCTAAGACAACCAGTGTCCATCACTGAGAACATCTTGGGAAAACGAAAATGGAGTGTGCATTTATTAAAGGAGAAGCATAATGCCCAAGAGAAATGTGAAATACCAAAAATAACCCTGATATTGTTCATTCCATTTCTTTTTAAACATATGCAGGGTCATTTGAAGGAGATTTATTATTATTATTATTATTATTATTATTATTATTATTATTATTATTATTATTATTATTATTATTATTATTATTATTATTATTATTATATTTAAGGGTATATTTGACAATTAATTAACTGAGAAACCAAACAGAAGTTAGTGTCAGGGAACAATCTACTACGATTTAGCAAACACTTGGGACCAATGATGTAATTTCTCAAAAGTTGAGACCAATCCTGCAATATAAGCATATCGCAGGGACCAATCGTGTAATTAACTCAATAATTAATACAAGACAAAAAGAAAAGAGAACAGTTTACGATCTTAAATTGAGTGTCCGTTTTAACATTTGCATTCGTTTTTTAAGTTCTTTTTTGAAAAAAAATGAAAAATACCTTTATACCTATTATTAAAAACTAGTTGGAATGTCCGCTCGTTGTAGCGAGTGCGGTAACCTTTATGTTAGGGCAGGTTGTGTAAGATTCTTAATATGTGATACCCCAAACCTATTTCGTCCAGATACCCACCTAATCATGATCGTTGAAATAAAATTTCGTATTTAAACATCGAGTTATGTTTCAACTTTAGCATATCAGCATTGCACTAGTTCTTTCTCCAAACCCTAACCTCGCTGCCTCTTCCCTTTTGGGTACATGAATGAAAATTCCAAAGATAATAGTTTATTATAATAATCTTAAATTTTAAACATAACCAATTCATAAGTTAAGTATAATTCCACATGAAAATATAACTCTAAACATTACGATGCATGTCGAGAAGATAGGCCAATTGTTACTATCAAAATGTCATAATTATAGTAGTACTAAAACTTTTTTTCCTTAAATCAACACACTCTCACCTTGTTGTATAGCCCTAACATGCATCTCTAGACAATCCATACCATACTCTAGCATGTATGCTTCTAATATAACTTCACCTATACATTCGGACATCATAAATTTGAGTTTAAACTTGCTTGGAAAAATGTGAACAATAGTTAAAATTTCACTTGTCAAAATTACAAAGAACAACTTAATTTGATCATTATAGGTGGGAGATTTTTATGAGTGGATAAATATGATAATAATATATACCCCAGAGTTACACTGGTCATACAACCCTATTTGATATTGTCGGATGTTAAGAACATCTTAGTACAACGTAATATAAATTATAAAGTTTTTAAGCCTTGTATATTGGTAGGAAAATGAGTAAGTTAAAAAAGTTGAGTAACATGTCAAAAACACAGGCTAAGCGATGAGGTCTTGTTTGGTTGGCGCGAATTCCTATTCGTCCAAAATCTTAAAACTTTTATATGAATTACGAGTGTCAAATATGACTACAAAATCAGGTCAAGTGCATGAAACAAAAACTAACTTAGCATTATTTATTTTAAATTAGCAACCAAATTTAAAGCAGACAAAATAGAAACCAAACTATTTATCACTAAAGTTTAGAAATCAACATTATTTCTAGCTGACTTTACTTGTAACTTGCATATGTAACATGGTTGATTCCATGCCATCCACAACATGAATAAAAATCTTTATATGAAAACATCTAAATGATAAATCCTTTTACAAAGAGTGCTATCACCTACAATGCAGCTTAAATGTTCTGGCAGTCCCATGAGTTCTTAAAGATACCCACTACATTATATCATCACTCAGAGTATTATAAATTGTTATTAGACAAGGAGCTCTAAGATAATAATAATAATAATAATATATAGGCAAAATTTTAAACCATAAACATTTAGCTATTCTGTTAGAAAATTAATGAAGTTCAATAATATTACCAAGTATCCCCAAAAAGCATCCTGCATATTTCTGGCTGCCTGTTGTAGCTTGATCAAGTCCTCACTATTTACAACATTTGGGATTTCTTAGATATATTTTTGCTGCATAATTTAGATTTGCGACCAACCCATGTTAATCAAAACCGGTAAATAGTTGATGAATTATTTTATATATTTATTAAAAATCCCCTAGCTTCGACTTATGTATTAAAATCTTACAATGAAAACTTACATCACTAATAACAAAGAACAAAGTTTAGAAAATAAAAAATCAGAGCTTTCATTGTTAAGACAATAATGTAATAAATTCAGCTCTTGATTAATGAATTGAGTAAACATGTTTCTTAAGTCACAATTAATATTATGGCAACTAACAAATCAAAATGCGATATATCAATATTAATAAAAGAAGTCAAAGCAAAATCCATAATAATTTGTGACCGGTGATATTTTCTGTAAGTGGTGTGACTGGCCATGTTTCAAATAAATGTTGCTAAATAAAGATATAGTTGTGTTTATGTAATGTAAAACTATTCATTTTTCTATTATTAGTAAACAATAATGGAATCATTTTTATAGAGATAAGGGACATAATTCACATGGATATAGTAAGTCTCGTTTGGGCTGCTTTTATAGTAGTCTTTACTTTTTCCCAAACCAATTAGTGGTACAAAAAAACATAAAGAAATGTAGGCAAGTTCATTGGAAAAAGCAACCCTAAAGATTTGGGACCAAAAGCAATTAGCAATGACCAATGAATAAGTTTCTTTAGCTTCATCCCCCTCGTCATTCTCATCCTTCCCCGAGCCTTCTCCGGTACCTTCGCTATCTTTCTTGCTAGCTTTGTTCTTTGCCTCCAACGTCCACTCCTTGGTTACCTCCTTCATGGCCTCAGTCATGATCGAAGGCATGATGTCCTGAAGGACCTTGTGGACCTCTTCGGCGATAGCCTCCCTGACAACAAGCTCCAAGGTAATCCTCTCTTCAGAGTGATGAGAGTTTTCTTCGCTAGCAGTGTGAACAGAGTCCACAAGCACCTCCTCAGTCGTCTGCTTTTGGTTCCTGGTGGTCTACCCCTACCACCACGAGCACCTCCTCGAGTAGCTTTTCTTCCAGCCATAGCTTGCTATAAGATACAGAAGGCTAACATTATCATTCCAGGCAATAGTTCAGATCATGTTAAGTAATGTAAGTTTCTAAAGACAGTGGGCAGTTGTAATTAACTACTTGCTTTACTCTTCATGTCCTAAACGTTTCCTATCCTGAGTCACATCAGCTCTCAATCTCACTAATAGCACTATAACCTCAAGAAACCTCTAACAGTCGTAACCTTCCTAGCATGGAACTACTGGCACTGGCATCTCTTAATCGATCCTATTCTCAGTTCGAGTCTAGACATCGGAGTGTCTAAATCTCTCAAACTATGGCTCTGATACCAACTTGTAAGGCCCCGTTCCGGGAAGCCCCACAGTTGGATTTGGACATCAGAAACACAAGTTCTCGAACATCAAATTTCATTAATATACGCAGCAGAACGTACAAAAATTTCTATCGTTAAGCAAATACATCAAAAGATCACTTTAACTATCTAACTAAAGCTCTTTGCCGGGATGCCAGTCTCGATCATGTGCCAAGTAGCTCTCTCCCATCCATGCCAAGCTCACCCCCAAAGATGTATAGCATACCTGTCAATCTAATATGCATATAAAAGTCAGTGACACTGAGTGAGCTCTAGGTTTACTTTAACAAAAATGTCTCATACATTAACATCATAAAGACTTTAACCTCGTTCATCATCAACATCGTCATCGAACTCGTTCGATAACCAAACTTTAACGTTAGCTTTCCCATTATCGTTTTCTTTATCGTTACGTTACCCACACATTATCAATTACTTTAGCGTCACGTTACCCATACTTTTATCTTTACTTTAGCTTTAATCGCTTACTTAATCTTTTGAACTTAGCACGAAGCTTAGTTCCTTTACTAGGTGAGAACACAACACAGGTCATTCTCCTTTAACTGCATGGGCATACCTAAAGTATAGCCCCTATGTGAGCACACCGATGTGTAGCTCCTATGCGAGAATGCACGAAGCAATCTCCTATAACGGCACGGGCATACCCAAAGTACACCCCTATGTGAGCACACCGACGTGTAGCTTCTATGCGAGAATGCACCAGCCATATCTCCTTTAGCGACACGGGCATACCCAAAGTATACCCCTATGTGAGCACACCGATGTGTAGCTCCTATGCGAGAATGCATGAAGCAATCTCCTTTAACAGCACGGGCATACCCAAAGTACACCCCTATGTGAGCACACCAATGTGTAGCTCCTATGCAAGAATGCACGAATACAATTCTCCTTTAATGGCACGGGCATACCCAAAGTATACCCTATGTGAGCACACCGATGTGTAGCTCCTATCAGTTGCTTGCAAGACTTTTTTAGCGTTTTAACGTTTTCACAGTTGTGCTTTATCGGGTAATAGGGTAACTATTCTTTAGCGTTTCATATGTGAATTATCATCGTTCTTTAGACTTTAACTATCATGATAATATATATATATATATATATATATATATATATTATATATATAAAATATCTACATACGTACTTAATTCATTAGCATTAAGCTCATCATTAAGTCATTATTAACGCAACGTTTACGGGGTAACATAACACGTAACAGTCCAAAGTTTTCGCGCGAGAACCCACATTCGCGCGAGAACTTCTCACTTCGGGCGACAAATCCTCCTTCACGCAAGAACATGATCATTCGCGCGAGAACTTCATCATTCGCGCGAGAACATCATCATTCGCGCGAGAACTTTCAAAGAATAACCGTTAGCCGCCAAAATCACATTTCACGCGAGAACTTACCTCTCGCGCGATAACTTTTTGCTGTACACAACTTTATCCACAAGTTATCGCTTCTTTAACCACTTTAACACCCAAAACATGCAATAACAATTATAAACATCATTCCCTTACAAAACATTCGTTTAGGTATGCATATTAGCCCCAAAACATGATAAAACACGTAAAAGAGGGGACTAGAACTCGTCTTACGATATCTTTGCACACGAACAACACAAAACTGAGAGTGTTTCGAGCCAAAATCTACATAATCATGTGCCATATCATTACATAAGGTTCATACATGCATAAATACATCGAATATCGACGAATACATATCTTAGACACCACCTAGCACCAACTCCTTTCTTCACAAGCACAACAGCAGTACTTTTCGCATGAAGTAGAGAAGATTGGGTGCATGGGCCTATCTATAGTGTCTCTCTCTCCTCGCAGCTGTTCTCGCGCGAGAACTTCTATTCGCGCGAAAACTGCCTCCACGCGAGAACTTTATCCCTCGCGCGAGAACTCTCTCTCACGCGAGAACTTCGCCTTCAATCGAAAATTCGGGGCGTTACAGCAATAAACGTGAACAAAAATTTCTAACCTCCAGAAAGTAATCAAAAACTTTCATACTTATTAGAATATCACAAGAGGAAGCAATCCACAAATGTGATCAGAAAAAAGACTGATACATATGGTAGTAACTATTCCATAACCAAAAAATACACATATATATGAGCAGTACAAACCTTGTAAAAACTACCAATGCCTTTGATTTTTAGCATGTCTTTTGTCACAGACACAACAGATCCTTAACGCAGTTGGACTCTTAACTACAAGCATTCAATGACAATTTAGCATAAAGGTAAAAAAAATATGATGCATTACGACCGACATAAAACAAGATTCAAATATAAGAATACCCTTGCAAGTCACAATTTTTGGAGTTAACAAATAAATGAGCCTATCTTTTTACGTCAAAACTTCAACCAAATAGCTTTTAACTTAAATAGTTTTGATCCAACATTAGACACAACAAAAGGTAATAAACCTTAGGTGTTCATCATCAAAGTCATACCAAAATACAACCACGAATTTTCACATTTAAAAACAAAAAAACATAATTAACCTGAGATTCAAAGTGGTCTTAAATGTTAATCTAAATCAAATTTGAAGCCTAAAACACACCCACAAGTAATTTAAAATGTTAAATTAAACAAGGAAACAAGTAGATAAAAACCATATGATCTAAAACCATAGAATCAATGAACTCATCTGCTCCAAACATTAAACATGAGCATGTGGTACTTGTTTGAAGCTATGTTCATTACAACAGTGTATAACAACTATTTACAGAAAAAGAATGAAACAACAGAACATGTGCAATTCTTAAGTGATCAAAAACTCATTAACCAAACAAGTTAATATAAAAGTAAAACATATGAACAAACTCAAACAGTTTCTTGGTTCATAAATGCCATTTTTAAAGTAATAAAACAAAGCCATTGTTTTAACAGCAACTGGACTTGCAACACTATATTTTCAGCACAAAATCAAAAAAGAAACTATACAAATATAGTAGTTTTTTTAACTTAGCAATAACTATTCTACATTTAAATTTAGCAGATAATTAGTGGCATCTAACCAAATAACTTTGGACTCCAATCTAAAACCAATGATCACAGTGCAAGAACCCCATCAACCAACCTTAGTTATATACTGTTTTTTAAGTTACGCTCGTTAATATCTTTATTTGTTTGAGAAAGAAGGAGGGACATATTTGGTAGAAAACCTATGTGACTATTAGTATTCAATTTTGTTTGGCCTTAACCAAAAGCGGTCTAGGCCATAAACAATGAGTCAATCTTGAGATTAGTCTGAATGCAAAATTTCTTAGCTTTTATAATAATCAAATCAAATAATGTTCAAATGTGCTAATCATGGATAATATTTTATTAATTAGGATTTATAAACACAAAATATTATGATACAAATTAACAACATTATAAGCAAATTGACACCTAAATTGATCTCAAACACTACAAAACAAAGGCCCTAGGTAGCAAAGCCATGTTGTAGACTAAATTATGAGGGCTAAAGGGTATAAGAAGTGGTACTGTGTTCTTGTATTGAATTTTTCAAACTTAATTAGAGAACATTATTGAGAACCAGGTTAAACATCATCAATTTAACATACTTTTATATTCCTCGCATTAAATTTTAAATATAAATTCTCATAATGAATCAATAACAGAGCCAAATTTAAGGTCAATGCAAGTACACAAACCATAAAAACCCAAATCATAACATTTCAAGTTCTTAAAACTAAGAAGAAAATTCACATGTACTTACTACTATGCTTGGTTTGTTGTAACAAGCAGCCAAATGGTTCTCACTTCTCAATACAAGTAAGACCAATGGCGTTGGCAATACCCTAACCACAAGGACCTGATAATAATAAATAATAGCTTAGACACAAAAAGATTCATCAAGATTTTGGTGTTTATGTATATAAGACTCTACGGTACTAACCAGTGGTGACCTCAACACCAAGAGTTTTAAAGTTCTCAAGATGGCCATGAGTTTTGCTTCCCCATTGATGGAATTGCTTCAACTTTTCTTCCTGATATAACCTGTCATAGAGTATTATTACCTCAAAAGTGTCAAATATATCAGCCAATCAACTACACTCAACTATCACAAACAGACAACGCGTTGACTTAAAGAACTGATTCATAGATCAATTAATCAATCATCAAGTTGAAAAGATCCAACACAATCAAGAACTTTATTATCTCTAAATCATGGTTAATCCTCTCATATTGGTCATAAAATTATGTTGTTATACACATGTGATCAAGCACAAAGTACCTAAAGCAATGCACGTGTGCCAAACAAACCACATTCACTGGGGCATTTCATCAAACACATGATAGACACAAATGATAAAACACACATAAACAATGAACATACTGATTTGGACCCAAAAATATGTTAATTTGTTGTAGATATCAAAAACCCTAAGCACCGATTGACAATGGGAAACCACAATCACTGTCAAATACAACACAATCAATTCCAAACCATAAATCAGCACATGGCAGGAAGAAGAATCAAAATAAAAGAAATTGAATCAATACAAAGAAAGTTGACTGAAATCACAATATCACCTAGAAATCGCTTGAGAAGATTGCCCGGCAGTGAATTTGGGTTGCATTGGGATGTAGATGTCATCATCTGCATCAATGGATGTAGATATATGTGTGGGCACTGATATCATTGAATCTCTTCAATAGAAGGTGTAACGGATTTCATTCAATTGATTCAATCAGTGAATGAGAAGAGGGGATGGGAAGGAGATGGAGGGTTGGTGTCACACCCCGGTTTCAAGGCACCCCGGTGCGACCGATTGGTACGCGTTATTGTTCATCTTTTATTTGCTTGTCTTGAAAGACGTTTATGCAGCGGAAAATCATTTCACAATTTATCTGATGATTTATAAAAAACAAACTTTCATATATTCGTTGGGGATTAAATACCCAAAATTTTACATAGCATTGTTCAACGCAATGTTTACAAAATTTTCTGTCTACTGACAGATATTCAAAACTTGCCACAAGGTCTATGCATAGGAAATTTTAGTCCTTCCGGGACTATTCTTGCTACTATATTCATCACAGGGTTTTCATGCCTAGGATCATAGTCCATCCAGCACTAACACCTGACTAAACATATTCAATCATGTTTACCTGAAAATGTTTGAAAATAATACATCAGCGAAAAGCTGGTGAATACATTTAATTTGACACAAAAATATTTCGGCATGAATAACGATAAACAGTTAATCATAAATTAACGGTAAACCACACATTTAGCAGTCTATTTCAACTGGAAGTTCCCCCTCCATATATACTGGTATTGGTGCTCAGGCAGTCTTACTACGGGACTCTCCAGATCTGCACTGAGTCTGAACCAGCCCCGATATGGGATTTTCACCCATCCCCAGGATATAATTTGATCAAACATACATATACTTCTGGTCTAAATGTTTTAGCAGAATACCTCTATGCATTAACATGGTTAACGTACTAATGCCATTTTCGCAAAATAAAATCATTTGAATGTTTTGAAAGTATTAAACGTATTCACCTGGTAAATTGAACAGAGCCTCTAAACTTGATAAGATTTTGTTTCTGAACCTCGAAGTAACTTAAGGATTAAGTCACAAGCGTCTAACACCTTGATTAAATCAGAACTTCTATACTTGATGTCTAGAGCATATACACCGGTTTCCTAATCTCGGGTTATCTTTATGGTGTTTAAAAGGTAGTAGAGAGTTTCGTGTGTGAAAGTAGGGAAGACAATCAAAAGGTTATGAAATGAAATGAAGCAAGAGACATCTATTTATACATGGATATTTCTTACTCATTAAGTATTTCTTACTTATTAAATTTTATCCAAACTTAACTATTAAGTCCAAAACTTAGCAATTAAGTTTTATATTTTATTCAAAACTTAGCCATTAAGTTTTATATTTTATCCGAGTCTTAGCTATTAAGCTTTATCCAAAACTTAGCCGTTAAGTTTCATCCTAATTTTATCTAAAACTTAGGCATTAAGTTTTATCCAATACTTAATTGTTAAGTTTTATCCGTAGCTTAATTATTAAGTCGTATCGTAAGGCTTAGACATTAAGTTTTATCTATAACTTAGTCATGAAGTCACGCATGAAACATAACCATGATTATTTAATTGACAAAAATAATATGAAAATTTCGCAGGTGTTACAGTTTGGGAGTAACATTGATCGTTCAGTTGAAGTGTGACTCCAAACGGTTCAATTGAAGGCAGAGGGCATCAATTGATTGAATGCAGGTGAAGGAGGAAGAGGCCGGATGGTAGGGGAAGAGGCGCTTCTTAAGAACATGAGTGAAATTACCATCCTACTCATTGTTTATGTATTATACAGGAGAGATAACTTTTTAATTCTTTTACATAGGACAATTAAGAGGTGATATGAGATGTAGGAGTGAGTGGGTATATTTATTTATCTTTCAAGGGGTGAATATGAAAATTTTTTGAAATAGTTTTTTAAAGGTGGGGTATAACAAGTAAGCTCTAGAGGTATGTATAGCATATCTTTTTTTAGGAAAAATTGTTAAAATATTCTTTTTCTCCTGTATTTTTCTCAAAATGTCATCTTTAAAATTACTTCTCAAAATGTTCCATCCGGATAAGACGCCGACGCCTTTAAAAATAAGCGTAACGTCTGGGCCAACTAAACATCAGACACGTAGTTAACACAGCCGCCACCACCCCTCAAAATGATGTCATCCGCTCGCAAAACGGAGTCGTCAGACTCCAAAAAAAGACGGCCACCCCTCTTCACCCATCTCTATGCAACTAATTAGTTTTTTCTTTTGAATTTAATATGAATATAATTAATTTTACTCATATTTTGTCTTTCTCTTATAAACATTTTATAAAATTTCAAATATATCATTGCGACGTACTTATTTTATCTACGTGCCAACGTAAATTTATTCAAAACTAGTTCGGGTCAAATTTTATATCCAACGTTCGATGTTAATTTGACGCTAATCCATTTTGAATAAAATTTACGTCGGCACGTAGATAAAAACAAGCATGTTCCAATGGCATATTTGAAATTTCTTAAAAATTATATTTTAAAAGCTATAAGCAAAAATCAAAATATGAGTAAAATTAATTATATTTATATTAAATTTCAAATCAAAACAAATCAAAGTTGCATAGGGTGGTGACACTTCTTTGAAGTCGCACGCCTCTATTTCACGTGCGACGACTCTTAGTTACGTGTCAGTTTATAAAAGGTAGCTATACGGGCAGGGGTGTACCTACCCCCAAGGGAGGGAGGGCAGCCGCCCACCCTAAAAAAAAATTTTAATGTTATATATTCGCTCGATTCTCGCCTGCCCCCTGTAAAATTTTCCAATCTCCCACCTTTGAAACCCAGTTTTTTTAATATAAGCTAAATCTTTAAACCCACTTTTTCAAGCCCAAAATTAAAATTTAGCCCAATATTTAAACCCAATCCACTTTTCAAATCCCAATTAGTTTTTTTAAAAAAAAAAAACAATTATTATTAACCCTCCACAAACCCCAACCCACTGCCAGTTTCCGACTTCCGACTCCCCTGCCTGGCTTCCCCCGCCCGCCTGAACTCCGGCGACTTGCTCGGCTCTCTGGCGAGGCGGCGACCTGCTCCTGCCCGCCTGATTAGTGATTACCTGAATTCCCGCAGCCGGCAGCCCAGCTTCCGACCTGCCCCTACGGCCCTGCCCCTTCATGATTGAACTCCCGCAACCGTATCCCAGCTTTCGACCGGCAACCTGCGACCAGCCCAGCTCTCCGGCGACCTGCTCCTAAGTCTCCGACGTCTAATTTCGGCCAAGTAATGCGCATAATTTTATATTTATTAATTTTTTGGTTTCTTAATTTTTGGTTAGAAACTAGGGTTTGAAAATTAACATAGGATTTTATATTTATGTTGTGTATTGTAATCTGTAAGATCCTAAGAGTCTAAGATTGTGATATAATTTGGGTTAACATAGGAATTACTAGTCACGTTATGGAACGATTTCTCAAGAGTAAAGTTGGAGAATCTTTGTCTAAAACTCCCGAATATGTTGACGTGGGTACACTTCCTTCGGACCCTGCTGATCGCAAATCACTTTCATCATATAACCCTAATCAACGAGATGAAATTAGGAGGGCATACTTACTTAGAGGGCCATGTCAACCAAAAGATATTGTATTCCCACAAACAAAGATTGGTAAAGAATTAAGACGTTTTAATAAAAGTTGGTATGATGCTCATCCAAGATGGTTAGAGTATAGTATAAAGAATGATCGTGTGTATTGATTATGTTGCTACTTGTTTAAAGGGTATTTTGGAGATTCAAAAGACATGTTTGTCTCTGATGGTTTTAATGGTAGGAAAAAACAAGAAAGACTTGTTAAACATGTGGGTGAAGTTAATAGTTTGCACAATAAATGTTTGAAAAAGTGTGATGATTTGCTTAATGAAAATCAATCAATACGAGCCGCCTTTAAGAAGCAAGATTCAAAGCAAATGTATGAATACCGACTTAGATTAGGTGCTTCTATAAGGCTTGCCAAAAAATTATTGAATCAAGGACAAGCATTTCGCGGTCATGATGAATCGGATGATTCATTAAATAAAGGAAACCTTTTTGGAACTTTTAGAATTAATGGGTGAAATAAACGAAGAACTTAGGAAGGTTATCTTAAGGAATGCACCCGGGAATAATCAAATGACATGTCCAAAAATTCAGCAAGATATCAAACATTGTTTTGCTCAAGAGGTACTAAAACAAATTTTGAAGATCTTGATGGTGATGTTTTCTCTTTATTAGTTGATGAATCAAGTGACTTTTCCAAAAAGGAACAAATGGCCGTGGTTATTCGATATGTGAATAAGTATGGGGTAGTTAAGGAACGGTTAGTTGGACTTGTTTATGTGATGGAGACATCCGCATTGACGCTTAAATCCGCTATTGGATTAAGTTTGGCTAATATTAGAGGTCAAAGTTATAATGGTGCAAGTAATATGTCGGAAGAGTTTGGCTTAAATCCATATAATACGGGCACTGACATCTTGTCTAGGGATGCGCTAGTGTCATGTAAACATGAGAAATTTTGAAAAGAAAACTTTAAAGAGAAATTTTGAGTGAAAAAAAAAGACAAAACGAACATTTTGAGTTTTTTTTTTTATTTAAATTTTTTGGTATATGCCATAATTATCCATCCCGTAAACCACCATCATTATGTTTGCGTGTAGAAACTAGAAAGTTACAAACCAGGAGTTCACCCATTATAAAATTATGTCGCCATAAGATCGATATGGCATCAAAATCGCATTAATCAAATATCATATTATCACTCAATCACAAGGTTCTTTCACAACTTCTCTACAGATCTTCATCCCCATGAGTCTGAGGTACATTTTCTTTCGCTTGATCTGTTTCATAAACTCCACGATTGTTTCTTACTTTATACGCTCAGATTTCTTTTACTTTGCACTTTGTTGGGTTGCTTTTCAGACGGAATTTGATGAGAAATGAAGAAATTTGTGAACGATCTCAGTTTAGTGCAGTCACTAGAAATTGGGGGAATTCTAAATGTTTGATTTAGATTTTTTTAGGTTAATTGAAGGGTGTTTGTTGAAATTAATCAATTGAATTTCTCTGTTTTTTGGTGTTTTTTTTTTAACTTATATGTTCCTGTTGGTGCTTAGAAATGTGAATAATTTGACTGAATCTCAACGCGTTAACAAAATTGGTTTTTGATAGGGGAGAATGCATTCTGTATTGATGATCTAGTGCATCTGTGGGTTGTACATTACGATCTTTGATGCAGGACTTTGTGATTATGGTTCATAGAATGTTTGAAGTCCAATTAGATTGCAGCAGTGGAAATAAAATCATGAATCTTTGATTGATGTATGCATAGGTGGGTTGGGCAATACAACTTTGATTCATGTCTATGTATGCTGCTGATTTTTAGTTCTTATAACTATGAAGAGTTAGATAGATTCATGATTAGCTCCTTGATTGTGATCTCACTATAAAGAAACTGCATTTTGCATTGATGTTTAGCGTGTAGCTGGCTTGTACATTGCACCCAACAATGCGTATTGATTTGATTTGTTTTGTTAACCTCCAGTAAGATTGAGAATCAGGAGTCGAACTCGAAGGACCTTGATGTCATACTTTCAGAAAGGGAAAGTTTTGAGCATTGTGGACCGTCGCACCTGACTAGCATTGACTGGTAATGCTTTATGGCTTATGTTTATTATGCGATTGTTGCTCAATTTTTGCATAAAATAGTTTTACCATGTGTGTAACCATGTTATGAATGTTCTGTATCTGATGACCCCTTCAAAAAATTGCTAGTAGGAAAGACAACTTCAACATATTTGGTGATTAATTATGTTTTATATATAACGGGTCAAATTGGTAAAATAAGAAAACTAAGCCATCAACATATTACTTTTAATGTATACGACCTCCTAAACTTAAAGAAAACATATTATGATTGTAATAATATAGTTTGGCAATCAATTAACTTATTAGTATTATAGTTTTTAATCCAACACTTGCAACTCTCAACAAGTTATTCCTATTGACATGTTACCTGAACCTGCTAAATTTACTGATTTTAGTCATAAGCATCTTTATTTCCTCAGTAAAATAAGTAATCAAAGTGGTCTATATGTCTAATGGTAACAGGGCTAACCCAGATCACCGGAGGTCTGTTGCTGCATGCTTGGTTCAGGGGGTATATATCTTAGAGAGGGACCGCCAGGAAAACCGCCAATCATCAGAAGCTCTTGCTCCTCCATGGTGGAAGTTCTTCCAGTTTGACTTGCACGGTGAGCTCATAGACGACGCCGATTCATGTATCTTTGGTGCCATCTACAAATCCAAACACCCACCTTCACAACAAACCCCGTCTTACATCATTGCATTTCGTGGCACCTTAACCAAAGGCAATGCATTCTCACGAGACTTAGAACTCGACATCCATATTATTAAAAACGGGTTGCATCAAACATCAAGATTCGAGATCGCCATGCAAGCTGTCAGAAACCTGGTTGGAAGTCAAACATCAAAGTCAAACATTTGGTTGACAGGCCATTCATTAGGATCCGCCATGGCGTTACTTGCTGGAAAAAGAATGGCAAAAACCGGGGTCTTTCTTGATTCATATCTTTTTAATCCACCGTTTATTTCTGCCCCACTTGAAAACATTAAAGATCCGAATGTCAAACACGGAATCCGCATCGCTAGCAGTTTTCTCACTGCAGGACTTGCTGTTGCTGCAAAGATTAAGAATGCAAATCAGCAAAGAAATAACATGCCAGAAGATTCATTTCTGGCATTGGCAGGGTGGGTCCCATGTTTATATGTTAACCCAATGGATCATATCTGTTCAGAGTATATCGGGTACTTTGAACATCGGAAAAAGATGGAGGAGATTGGAGCTGGTGGGATCGAACGGTTGGCAACACAGCATTCAATTTCGGGTGTTTTTCTGAATGCAATAGGGAAAGAATCTCATGAACCGCTGCATCTTCTTCCTTCAGCGAATTTAACCATTAATTTGACTCCTGCTGTTGATTTTAAGGATGCTCATGGCATTCATCAATGGTGGATATGTGATCAGCAATTGGAGAATAGAATCTACAATTGACCAGGTGTCTAAAATTGCTGCATTTATGTTGACTTCTGTATCTTTTGAGGTCAAACATTTTAGCTTTTGTGATTAAAAATTTGATTACTTGTGTCTACTTATCAATCATGTTTCAAGATTCAAGAGGTTGACTTTCCAACTAATTTTGTTGCTATTAGGAACCAGACTTGTATTTGTTATGATGACTATTAATCAGAGTTAAAAATTAGAATATGAAGTTGTTATGAGCGTGTTTCTGCAGTTTGCATTGGTCAGTATGTTTGATCAAGACATGACTGGCCACCATTGTTTGAATACTAGACTAAAAGTATATTCTGGAGAAGTTTAAAGTGTGATTAGATGTTTGCTTTCTATAGTGGTGGTGGGTGGCAGCCACGTAGTTGATGATGAATTGTGGGGAGATGTTGCTGATGCACAGCAACATGGGGTGAAACCGATAGAGGCGGGTGACTGGAGGCGAAAGGTGATGGGTGGCGAGAGCCAATGTATAGCGAAATTGTGAAAATGAAAAAAATGAATTAATCTTAGTAGACTTTAACTTTGCTAGGCATGATTGGATGACTAATATGTTACAATGGAATCTCACATTATTTCTCTTGCTTTAGTGCTTGTTTGTATGTGATAAGAATGAATAGATATATTCACTCTAGACTTTGAAATGTATTTCTAGATTTATATGTAAAAGTTTATTTAAATGTTAGAGAATGAGATGTTTAAATACTCCAACTCATATAATCATGATGATCTTGTAGTAGGGATTTGGCTTTATTGAATGTTGAACTCTAATCTCGGACAAATCATCCGAAACAACACGATTGATGCACGGTTTGACCGTCAACCTGATCATGGAGCTTTTGTTTGAGCATTGGTTGATCGATGTAATTTGGACAGAAGATTAGCTGTCAATTCAAGGTTCACTAACCGTGTTAATTGCTTAGTAGTTAGTTGATCATATTCTGATGCTTGATCTTTCACATATTGGCACCATTATAGATCTCTTAAGTAAAACTTAACCAACATGTTTGGATTTCAAACATCCTCCAAAACAAATCGTTAATAATGTCTACGTGTGCACTGATAAAGCCAATCAAATGCATAAAGACTCTTACAAGTTCTGATTATAGGATTTTTGAGTATAAGAACTAGTTGTAAAAAGAGATTGTATGACATTTTCGATCACATCCACAGTTTTGTGGTCAAATTTTGTTGCTAAGTTGGTTTCTGTATTTTATGTTTTGAATTGTTTCCACTTGTTTTCATTTTCCTTTGAATCGTTTTTTCTCGTTTATATTTGGTTCATCATTTGCGCCTCGCCCACATTTATTTCATTGCTAAATCCTTCTTTGTGGACAAACTCAATTTTTATGACTTTAGAATATTATGGTGATTAAAAACATACTTCATTATCAATAAAGATAACAAAATTATTTTTATAGGAACAAATGTATTCATCTATCTAATCTGATGATGCCAAGGATCATGACTTTTCAGCATTTGCTCATGTAGTGCGTTCACCATTATTGTTCTTGATTTTCTAATGGAAACACTAAACACAACAACGCTTCTCATAATCTTTTATCGTTCTTTCAATTTCCTAAACCAACGTTGTCTTCTTCGTCATTTGTGAAAGAATTGTGGTGATCGATCTTTCAGGAATCGATAGCTCTAAAACCATTTGATACGAACAAAATTAAAGGAAAAATACCTTAAAGCTTAAACTCTTGATCCCCTTTATTCCTTGATTAGCTATTATTTAAACTAAATAATTAGCTAACTCAAGTAGTTAGTTAACACTTACACGTACAGGAATAACTTTCTAATAGAATAGCCCATAACAACTTTGCTCCTTTGATATGATTGTTTATTAGGCTTTTTAGTGACAACAAGTGAAGTAATAAAACACCACGAGAATTAACTTGAGATAAATATGAGAGAGAAGTTGTGGTTTAGTAGAATATGGTTGGGAAGCAAATTGATAGATTCTTACGTTCAAGAAGGCGCTTGTTCTACTATAGGAGTTGTGTTGTTTTTTCACCTTGTTTTAAATGTTTGATCGTCATGAAAAAGACGTGTCATTATTCATTACATGTAGTCGAATATATTATATTTGGTATCTTCTCTATTGTTTGCAAAAACAAACTATTAGTCAGGTTAAGTTTGAAGCTTTAAGTTATTAATTTAGATTATTTTTTGAGTAAATTACTATTTGCATTCCTGACATTTCTCAAATAATAACTAGTTGCATCCTTAAAGTTTAAAAACGTCATTATGTCTACTGACTTTTCATTTTTTCATCCATTTGAATCCTGAATGCTAACGTCATTAGTTTTTCTGTTAGATTTTTTGAAAAGATTAAACTACCCTTCAAAATTTTAAAAATAAAAAGAGTTAATTACATAAAAGATCCATGTGGTTAGATCTATTTTCACTTTCGGTCCCCAAGTTTGAAAAACTAAAAGGTCGGTCCAGACAAAAAGTAACACAATTGGTCCCCAACTTGGATGGGCCGTTAACTTTTTCGTTAATTTTTAAAAAATGACTAAAATACCCTTACAATAATAAACATAAATTATTATTAATTAATATATTTATAAAAATCTAGTGTGGATCCCACCATCTCCCCCTCCCTACTACTTTGCGACTCAAACACCACCCTCATCCACCACCGCCGCCCCACTACAGCCCCACCGTCGCCCCATCGCCATCCTTCTCCTTTGGAAGACAATCGGTCACCACTCACCACCACCCTTGTTGTCTGAATCTACTTAATCCACCCCCACCACGAGGGTTTTAGATCTAGGGGACTGAATCGGTGATGGTGATAATGGTGGTAACACGTACGATTGAAGACCTGCTGCGATAATGGTGGTAATGCGTGCGATTGGTGATGGTGATGGTGATGAGCTGAAGACCTTTAGCGGGTAGTCGGTGGTGGTTGTCTTTGTGTAACACCCGAAATTCTTGTCAAAATAAAAGGAAAAGAAAAGTATCTTGAAGAGAATGAAAAGGAGCAAAAAGGGGAGGGGTTTTTGTGTAAAAAGTACAAAAGTCAAATATTCTTTTAATATTTGGGTATGGCCGCCCATACATGCATCCACAACCTGCTGATTTTCGACAAAAGAAGAAGAACTGAAGTTCTCTCTCGGTTGCAAGGAAGAAAGGCTGATTTTTGGCAAATTGGTGAGTGTTCTTTGTATATTTGGCTCGGTTTTGTTGGGTTTTGACCATGAAACCGATTTTTATGTGTTCTATGTGTTTGGTTGTTTGTTTTGGTTGTATTTTAGGTGTTTGAACTCTCATGCACACAAGTTTAGAGGAGTTTTAATTGTTGGTTGCAATTGGTGAGTTCTAGACCCTAGACTTTATGTGTTTCAAACTTTTTAGGGCTAAAAATGCATGATTTAAAATGTTTTACAACGGTTTAATATGTACCCGTGTGTATTTGTGTGTTTATGTTTGCGTTTATGGTTGTATGTGTGTTCTTGATGCTTAGAATGATGGATATAAGCTTAGAACATGTTAGAATGCAGATTGGGTTCGAAAATAAGTCTGAAACATGCATAATGATTGGTCACGCGCCCAAATAGGGCTCATGCGCTTGAATATTTTACTTAGAACACCTAAGTGTTGGTCATGCGCCCAAATAGGGCTCGTGCGCCCAGAAACTTGCCCAAATAAATCTAAGTGTAGGTAATGCGCCCCAATAGTACCCATGCGCCCGAAAGGTTCTCATGCGCCTAAGGTTCCCCATGCGCCTACTGCCCAAATAGCCTAAGTGTTAGCATATGTGCCCATATAGTAGTCATGCGCCCAGAAGTTTTCCTCAGGCGCCTAAGTGTTGAGTCATGCGCCTGCATAGTACTCATACGCCTGCATAGTGCTCATGAGCCTAGAACACTTAGGGAATAGTCTGAAATTTTGGGAAAAAGGAAATTTAAGGAATTTCTCTAGGATGTTTAGATGGTTGTAATTGTTTATGTTTTGCATATTTTGGGCTGTTCTTGTGTTCCTTAATACGTATTATTACGTGGCTTTACGTGGTGTGTTTATGCTCGTATACGTAAAGTATTATCATAATGAAAGTGAAAGATTAATGATAACGAAAGTGGAACATAAGAAATGAATGAAAGTCTTGCAAACAAAATGATTAAGGAGGTTCACAACTCATTGAGAGTTGCTAGCTCAACTGTGTGTAATATAGTGTGCGATTTTGGCTAACCCTTGAGGGTTCACACACAGGGGGATCAGTCTTAGTGATTGATCCATACGTACAACACGGGGTCCTTGTCACTTAATCCCGAGAATGAGGTGGCTTTGTGCCCAACGATGGGGATAAAGTTATGACAGGATCTAGAAATAGTGGAAGATAATGAAAAAGTACGAAACGAACGAATGCATGAGATAATGAAAGATAATCAAGATTATACCTTGATGTATATATGATGAATGCTCACGTGCGAAAGTAAAGGAAATATTTTATTGAAAATGATATTTTCATATATAAATCTTACAAGGTATTTTAAACGTTTTAAAACTAGAACTCACTCAGCAACGCTGACTTTTATGCATTTTCAGTTGGCAGGTAATTATTGCTAAGGATGGCACGCAGGGGAAGCTACTCGTCGGGGCAAGACTGACATCCGTTCGATCTTAATGATATTGTTGTTTTGTAATGCTATTAAAAGGTCTTTTGTAACTTAAGAAACAATGATGTATTGCTTAGCAACAGTAATTATTAGTGAGATGAATGGTTTTTGTTAACTTGATCCGCTGCGAAATTTTATGAAATGTGTAATGTTTTATATGTATAATGCTATGATTGACTAACTGTGAGGTCTCCGGGAACGGGGCCTTACACTTTGGCTAGCGGTTCAGATGTTGACCACCGGTGATGATTGGTGGTGATTAACTGAGATGACTAGAGATGGAGATTAACGATTTTATTGGCGGTGGCTTAGACACCAACCACCGTAGATGATTGGTGGTGGTGGTGGTGTCTTGGTGGTGGTGGTGTCTTGGTGATGGTGATATCTTGGTGGTGGTGGTGGTGTCTTAATGCTGGTGGTGTCTTAATGCTAGTGGTGGTAATTTGACAAAGAAATGGGGAAGAGATGTGGAGTGGGGGTGGGGTATTAAAAATATGATGGGTCCATAATTTTTTAATTAAATGTGTTTTTTTAGTTTTTAATATTAAGGGTAATTTTGTCATTTTACACCCAGTTAACGACAAAGTTAACTTTCCATCCAAGTTGGGGACCAATTGTGTTACGTTTTGTCATGTCAAACCTGTGGACCTTGTAGTTTTTCAAACCTGGGGACCGAAAGTGAAAACAGACCTAACCACGGGGACCTTTTATGTAATTAAATCAAATAAAAAAGATTCTTCATCTTCATCTCACTAAACACCCCCACCAAACACAAATACACACACATCATCTCTCTCATCTCTCCATCACCACCACTACCACGGTCAACCATCACCACCACCGGAACCACCATCACCACCACCGGAACCGCCAACATTGCCACCAAACACACACACACACACACACACACACACACACTTTCTCTCTGTCTCTCTCTCTCTCTCACTGTCACACACATATAAACCCTAGATTTTATCACCATTCCATAATAAGGTGTATGAGACCTCAGCCCTGTGGAGGTTGCGATAGAGGCTGTGGTGGTGGCGATCGGGCTATGGTGGTGGTGAACGGGGGCTATGGTGGTGGTGATGGCGGTGGTGGTGATGACGTTTGTGGTGGTAGCGTTGGGGCTGTTGTGGTGGCGTTGGGGGCAGCGTAGGGGAGGCTGCGGTGGCGGCGTAGGGGAGGCTACGATAGGGTGAGGGGAGGTCATGGTGGCGGTGACAGGAGGTTGTGGTGGCCGTGACGGTGATGGGAGGTTGTAGTGGCAGTGATGGGGAGCTTGTGGTGGTGGTGGGCAGGCTGTGGTGGTAGTGACGTGCAGGCTGTGGTGGAGCCGTGGTGTAACACTCTAGGCGAATCCCACATCGGCCGTGGACAGGAGAGATTCCTGGTTCATAAGGAATGTCCTGCCTCTAATATCACCAATGCGTTTTGGGCGTATTGGCTGTGGATGAGAGGAGAACTCCACAGTTAAGCGTGCTCAGGTGGCAGCAACTAGGGATGGGTGACCTCCCTAGGAAGTTTTCACCCGGGCAACCAAAAGCAAATCGTGAGCTCCCTGTGGGCAAAGCAGACAATATTGGTGGTATGAGGGGTCGAGTGTTACAGAATGGTATCAGAGCCACTCCTGTACAGTTCGGGATGGTGGGACAAACCTCACAGGGGATGGAGAGTTCTCGTGCTCATCGAGGACGATGAGTCAAAAAAGGGGGGGGTGTTTGTAACACTCTAGGCGAATCCCACATCGGCCGTGGACAGGAGAGATTTCTGGTTCATAAGGAATGTCCTGCCTCTAATATCACCAACGCGTTTTGGGCGTATTGGCTGTGGATGAGAGGAGAACTCCACAGTTAAGCATGCTCAGTTGGCAGGAATCCTGAGATGGGTGACCTCCCTGGTAAGTTTTCATCAGGGCAACCAAAAGCAAATCCGTGAGCTCCTCGTGGGCAAAGCGGACAATATTGGTGGTGTGAGGGGCCGGATGTTACACGTGGAGGTGATGGTGGGTGGTTATGGTGGTGGACATGGAGGTTTAGGTGGTGGTGATAGAGGGTTTTGGTGGTGGTTATGGGGTTTGTGGTGGTGGTGATGGAGATAAGGGAGATGAGAGAGAGAAGTTGCCTCTAATATCACCAACGCGTTTTGGGCGTATTGACTGTGGATGAGAGGAGAACTCCATAGTTAAACGTGCTTAGGTGGCAGCAATCCAGGGATGGGTGACCTCCCTGGGAAGTTTTCATTCGGGCAACCAAAAACAAATCCGTGAGCTCCTCGTGGGCAAAGCGGACAATCTTTGTGGTGTGAGGGGCCGGATGTTACACGTGGAGGTGATGGTGGGTGGTTATGGTGGTGGACATGGAGGTTTAGGTGGTGGTGATGGAGGGTTTTTGTGGTGGTTATGGGGTTTGTGGTGGTGGTGATGGAGATAAGGGAGATGAGAGAGAGAAGTTGCGTGGGGTTTAGAGATGTGAAAAATATAAGTGGGTGGGTGAGTCCCACAAGCTTTTTTTTTTTTTAGAATTTTAAGGGTAGTTTAGTATTTTTAACAAAGTTTTTAACAAAAATACTAACGGTGTTAATATTCAGGATACAAATGGATAAAAAAATAAAAAGTCAGGGGACATAGTAACATTTTTAAACTTTAAGGATGCAACTAGTTATTTTGGGAAAGGTCGGGGATGTAAATAGTAATTTACTCTTATTTTTGTGTTCACATAAATGCACATTTGATATGATTGTTTATTAGGTCTTTTAATGATAACAACAAAATTACAGTGTGCCACAAATAATAACCCGTAACGAGTTCAAGTTATAATATCACATAATTTCGCTAAAAAACAAATTAACACCATTTCTAGTTTACCAAATGCATATTTTTACCATAGTGTTTCCTCTTGAAAAGATGAAGGGTTTATCTCTTGTGAACAAATGAAGTATAAGAATGTGTGTGAGATTGTCATTAACAAAATAGTAACATGGATTAGGGTGTTGCGATAAATAGGTAGAAGTCAAACTGATATTTTCACCAAAGGTTTGTAGGCTTGAGTTTTGATATTGTCTATTATATCCTATATATTCTATCCGTTAGGTGTTAAAAAATGGTAATCAATAGGTACTAACCCCCTAGTGGTGTGGGGGCGTAAAACTATGCCAAGTAGTACCATTATCGCACCACCGTCATCAGCCACCAACATCGAAAAAACTCGTATTAAATAAAAAATAAATACAAAAAATAAAACCAAATAGAAAGTAGACGTAAAAGTGTATGACCACACAAGTGAATCGTAAACATTAAAAACAATAATTAAGTCGATCTAGGACTATGTGTTGTAACGGGAAAAAAATAGTCGTAAAAATATTGAACTACCCACGCACGTTGTGACGTGCTAACTCGTAAAATTTAGATGGAAACATAAAACAAAAAACTTATAAAAGATGAAAAGTATAAGAAACAAAGTTAAAAACGAAAATTTATAAAGGTTACATTATAAAAGATGTAAAATTATTAATGTAAAAAAAATTAAATATAAAAAAACGGGGTACAACCCACTACTATAGTATATACCATGATGCATAAACAAATTGCTAATTAGTAATATATATAATTTACCACCAATTATTTGACTGAGTGGTAGACTTATGACTTTCTTAAGGGAATGTTATGAGTTTGAGTCATATCAACAGCAAAAAATGTTGTTGGCGGTCCGGGTTTTATCATAATGGGCATTCCTGGGGGGGGGGGGTTTCATTAGAATTGATTGTTGGTGGACTTGAACTATCCGGTGTTATCTTTGCTTTTGGGCATACGAAGTGTTTTTTCGCCATTGAAATACCCCGGGTATTTGACCGTAAAAAAAGAGTAATATATATAATTTAGCATAATACGCTTGCTAGTTCAGTTTCACATATCTGATTTCTTTTCTTACTGTTTCATGATTATAAAGCATCCTCAATAAAACATTAAAACGTTATTCAACACTCTTCCCAGCTTCAATTTGTTGCACGTAGCGTTCATCTTCTTCGATCATCCCCCAAATCGCTAATGAAATACACACAATCATCTTCCTGTTGAATCTCAAGCATAAATATCTCCGTTGATTGTAAGTAAAACAATTTCAGAAACCCTAGGTATGTCGATCGTAACGGAAAATCTAAGATTTGAGAATTGATTACTGGTAACAATGTTGAAGATAGCGAAATTCTACTTCGTGTTCTTAATGTCTCTATTTTGTAGTTTTATTTATGACCAAAGATGGAATTTGAGCTGTTCAATGATGTCCCCCAAGATGATTATGCCTTTGCAGCTGAAGATATTGATAATGTGAGCATCTGTTATTCCCGATTTACTGGTTCGTTTTTGTTCTATTGATCAGTAGTATTTGATTGAGGACGTTGTTCTCCGCAAAAAGAAACTAGCATTTTCGAATTTTGATCATGGAAGTGCTAAGCTTACTCCTGCTTTGATGGAAAGATGAACAATTAGATTTTCAATGTAAATTGGACCAATTTCGACTTCAAAATTGGTATGACTGCTTGAAATCTGCAATAGAAATCTGTCATTTGGAATGGTTGATGTACATATTGATATGCTAGAACAAGAGTGTTCCATATTAATTGAATCTGATTAATAGAGTTCATGATGGTACATCAGTTTATGCTTGGAATTTGTTTAACCGTTCATCTTCCTAAGAAATGAAGGTTCAAATTTGTGGCTTCTGTATTCATGCTGTTGTACGCATGTGCTTTATCAGAAACATTTTTAAATATGTAGGAGCAACTAGTTTTTGAGGGTGATGAAGGCCAAAGATGTGGGATTTGCATGGATAGTGTTGTTGACAGAGGAGTTTTGGATTGCTGTCAGCACTGGTATATGTCTCGTCTTAGATTATCAATCTTTTTTGTTGATTTCGTGTTGTGTTGTGGGCAGAATATGATGATATTACATCATTGCTTATCGTGATTGAGATTTATGTTACTTCTTTTCAGAGTATATTGTGAGTAAGTTCTCCATTCCTTCAATTTCAGGTTCTGTTTTACATGTATCGACAACTGGGCAAGCATCACGAACCTATGCCCACTTTGCCAGAAAGAATTTCAGTTAATCACTTGTGTTCCTGTGAGTTATGCACTTTCTGTCATTCTGTTTGTTTCACTATAGGTGCTTCTTAAATTTAAAATCATTAGTTAGAATGCATCTTTCCTTCATTAAATATTTTGGTTCTAAAAGAGACTTCAGAAGTGCCACTCTCCTTCAGAAGTGCCACTCTGCTTCATTTTGGCTTGTTTATGCTCAAATGAGTTTTATCCCTTGATTATGTGATTAGTGGGGCGTTTGTAACACTTTAGGAAAATGCATAACTGTCTTTACTATATGAGTGACTGCTTTCTTGCTCCCCGTAAACAATTTTTTCACTTACTTTTTCAAGAAAACATAAAGAAGTAAAAAAATAAGGTGGCAGGACCAGATGACATGCTAACATTTATATTGTGGCATCTTCAATCTTCATTGCCTTTCTCTCACTACGTATATAAGCGGCACAATAAAAAGTATCATATAGGAGGAATGGAATTTTGATGCTACTCCTAAATTTGCTTGTAATGAAGGTATACGATACTATCGGAAGCATCCAGCCTGATGATGGTTCATCATATATAAGGTACTCCTTTCTCATTGGTTATTTTACACCCTCATCCCTTTACTGGCATCATAGAGTACTTCAAGGCCACCAGACTGCTGTAATCAGCAAAGGTTAAATCTACTATCGCATAATCTTTTTATCTTGGTCAGCTGAGGACACTAAATGCCTCCGATGAACTACTGATTGTAAAAATATTGTGTTAGTTATTTTGATATGTGTAACTACAAGTAGTTTAGGTTTGCAGCAGTGTCTAATATTTCCACTCAAATGCAGAGATGATGATGATGATGATGATGATGATGCTTGGAGTGTTGAAGGAAATAATAACACTCTTTCGTTTCCATCATACTATATTGATGAAAATGTAAGTCGTGTTTAAAGGGACCTTAGTTCCTAAAGCAATCCCTGTAAGCCCATCAAATGTGCTATGAACAAAGATGTGTTGATTATACATTTATACAATAATTTGAGAGATAATCATAGCAAACATTTGAAAATCTTAGCCAAGCTGATTGAAAGCATTGAAGTTTCTTATTTGATGCTTATGTGACTAGTGATGCAACATTTTTCAGAATGTGTTCACATAGAACTTTTATACGCTATCTGATCCCCAAGGATTTTATTTGTGTTGATACTGTCCATAATATATATATGACATCCTCCTGATCTTTTGGTCATATTTCTTTATGCTTCGTTTATGATGTAGGCAGTCAGCTGCTTGGAAGGAGATAGCTGCAAAATTCGAAACCAGTCGGCAAATATTGAAGAAGATCCAGATCTTGATACATCAATTGCATGTGATTCATGTGATTTGTGGTATGGTTTTTAATGCTAGGTTGATAACATTTGTACATATGAAATATAGTTTTTACTTTACAATATCCTTTCATGGAATTGTCTACTATTAAGATTCTGCCAAATGATTTTTGACTTCATGGAAATAGGTATCATGCAATATGTGTTGGTTTTGATGCTGAAGGGAATTGTGAGAATTCATGGCTGTGCCCAAGGTACTATTAATAAACTTTGTATTAGACATGCGTGTATCTGAATATAAAGTTAAAACATCGTTTAAATTTCAGTTATGCACCTCAAGTTTAGATTTTGTCTTTGTTGCTTTTCAATATATCTTTTCATTAGATGATACAAGGTTTTTGTTTATACAGGTGTTTAGTTGATGAGACATCAAAGAAGTCAGAACTGGAGCCAATCAATCATCATGAACATTTAGTGGATGCTGCTTTTCCTATGAATTTGTCAGTATCTGTTGCTGATGCAGGAGAGACAGCTGTTGTTGTCTCAAATATTAATGGAAGTCAACAAATCAATGAAAACATGTTGTCAAGTGCAAATACGAGCATGGACTTAGATATTGGTATGATCAGAACTTATTTTGGGACATGTCACTGTGTCTATACATTGTTGTTGTGGGCTTGTGGTTAAAGATTCTGTTGCTCCTATTTCCTGAAGGGAATCTAGAGAACGAAGAAATGAATCAAATATTTTCGCCAATTTCAGATGTTTGTGAAGATATTTACAAATCAGAAAAATGTTTGGTTGATATTATCAAGAAACCAAAGATAGAGGCATTGGAACTAGATGTTTGTTTACCACCGCGGACAACTTCTACTTTGGTCTCAGAAACTTCACAGCCCTCTCCATTAAGCAGAAGCTGTATACAAGAAACAAGTGAACCATGTGTTTCTGATGGATTAAGAACATCAGTGTTGAATGACAAAAGGAGCAAGAACATGTCTGGTAAATATGCGTACCTGCTTCCATGCTATGTTTACTACACCTAGTGTCCTCTACCTAATATTAGCAGATATTGATAACTTGAGGTCTCGAGGCGTCATGCTTAAACCCATATATTTTCAAATGGGTTGATTTGGGATATGTTTCATTCTAATGGGCTGGAATTTAAAAATTAGCTGAAAAAAGGTCCAAGAAGTTGAAAGTTACTCAAGTTTATCGCTAATGCATAAAATCTCCTAAATAGTTTCATTTGAAAAACTTGATTAGTATTGAAAATATTTACATTCTGTTATCGTATTTGGCATTCTGGTTGTTTATAAGAAAAATCAAATTTTGGACAAAGTGTCTTGCTCTACCTCACCAGAGCACCCATATTGCCACCTCTCTTGACAACTGGAAATAAATGTCTGTTACATCATATCTTCACTGCTTTTATTAATGCTTATAGCTTTAATATTAATGGTTATCTAGATAAAAACAAAAAAATTGGAGAAATGGAAAAGAAGAAAGTTTCTAAAGCGTGTAGGCTACCAGGTATGTAATCCTTCCAGGTTGTTTCCCTGAAAGTGCATTATCAGAAACACTTGTGTTCTTAAATGTCCCTTTAGGTGTCGCTTTTAAATAAATTCATCACTCAACTGTTGCTTACTTTGCCTTTTACTTACCTTTAGCTGACAAAAACCCTTGTAAGACGGAAGAAGCCAGTGGAATCACAGGTGCAAAAAGAAAGCAAAGAGACTGCAGGTCCTTTTTCGCACCTGCTACTTCTATGATTTCCTACTGATATGACAGCTGCGGATTCATGTCTTAATGCTTGTATTTCCTATATCTTGCTATAAAGAAAGTTTAGGGGCTGAAATGAAGAATGCCTATATGATTTTGAGTTGACATGATTGGCTGCAGGCCAAAGGGAAATAAATGGGTGATGAAAATAATAATTGTAAAGATGCCATTCCCTTCTTTTTGGATAAATATATAAAGTGAAATACCTTAATGGCACTATAACTAGGGGATATTGTTTGTCGTATTGTTAGACATGCATCTTAGCACTAGTGTTGTATACCTGTGTAACAAGACACTACAGTGTGTTGTAACATACACTACATAAATGTTTATAATCCATCTGATTTAATATTGCCTGCTCATTTAGGTAAAAGTTGTAATTTCAACCATTTTATCAGAAAATGGGTTCATTTGCGATTATAGTTTACCTTAACAAGTCAAATGGTTAACCTTTTAAGCCGTATTCGAATATGGAACGGCTGAATAGTTATGAAATCTATCTGAAGTGTTTTTAAAAGCTTATGACACGCTAAATCACTTTGTTAAGGAAAATGATAATTATTTTTTAATTTTATAGTTATTGTAATCCTATTTAACACATTAATTATTTATAAAGTAAAAAAAAAAGTGACATAAACTTTTCTGTTGGTTGACCCAATCCATTCTGTTTTGACCTATTTTAGAAGTTACCTGTTTTGATCTGAACTTGTTTAGACCCTTCCACTTCGCCACCTATACGTTAGTATCTAATATTGATGGTCATGACAATATTTGTGGTCTTTCGGGTTTGTGTATCTTTTTCTTTGATCTGATATATTATTTACACTTTTTGAAGTGCTGTGGAAGGTGAAACCAAAACAAAGACGTTGAACGGTACATCCTCGAAAATTGTTAAAACAGAGCGAAGTCGAACTGCTCATTCTATGAATGAAACCAATGATTCTGGAGAAAGCATTGTGAGGAAGCGAAAGGTTGAGACTGATATAAGAGATATAGTTCAAGGAACATACCGTATACCTTCAAAGCGACTTGCACCTGAAGACGCTTCATCTGGGCCTAGGATCAAAAAGATCATGAGAAGATCAACCCAGGATAAAGAGTCATTAGTGGAAGTCCAAAATTTAAGGAAAGAAATTAGAGATGCTATACGTAACAGATCATCTACAGAGGTTGGAGATAATCTCTTTGATCCAAAGCTTTTGGCTGCATTCAGATCTGCTTTGACTGGTCAAACATCTGAAACAAAAAGACCACCACCGTTAGATGTGAAAGCAAAGAAGGCCTTGTTACAGAAGGGAACTGTACGTGAAAATCTAACTAAAAAAATTTACGGGATTGGTGGAAAACGAAAACGAGCATGGACCCGTGATTGTGAGATTGAATTTTGGAAGCACCGATGCTCAAAAGTATCAAAACCTGAAAAAATTGAAACTTTAAAATCTGTTCTTGATCTATTAAGAAAGGGTCCCGAGGTCATGGAAGTGAAAAAGGAAAATACTGTAGAGGACTCTAGTTTGATTCTCACAAGGTTGTATGTTGCAGATGCATCTGTTTTCCCAAGGAAAGCTGACATCAAACCACTTTCCTCCCTAAACGGTAAATCTCCAGAAATAACTAGTTCTTTGATTGATAGTAAGCAGACCAAGGTCGCTACTCCATGCAAAAAGGGTGAACTCACCACCAGGAAAGTAAATCCTAATAAATTCTCAGACCGAGCTTCTAGATCTACAGGTGGGTCCCCTATGAATGCCCATAAGGAATCAAGCAGTGGATCCAATGATATTAAAGTCGACAAAAAGAAATGGGCTTTGGAGGTTCTTGCCAGAAAGACTGCTGTTTCTGGAAACAATTCCTCACAGGGACAAGATAATGCGGTGCTTAAAGGAAATTATCCCCTACTGGTATGCCAGGAGTTTGTAATGTCTTCTTGCAGCTATTTTGGACTCGCTTAGAGGTGTTAACTTGGGTGGTGTGGGTAACAGGTCAAGCGGGCACCTTCAAAATACTGGTAAATGGTTTGGGCCAACCCATCAACACTTTTTGGGTCCCTTCACTTTGGATTATCTAAAATCAATATTTAATAATATAAGTTTAAACTAATAGGGATTTAGAAGGCTTTAAGCTTGCAAAAAACACTGTGGGATACTTTTGATCTGTTTAACCTGGTCAACTTATTTGACATGTTCACCATTTTGGCTAAGTTTTAAATTTTTTTTATCATTAGAGATAAAGAAACAACTCAAATGGACCTAAGTTTAAGTATGCGATTCAGAATTGTCACCTCTGGTCTCTTTCATATGGCCAAAAATTTTTATTTTCTTTTTTGAGCAGGCTAAACTACCGGTAGATATGCGGCCAAGTTTGGCACCTAGTCGCCATAATAAAATCCCAATTTCAGTTAGGCAGGTAATATTTATTCTCAATGTGCATATACTGGTGCTACTGTAGAATGTCGAAAATAACTTCACAACTTGTTTTATAGGCTCAACTTTACCGACTCACAGAGCATTTTCTGAAGAAAACAAACATGCCAGTCACTCGCCCAACTGCAGAAATAGAGCTGGCTGTTGCAGATGCCATTAATGTTGAAAAGGCAGTTGCTGATAGATCAAACAGCAAACTAGTGTATGTCAATTTGTGTTCCCAAGAGTTATTACATAGATCAGAAACTTCGGATTCTACTACTGGCCCAGACTCAGAACCTAATGCTGACCCAAAAACTGCAACCAATGATGATCATCCTACTAAAGCTGATGTGGATGTTGATGAAGCACTTAGAAATGCTGGTCTTTTGTCTGATTCTCCTCCAGATAGCCCACATCAGCTTGAAAGGGAGTATTCAAAGGAAGAAGATGGTCCTGATAATGTGTTTGAAATAGTTTCCCAACCAGAACTTGATATTTATGGAGATTTTGAGTATGATCTTGAGGATGATGACTTTATTGGTACTAGCGCAATTACAACCTCTAAGGTTCAACAAGATGATGCAAAAATAAAATTGGTTTTTTCTACACTTGACTTTGATAAATCAGATAGTGGTTGGCGTCTTGAGGATCATGAAGCGCCAGTTGTAGTGGAAAATGTAAATGAAGATAATAAGAAAGAGAAAAGCACACCACTAGAAGGAGGTGAAGATGATATTCTTGGTGAATGCGAAGAATTATATGGTCCTGATAAAGAACCTCTTATTAAAAAGTATCCAGAAATAAAGCTGCCTGATTTGGTAACTGAAAATAATAATGCAGAAGTAAAAGGCGAACAAGATCCGAACCAAGCATCCAAGGCATGTGATAAACCGAGCGGAGATGTCTCTGAAACAAAGCCTCTTGACAGGGTAGAAACAAAGGTGAAATCTCATGTTGACAAGAAGCCACATTCTGACAAGCATAGTTCTGTGTTTAAGAAGGTTAGTAATACACTTGTTCATTGTTAGGGACAGCTAAAACACTTTATTATCCATTTCTTAGTTACAGTTTTTTTTATATAATAATTAGTGCTTTAATTTCGATTACAGAAACAATATTTGTACAAAATTACGATGTTAATCTAAATCGTTTGTGTAAAGTGATTTAGGAGGTCATTACTCATTACCATGGCACTGGCCACAGGCAAATTAATAATTTTAGTATTCTCATGGAACCTAGGGAGTATTTGTTAGTGATTCTAGTTAAGCTTATTATTAAAGCATGTGCAGGTTGAAGCATACATAAAAGAGCACATCAGACCATTGTGCAAGAGTGGGGTGATTACAGTCGAACAATATAGATGGGCTGTTGCAAAAACAACCGACAAAATCATGAAGTACCATTCCAAAGATACCAATGCCAATTTCCTCATCAAGGAAGGGGAAAAGGTTAAGAAACTTGCTGAACAGTATGTAGAATCTGCTCAAAATCTAGAAAACAACAAACAGAAAGCATAAGATTTCTGGAAATGTTCATATCATGAAGTCATGTTCGAACAGTAGGAGAGGCCACCCAAAAGCCATTTCCAGGTTTTAAAAGTTCTAGAGAAAGATTATGACAAAATTTCAAGTCATGTTCGAGCTGTAGCAGAGGCCACCCAAAAGAATGAAAGTTGCGGCCCCAAAGGTAGAAAATAGCAAACTAAGCTCAATGTGTTTGTTATTGTTTAAGTTCCGGGTTGTAAAGCTCCGAGAATGCACGTGAGTACGTCTTCAGGACCCAAAGAAATACGAGCAGCAGATCAATACTTGAGTGGAGGTATTTGCTTATTGTATTTTGTAAACTTGATAAACAATTGTTACGTTTTCCTCAGTTACATATACTAAATCAAGAATTTATCAATTTCATACTTAGAACTCTTAAAATCCTTCCAGTAATTTTAATTTATTTTTATTAAATTAATTATATGCATATGCAAGTACAAAGATGTGTTAGTATCGAGGGATTAAACATACACAGATTATGGATTTTATGAAGAAACGATAGAGAGAAACTTGTTATGAATTCTTTCTTACATTTTCTTCAAATGGTAGATTACAAGGCTATTAATAGCCATGGTCTTGGCGGTTAATAACTAAGTAACGATAAGATAATGGTAACTATTCTTAACTAACATAAGTACTAACAGTGTTAATGATGGTAGCATAGGGGTGTTGGGTCGGCGATGGGGTGATGCATAAACAAGGTAGGATTCTTGCTCGTTCTCTTTCTTGTTGTCCTTGCTCTTGATGCATTCTTTTGTAAATTGTTTCGAGTTTCCCACATTCATAACATATGAACTTGCTTTTGTCTTTGTTTCCTTGATTTGTACTTCTTCCATATCCTTTTTCTCTTTTGTCAAAGCCTCTTCCTTGATTTCTTTCATGGCTTTGATTGCTACATCCCTTTCCATGATGGCAACTGATTACTCGAAGTAGGCATCAACAGTTTACTTTGGTAATTTTCTTTTGGTTTATTTTGACTTTTGAGGCGTTCCTTAAATGTTGTTATTCTTCCTACTATTTCTTCAAATGATATTTTGTCGATTTTTGTATATTGCTCGACAGATGCACCAATTAGTAGGAATTTCTATGGAACCAAGTTGAGTAGTTTCTTTACAATTATGTTATTTTTTAAAGTAGTACCAAGAATTTTAAATTTGACTCTGCCCAACTTGCTTGCAAAGTCACCTTTTCATTTTCTTTTATTTTCAACATCACTAACTCGCTCCTTAATGTTTGTATATGTGCTTTTGGACCATATCTGCTCCAAGGTATCTTACTTAATTGAGTTCCATAATTTTGCATTCTCACATCGTGCAATTTGCATTAATATATCTTCTGGTAACATCTGAAAGATCATTGCTTTTGTTGTATGAATTTTCTTTTCATCTATTTTTTTTAGCATCAATTGTTTTCCAAAAACCTTAAGCTCTTGAAAATTATTTTCATTAATAATGCTCACGATTGGGGCATTGAAGTGATGCGTTCTCTTGTTCACGTGTTGGTGCGTATGTACTTCCTGATTTTTTGATTTTCTTGCTTTTGCTTCTGATTGGTTAATTAGATTTTTGCTTGCTTGACTTGCTTGACCGAATCGACTTGCTTGCTTGACCTAAATTGGTCTTTGACTTGCTATTTGAACCATAATGGGTTCTACCTGTTTGCTTTGACAAAAGTTTCGGCTTTACTTGCTAATTTGAACAGAAGTTCTGCTTGCTCATGCTACTTGAACCAAAAGGTTTGAACTTGCTACTTGCTCATGCTATTTTCAATAAACCATAAAAGACTCGAAACTTGCACTTGCTATATGAACCAAAATGGTTCTAACTTGCTATACGAATCGTTTAAGATTCAATTTTGACTTGCTAATTATTGTAATTTTTAGTAATTTTGACTTCTTGTTCGGGTTGGAATTATTAAATAAATTGTCATAAAGCTTCATTAGTTTTATTTTGAAAATAGTTTAAAATTTTATACAAACTATAAAATGAGTGTACGTTTTTGCTTTGTTTTGATCTTTGGCTCTCCTTCTGGAAAATAAAATATAAAAATCAGTAATTCTATAAAAAATTGATCTTTGTTTGATTGGGAAGGTTACCCGTCTTTTATTGTCAGGTCTAGGGTTTATAAGTGTTTTGGATTTAAATGAAAACTTAAATTAAATAATTTGTATAATGACATAAATGCCGTTAACCGAACTAACACAGTTAACTGAGTTAACGAAAATGAATGAAAATGATAATTTTGTAAAGTCAGGACCTGGAAGAGGATAAAAACTTGGAAGGGGATAAAACTTTTAGATAAAATAACAAAACAGATCAAACTCATGACTTCCCCCCCCCCCCCCCCCCCCCCCCCCCCCCGTTCAAGCTCCGTTATTGTGCGAATGTGAAATAGGGATACGATGAACCATGAATTCAATTATTTCGCGGTTTTGATCTTCAAGTTCTGCTTTTGTTTTCTGAAATGAAGGGTTTGAATAATACTTTCTGGATTGATCACAGGTTTGATCAATATTTGATGATCGGATCTTTCAAACGTGGTGATAACTTTCGATTTTGGTTGAATGATTCCTTAAAATAACGTGTCTTTAGCATGACTTTAATACCAATTGTTGGTATCGGAATATTAAACATACACAAATTATAGATTTTATGAAGTAAAGATAGAAAAACTTGCTATGAATTCATACTTGCATTTTGTTCGAGTGATATATTACAAGGCTATTTATAACTATGGTTTTACAGGTTAAACAACCATAATAACTAACTAATGTTAAGATAAGAATGATTAGTCTTAAATTCTTATCTACTATAACTACTAACGGTTTTATCGTTCGCAATGTACATTTCATCCAATAAGATGTGTCGCTAGATAAATTCTTACCGTTTTATTTGAAACAATGAAAACAAACACTTACTAACATATGTATAATATATTACTACAGAGTACAGTCTATATAGAATATACATCTGTTGAATTTTAAAAATTCAGATTTTCAAGGGAGCCTTGACATGGCTGCTGTCAAAAGACTTTCGATCTGAAAAACGGGTCATAAATATGGATATATTTTGAGGGTAGGGTTATAGTAAAGATGATATTTTTAATCTAAAAGGCATAAGAAGTATTATGGGTTTAACACGTGCCATATTATTTTAAAGAGGAGGGCATTTTGGTCATTATCTCAAATACTTCTGGTCATTGTGTATTATACGTTTATTGTGTCAAATATCAGTTTATTGTATAATATATTTTACATCATTTGTTAAATGTATTCATTATTGTGTTTTACGTTTTAAATCATTTTGTATTATTTTGTCATTATTTCTAAAGATTATATAAACTTGTTATCTATCATTGTGTTTTACAATTAAAAGTACACAATGATATACTTTAATCAATGTATTTTTCAAAACTCATAATGTTAAAGATAACACAATGCATTATTTTTTATCATTGTTTTGTGCTATTGTATAAACTTGTTATATATCAGCGTGTTTCATAATTAGAAGTAGATAAGGATGTTATTTCACCAATGTATTTTTTAAAACTCGTAGTGTTCAAGATAATACAATTATGATCAAAAAACACAATGAGCCATTGTGTTATTTTGTCATTGTTTTTAATTTTTATTAGATCAGTTAGTTGTTAATTTATTATTGTGCCTTATATATTAGAGATACATAACAATGTTATTTCATTATTGTATTGTTTTAAATTTTATTATTTTAAAAAAAGAAATTAGTATTAAAAAATACACAATAACTAACAAAAAGACACAATGAAATGCACTAAAGACACAATGACAAGATAAAGGCTTAAAAACATAAAAAATATTATCTTTTTACATAATAATACCGTACTCGTTTTAAAGATTAAAAATGCTTGTTTTTACGAAGTAGTTTTTATAATAAAATAATATCGTACATAAAAATTATGAACGTTAAAAAAACGAGTGAATTAGCAAAAAATTCAACAAAAGTGGTTATTCTTAAAATACTCATCTAACAAAAATTTTTCTACAATTTGATCTCAACTATTGATTAATATGATTGATGGTTGAGATTACTTATTTCACTTTTTAGTTTAAAATGACTTTTTATTTGAACATTTCTCATATTTTAAAAAGTTTTTTCAGTAACAAGTTTTGATGAAAATCTTATTTATCAAAATAAATGTCGAAATATAGTTATCAGTATAAGTGTTTTCGGTAAGGGAAGGGTTCAAATACAAAGTCTGCTAAAACTAAAAAGTGTAAGAATGATTAAGATGTTGACACGTGTCCTTTTGATCAAAATTTGGTTGTGAGCAACATTAGTAACGTTCTCCCTTCTTAAGTTCCACCTTTTTTTAAACATTCATAACTTTTACATATGACATTATTTTTTTAAATAAATTAATCATAAAAACGAGTATTTTTTCATCTTTAAGAAGCTTATAGTGTTAATATAGAAAAACAAAGTTTTTTTTTAACTCATTGTGTAATTTCGTCAGGTCATTGTGTAATCTTTTGAATTGATGAGGATTACACAATTATCTGATAAGAAATACACAATTAACTTGAAACATAAAAAAGTTTACATTTCTTATTATTGTGTTATTAAAAAATCATCATTTTAAAAACACAATGCATAACACAATGGTCAACATTAGACACAATGGGTAACACAATGATCAGCACTAGACTCGATAATTAGCAATAGACATAATGAGTTGCTTTGACGAGGATTACATAATGACATGATCAGAATTACATAATGAACTGAAAAACGTAAAAAAAAATTACATTTTTAGTATTGTGTTATTTGAAATTGATCATTTTGAAAAACACAATGCATAACACAATAGTCAACATTAGACACAATGGGTAACATAATTATCAACACTAGACTCGATAATTAGCAATAAACATAATGAGCTGCTTGACGAGGATTACACAATGACCTCATCAGGATTACATAATGAACTGGAAAAAACGTAAAAAAAAAAATATATTTTCAACATTATGTTATTTGAAAATCACCATTTTAATAAATACAATAGTTATCATTAGACACACTAGGTAACATAATGACTAGCACTAGATTCGATTATTAGCAATAGACACAATAAACTGCTTGATGAGCTGACAAAATATTATACAATGAGCTGAAAAAAACACAATGCATAACAAAATGGTCAACATTAGCCACAATGGTCTGATGATATTCTACAATAACCTAATATTACATAATGAGCTGACAAAATATTACACAATAAGCTGAAATAAAGTGAAAAAACTTTATTTTTTTTATGTGTCAAAATTATAGGCGTTTTAAAGATTAAAAAACGCTTGTTTTTATGGTGTAATTTTTTTTTTAAAAAATAATGTTGTATGTAAAAGTTACGAGCATTTAAAAAAAATATGAAACTTGAAAGTATGATTAATAATAAAATATTATTGACCTATCATTTAAAGTTTCAACTATTTACCATTATGCCATCGGATTTTTTTAACCAATTAGATCTAAAATCTAATGGATGATAATCCTTCTTACCATTTTTAGTTTTTTCATTTTTTTTACAATAGCCCTACTCTTTTGGTAAACATTTTTTTCTCGATCCTACTTTTATTAGCTTAAAAAGGATTTCTGTTTACAAAAGTATTGTTTAGAAAAAGTTATAGGAGAATATTTCTAGTAAAATTAAAAAGAAAATGCTTAAAGAGTATATTTATATTTTATTTGGAAAATGCTTTTTAAAACACCCTTTATGATACCATTCGGATTTTCTACCTTCTTAAAACCATTTGGTTTTTTAAACGTCTCATTTTAAATTGTTGATGTTTTTGATACGTCCTTTTTAAGACCGTTCGGGTTATTATATATCGTTCTAAAACCGTTTGGTTTTTAAACATAGTTCTTAAAACTGGTTAAAATGTCTTTTTTTTAAAACATTTGCTTTTTCTAAACACATTTTCTAAAACCTTTTTTTTTTCTAAACGTCTTTCTTAAAACCTTTTTTCTATAGGTCTTTAAAAAATAAATGTTACTCAAAATTCAAAAAGACTAACCAATTAGAAATATTTATCTTAACCTTTTCTAACGAATACCTTTTTAAATAGAACTTTTTTTTTACTAAAAGCCCAATGGCCCAGCCGTAGTGGTGTTTAGCCTAATTGGATGGGTCCTACCAGAGCAACCTCTTGCCATCATATGATCCCCAGTCCCCACCAATAACTTTTTATGTATGAGATTTTATTCAGTGATCTTGTTTGTTGTTGTTTAAGAAGTTTTACGCAATTTGAATACCTTTTGGAAGGAATTTAACCCGTTTCACACTTTCATTCTAACTTATTTTGAAACTTACACCTTTCAACATGTTTAAAGCTGAGTATAACTCAAACCAACCTATTAATTCATAAACATATGGACATTAACAGTACCAATAAAATTCTCTAAAACACTTTTTGGGTACTGGCCGGCTTTGTTAGAGATCATGTGAAGCTTCTTTATATTTCTAAAGACAAGTTATTATGCCTCTTTGTTACTTTAAAATATTTTGAACTGGACTTCACAATTACCACATTTTCAATAACCTTTGCTCACTTGCAAAAAAAAGATGACTTACAATGTCACAAGTCATCTTGTACATACAACTTGGATAACACTTGACATTGATGAATGTATTCATCTGTCCAAAGACTATTCTACCCTTCTAGCAAAATTCCTTTCAAGCAAACTCAAGAATCATGCATTTGAACATTGACAACAACAGATTCTTCATTTGGTTGAGATAGCTTATTGTCCATACTTGAGCTAGATGACCCTTCACATGTGACCACACTATGTTCTAAAGGAATCCCTTGAGAGTTTGAACCGACGTGGATCACGGTGGTGTGTTCAGGAACCACCAGCGGTTCGTGATGGTCGCCTTTGGATGTGTTGATGACTGAGCATCTGCAGAGGGGACATGTGGTGTTTGAATGGAGCCAGTTTCGTATGCATTCGACATGAAACATGTGTTGGCATGATGGTATTTGATGTAGCTTTTCGTTCATCTCAAATTCGCCCAAACAAACACAACACCTGATTCATATTGAATTTTCATGAAACTCCCATTATATTTTGTGACTAGTTTCATCAAGTCTTGCATGTAGATGAAAATCAAAATAATCCATGGATGTTTGACTTCTTCAAGAATCTACTTTGACTTTTTTGAACTATCATTCTTGGTGAAAGGCATTTTTAAAATGTGTTACTTGGTATAAATCATTAGTACTTAGAGATTTTGTGCTTAATTTCACATTTCAGTGAAGATAATAACCCAAGTACAATGGTTCAAGAAGTCTATCACTCAAGAAACTGGTCTAGACTTGAGAGAAGTTGTATGCTTACATTAATTCCTTTGCGTATAAGTCTCCGTCATATGATATCACAGTAAGCTTATCTTCGAGGTTTACCTTTGATCCCGTTTCGCTCTATAAGAAAATAAACATCAAAATTTAAAGTTATTTATATATTTGTGTGTGTGTGTTGCGTGAGAGGTTTATACTTACACATTGAGAGAGAGTTGAAGAGTCTTGTTGAGTCCTTGAAGTTCTTTGATGGAATATAGATGAAGACGAAGGATTGTCGCTGCTAAGATTCCTCTTGAGGTAGAACAAGTAAAACAAGAGAAATAATATTATGGAGAAGAGTATTGGAATGGAAAAGATGAAAGCTTGGTATAACTTCATTTGAAGTGCTTGAGAATACAAGTGAGAACTAACACCACCACTTGTACTTGAAGATTGAAGGTACCCCATTGGTTTTTTTTACTACTTTGCTTCTAATAACAAACCCAAAATCTATATGACAAAGAGTGTAAATAAAGATCCTTCTTTGGAACTCAAAGAAACTCTAGTGGCAGTTTTCTTGATTGATCAAGGGTGTGAGTATATGGATGCAAATGTGCACAAATCAAGTTAAAATCTTATGAAAGAAAGAAAATATGAGTGTTATATGGTTTGTGCTTGAGAGTTATATAAGAAGCTAGGGAGAAAGGATACTCAAAGAACCCTTAATGGGTTGCCTGTTTCTTGAGTTACAACCCAAGTGTTTGAATACAAATTAAGTGAAAGTTAGAATCTTTTGGTGGACAAAAGTTGGGTATTATATGGTTTGTGTTTCTAAACATAAATTTTGAGTTTATCCTAGAATAGAAAGAGACACTTGTTTGGTTTTTATATATGAAACCTAGGGGATGTCAAGTTTCTTGATTGAGTGATGACATTTATATATATACGGAACAGTGGAAGTTGGAATCTTTTGAGAGAAGAGAGGAAGTTGTGTGACTGTTTGTAGTCACCAGATGAATTCATATGTCAAGAGTTCAAAGAGAGTGGTTTGGTTTTATATATGAGATAACATAACAAAAAAGCTAGTGGGTTTCTTAATTGAGTGGGTAACCAAGGGATGTGATGGGTGTATGAATTCAGGTATAAGTGGAATATTGTTTGATAGAGATTTTATGGGTTGTGAGTTAGATGTGAAAAGGACAATGATGAAAAGCAAAGGAAAGCAAAGGTGTGGAATATGATCACTATAAGAAATGGCTTTTGAAATCAAGCAAGAAATCATCAAATGAGATTATTCTCTCATGACAAGCTTCGATAACATGGCACTAGTTACCAAGGGACCCTCCAACACTAGCACCATTCTACATATACACACATCCACAAACACACATATACATACATATATACTCATATAAATATACCGAGTTCGAATCTGGTAGATATCTAGAGAGGATTGTTCAAGATACAACTATATTTAAGTAAAGAATAAAAGAACTATACGAGAACAATGTAAACATTTTAATAATATAACAAGAATAATGTAGATATTGTTCTCGTAGTTATTAATGGTTATATATTAAACTCGTTATATACATATACATATATGAAACATCACATCATGATGTTAATTACTGGTAGTCCCAAAGCTAATATAGAATAATCATGTTGGTGCACTATCTTGTATGCTTCTTTCACTATCAAAGGCTTAATCTTGGGCCGGTATTAAATTAGCATATATAACAGACAATGCAATCTCTTATGGGCATACTTTGTTATGGTTGAACAAAGATTTTATACTCTTCTTTTCATATCATATCAACACGTTTATAATTATGTTGCCTTTTAGATTAATCACTATTGATTTATTAAAGCTCAAGTGTATAAAACTGTGTATTTAACATAGTTTGTTTTGTAACAAAATAAGTTACCTTTTAGTTCTTTTAACATAAATTTCTAGATTTTTTATGTAATAAATAACCACAACATGCATCGTGAATTTTAACCCCAAACCTTTTGGCCGTGAGACACGCTACTTAACCAACAGAATGTTCTTAGACTCATCGTAGTGGGTGGGAAGGTGGCGCCAAAACAGTGATGTGGCTGGGCTAAGGGGCGCCAAAGCCCACTACATGTTTGTTAAATGTGATGCAATTTACGTTTTACGCCATTGTGGTAACGGCGCCAATTGCACTTCTTATTTATATATAAATAATAATAATATCAATCTTCTTCTCGCTATATGGTTGAATATATTGTTTAAATTGATGATATATATTTTTTAAATTAATGTATATGATATATGGTTTAAATTCATGATATATATTGTTTAAATTGATGATATATTATATGGTTTAAGTTAATAGTTTAAGGGGTTCCTCCATCCGTTTAAATTTACTAAATAATTACTCTATTTTGGATTCATTCCATACAAATTAAAAGTTAAAATCACACCTTCATCTGTCTCTCTCTATCTTTTTTTAAGTATGAATCAACTACTCAACGATTTAGATGCTTGGGAGGTGGATGAGGTGGTAATGATTGAGTGTGTTCGAGTGGGGGTAAGACTTTGAGTCGAGCACGTTCAAACGTCACGTCCGGAACCGCGTAGACGACGACCACCACCAGAACGGGGTCGTGCGGAGGCGTATAACCGTCTGATGCAAGATTATTTTATTGAAAGACCTTTGTATGACAAAGTTACTTTTCGTCGTCGTTTTCGTATGAGTCGTCAACTATTTTTACGAATCGTCGGTGAGTTAGAGAGCGAGTTTTCATATTTTCAACAAAGGGAAGACGCTAGAAATAAGTTAGGATTTAGTTCTATTCAAAAATGCACTTCCGCAATTCGTCAACTAGCGTATGGTACTTCACAAGATTCATGGGACGAATATTTGAAAATGTCAGAAAAAGCGTCCAGAGATAGTATTCACAATTTTTGTGAAGGTATGATTATTGTTATTGATGTTATTATTATTATTATTATTAAAAATATTGTTATTGTTATTAATATTATTGTTTAGGTATAATTGATCTTTATGCTAAAAAATATTTGAGAAGCCCGTCATTTAGTGACATTCAAAAAATTTATGAGATGCATCAAATAGTACATGGTTTTCCCGGAATGCTTGGTAGCATTGATTGCACACATTGGAATTTGGCCAATTGTCCAACTGCCTGGCGAGGTCAGCATCATCGGGGTGATCATGATGGCCCGTCTCTAATTCTTGAAGCTGTTGCGTCGTATGATCTTTGGATTTGGCATGCTTTTTTTGGTGTGGCTGGAGCAAACAATGATAATACTGTCATAGAGCAGTCACCGGTACTTGATGACATCATTGACGGAGTTGGACCTGGATCTTCATTCTATGCAAATGATGTGGAGTACAAGTACGGTTACTATCTTGCCGACGATATTTATCCTGAGTGGGCTACATTGGTGAAATCATTTTCATGCCCTAGTGAGGAAAAACGAATATATTTTAAGAGAAAGCAAGAATCAGCAAGAAAGGACATTGAACGAGCGTTCGGGGTATTGAAGAAACGATGGAGCATCATTGCCCAACCGGTAAGGATATGGAAGAAAGAAAGATTAAGGAACATTATGTATGCTTGTTTAATTTTACATAATATGATATTAGAGGTTTCGAGGAAGGCGATTTGCCAAGAATATGATGACGATGATATCCAACCAGTTACCGCACTACTAACCGCCGAAGAGAAACGAGCAAACCTAAGGAAAATAAAAAATAAGGACACACATGCTAATCTTCGAGCGGACTTAGTAGAACATCTATGGAACAATCGTAACATTGGAGACGAAGTTGATGAGGGCAACGATGAAGGGACCAACAATGATGAGTTTAGCGACTATTATTATGACTAAATGTTTTATATTATCTAATTATTATTTATCAAAAATCAGATATTTTATTTCTCTCTATATATGTTTTTAAATTGATGAGATATTATATTTTTAATTGATGATATGGTCTAGGTTGTTGAATATATTGTTAAATTGATGATATATATTTTTAAATACATGAGAACAACTTTTGAAGAAAAAAATTCACAGGATATATGTGGTCTAGATTGTTGATATATATTGTTTAAATTGATGATATATATGATTTAAATTAGTGATATATTATATATGTTTTAAATTCATGATATATATGGTTTAAATTAGTGATGTATCTACATGATAAATAATTTTTGAAACAAATTTATATGAAAATTTCGATGGTCCTATAATATATGAATTCTTTAGTTTATAAAAACCACAAAACTCATATGAAAACATAAACATTCTCTACATCTCAATCATGAACCCAACCAACAAAAACATTCCTTCGATGAACGTGTTCGACCCAAAAAACCAAAACATCCCCACGATGAACGCGTTCGACCCAAACAACCCACTATACGTAAATATACGTGCCACAAATGACCCCAACAATCCGTATTACTACAACGCAAGCACGAATGACATTGTTTACCGACCTCTACCCGTAACCCCACAACTAAGACCTGACTTCTTTTACCCTTCTCAATTTATACCCGAGACCGAACAAAAACTACCTTCTCAATCGATGCCCGAGACTCACCCGCAACATTCACTTGAACAAAGACTACCAACTACTTTCAAACGAAAGCATAGTAAGAAAGTAGTTGAAAAGGTTGGGATTGAAAAAAGTGTCGAAAAATGGACGCCCGACGAAGAACTTGCTTTGGCCGGAGCTTGGTTAGACACATCCGAGGATCCGATTACAGGTAATTTTTTATAATAGTATTAAATATTCTTTTTTAATTTTATAAAACACTTTAATATTTTATTTTTATAATGTTTATTGATACGTAGGGGATTCTCAAAAAGGCTCAAAATTTTGGGCTCGTGTTCGAGATAAATTCCATATTAAAATGCGACGTGATTTGTATCGTAATCCTGACCAAATTTCTGGAAAATGGTCGGCTATGCGAACCAAACTTACCCACTTCAACAACATTTATAATCGGTTATCAAATAATCGATCAAGTGGGTCTAGCAATGTCGACATCAGAGACGAGACACATGAGATTTACAAAGACGAGTATAAAAGCGCGTTTACCATGGTAAAAACATGGGAGTTACTGAGGAAGTCGACAAAGTGGCATCTAGTTCCTCCGCCAAAAGTCCATGGATCAACTGAAAGAGCGAAAACATCTAGCACCAATGAAGCAAACTCTTCTCAAGATTACTCAGATGTTCGTTCCCAAATAAATTTAAACGATATTGACAACGAGCTTGATTTTGATCTCCCCGAAGAACTAGTTCGCCCCGATTGGTAGAGATAAAGCAAAGACAAAGACTAAGGCCCAATCCTTATCGTCGACCTCGACTACAATAAATCCCGAGATAATATTTCACATACAAAGCTTGGATTCTAAAATCGACCGTTTACTCGGATTTAGAAAGGAACAACAAATCGATAGAGATTTTGCTTTTCTTGAAAAAAACTTATCTAATTTACCACCCGAAGATAGTGCTATTTTCGAGCAAAGGAAGAATGAAATCCATGCCAAATATAGTGCCAACGAGTAGTCGTTTATTTGTTTCAAGTATTTTTTTTCTTGTTTTAAATGTTCTTTTATTTATATATATTCTAATAACTTTTATTTTATTAAAGTGTTATAGTATTTTTTTGTGTGATTTTATTTAATTAGAATGATTATGCAATTAGTTAAAACCACTACACTTAATTTAAAATAATTTTTAGTGAAATTAATTATACTGACATGGCATTTAGGTGGCACTTTAACTAAAATATTAATGTCAACCATTACACTCAGTCTTATGGGATCATTACCTTTTAAATATTATTCATCAAGTTACAACTTTGTGCAAGTGTTTAATGAACTTGAACTTTAATGGAAACATATTTTAATGTTATGTGTGCGTTAGCAGATAATTAGAATGAGCATTAATAGAGATAAATCCGATTAGTTTTTTTTTAATGGAAATATGTGACCTTGATTCGGAGGATAAATGTTAGCTTAATCGGGTCCATCTATCTGTTTCTCAGTCGAGACCACACCTCCAACCCTTTCAAGAGGAAACCCATTACCGGGAAAACTCTCTGGCTCAACTCTAAACATTTTGCTCAGAGTAAGACTTGAATCCATAACCTCTCAATATTTACATGTAATAGGTAATTTATCTTAATCAATTGGGTTAAGCATCATTAGTAATTCTGATTTGTTGGTGGTTGTATAATCGATGTAGAGCTTATATAATGATAATTTAATTATTCCAATCATCGTATGGAAATGGGACATGAATGAAATGCAAGATATGACTCAAGCAGCGTGGTATCAAACTGGGGCCCCTATTAAAGATTCTCTTTGTTACTCTAATACGCAAAACCTTTTTCGCAAGTTTTTATAAACACACTTTTTATATATATATATTGGGGTTTCACTATTTGGATTATCAGAACTATTGAGGTTGCGGTTGTCAAAACGTGATGATTATATTGGTTGTTATTTTTCTATTAATGTTTAGCAATAGACTGTTACGACTCTTTATAAAAATGTATGTCTGAAAAGTCTGCACGTCTATTCGAAATGCCTAGAAAAGACATTTTCTAGGATCATAAAACTAATATTACGTAGGTACGATGCATAATTTCTAGTTATTTGAAATCATTGGGAATTTATTAAATTCAATCGATTTATCACCACCCGTACACCTATTTTAACATGGAAATCAATATGCCACACATCCAAAAGTGTCTTTACTTATGCCATTATTTACATCCAAAAACTAGTATTAAAGTCGCGGACGTTGAAATGGTAAAAATATTTAATAGAGACAAGACATGAATTTATGGTTTTTCAAGACATTTGAAGGAAGTATGTCATGTCTTGAAATAACTTGTAATGTTGTTTTTGTGAGTTTGAGGTTGTGTATTCAATCCGCTAGAAATGACTTTCTGCACAAAGTATAAAGCAAGTCTACATATATTAGATCAAGAAGCGGACATGCTCATCTTCAGTCTGTGTATAAAACGATAGCTAAGTCAAACATTGAGTTTCTAAAAGGTTTGAAGGAAGAATATAAGTATCCACTAATTTGGTATGAAAAAAGCAGAAAGAATTATAAACTCCAACAACATTGTATGGTTACAAATCAAGCTTTTATCTGGCATAAAGTGATTAGGAACTTGTCTAGCATCAATGGCATGGGTCACCTTTTCTTTTCCTCTTTCCTTTCCCTTTTTTTTCTTTTCTTTTTCTTTTTTAATTCCATTGTATGATTAGCTTATAAGTGGTGATCGAGTGCTGTTTGACACGAAAAGTGAAGTTTTCTTACCCAACAAGGCTTGTTTAAGATAAACATAAACAAAATAAAATATAATACACAAACAATATTTTAAACATTATCTATGTATCTATACCATGAGGTGCAGTCTTAAACCTTTATTTTTTTACACCTACCTTAGACTTGCTAGACCCTTCTGGTTCTATATCAATTAAAGATAAATTCTGTGGGGCTCCTATATCAATTCTTTTTTTCTGTAACATGTTATAGAGGTTAAACTACATAAATGAATTAAAAGAAATGATTCAATAGGTTTCTAAGTCATCTAAAATGAATTTAAATACATAAAATCTTCAAATTGTTATACAAAGAAAAATGTTTGGATTAGCAATGTAATTATACAGCTTTATAATCATATCTAACACACTAACTATATACAAGACATTTTTAAAATAAAAACTAAGAAAATTTCATAGGTCCGCTAGAGCCTTTCCATATATTATTATTTTGACCTGTTATCCAACCAATCAAAAATGTGTTTAAAAAGGAGTTTCATACAAGAAAAATGACGGTGTACAAATCACCTCTCATTTCATACTCCATAATGATGCTGAAGCTGATTAGAATACATGGTACACGCTTATAGACCTAAACTTTCAAGAACTTAGAAAATCTAGAGTACCTCCTATTTGCTTCACTCGAACCTAAAACCGAAATATATAGAGACTAATACTTCCTCCTCCTAATTATGAAGGTACATGATCTGATGACATCATCATCCATGATCAAAGCTTTGTCCAAAACCCCCAAAGATTCATGTTTTGTGAAATAAGTGAACAAGAGATAGATTCCATCTAAATAAGTGTTGGTCTCACCAGCTTTGTTTTCTTCTTAATGCTGTAAGCAAGTGGGATGACACACCTAATGAAAACCTTTACATACATGCCACCTCCAGCAACAAGCAACTGTAAAAAGGTGTAAATTACTAAATTTTATTAATCAAATCAACCACTAAATGGAATTAATAATTCAAGATTTGTAAATCCCACTTCCCTTTTCGTAGAATACATCAGAAAGCACTCGAATTTTAATGTCATGCCTATTCGGTTTATAATAATTTAAAGCTATTGTTTATGGCATAATCCAAGTGAAGTCAATTGAGTCATTGTCCTCATGTTGTGTTCTTGACTCAGAAGCGTGTCATATCAGCCAACCAAGGGGATTTGTAAAGGATTCCATGTCATGTGCATACAAATATGACTTTAAAATGCAAAGGAAATGGCCAGCATTGACATACAACTAAAGTGAAATAACATAATACCAAGGTCTTTTTGTAAGATCCATTAACACATATTTTAGAAGATTATTTTGTAAACGTTTGAATTGAACGGTATTACTAATGATATAACCATACAAGTGGGATATTAATTATACAAACTTTCTAAATTCCAACTTTGTGTGTTGCATCTTTAGTTCTGGTTGTTAAGTAATTTAGACCCCAGTCACATCTTTCTTTCGCCTAACACACTATGATATGAGACCTGCTAATTGAAAATGTCGAACGATCGAAATGATTGAAGTCACAAGCTTTCTAGAACTTCAATTACAGACACTTTTTGCTGCTTTTTATCAACTGGAGCGCTTTTTGCATTCTATAATTATGTTAGTTGTTTTAAAGCAAAGCTGCAAGTACCATGGTTAGTAATGTTGATCAAAACTACAGTAGAAACCACACTACTAAATATATATAGCCTCACATCAGTTGCTCAAAATGTTTTTGATCTAAAACTCTTTAAGTCTCATATTTCTTCATATCTTATCAAAGAAAGTAAAAAACTAAAAGTATTTTAAAGTATTATTCAAGTAAGATCATCACAATCTAGATAGCCTTCAGTTACCTATATTTCTAAATGACTATGCGCATCTTGCACCCAAACTGAATTTTCTAGTGCTGCATTGTGTTAATTAGTAGTAGTAAAATTCAGATTAAATGATTCCGAGGAAAAAATCCACTTATGTACAATAAAACAGACATCATCCTTAGATGCTATAAATTGTTCAGAAGTCAAGATCAGATAATCCCCGAAGGCAGAATCATACGAGTTGAAAGAGGAAAGTTGATGTGCACAGTTTCACTAGATGTGACAAAAACGGGTGGGTTGGGCAACAGATCAACATGGATAATTTTTGTACGAGTTAAACACGATAGTTCGATTGAAAACATGTTTTGCCAAAAATTTCACATCTGAATGTCATACATGATTTCAAGTATAATATTATTTAAATAATAACTTTTTTGAATGAAATGATTTAGAACATTTTATGCAATGTTTTTAAAACCAGACCGAACAATAAACCGGTCAACTTACTGATCATTGGTTGGACCGGTTAAACCAGATTTAAAAACCGGATTTAAGTTAAGTTAATACCTAATAATATGTACTAGTATAGTTTAGATTTATATACAAAGAAATAAAAAAATTATTTTTTTAATAACAAAAATGTAAGCAATATTCAGCTGGAAACTATATAGTTTATTGGGAAGAGCAAACTCTTTTAACTAATTTTTTTTTAACTTCACTTGTTTAACCCCTTTCTGAGAAAAAAAAAACGTAACCTAAATCGACCCTTGTTTGAGTTGAAATTGCCGCCTTAGGTTTTACTGCTTTACGTTTTGGTAATACGGAGCCCCAACAAAAGTCATGAAATCCATAAATATTGCACGAGCATCATCACATAAGAATTTCTTGTTGTCAAATACCTTTAAATGGCCAACTTTTCCACCTAACCCAAAATATGCAAGCGTTCCTAAAATTTCACATTTTGACAGTTACTCAACCAACCAACGTTCCGATCAAAACAAACAAGGATAAAGCCAAAAGAAACCATACAAAAAACCCAAATAAATGCAGGATAAATCCCAGAGAAGCAAATGTTTGAAGGCCCAACTAGCCATGAAGTAGAGGTATGCAAACCGGTTTTTTTCCCCAAACCGGTTCGGGTTCAAAGCCGAACCGGTTTTTTTGTCATGGGGTCAAATCGGTTTTTTTTTTCAAACCGGTTTGGCTAACTGAATACTCGAACTTGTCAAACCGATAGGCCGGTTTGAAACCGGTTCATTTAAATAAATTTGTAAAAACCGGTTTAACCGGTTTTTTGGTATTTAAACCGGTTTACAAATAGGTTTTGAGTATGGGGCTACAAAACCGGTATGCAAACAAGTGGTTCGGATCGGGTTGGGAACCGGTTTGAACCGACTCAAACCGTTTTTTTTTTCAAACCGGTTCGGTGTTTTTTTTTTTGTTTTGTACACCTCTACCCTGAAGGGACTAAGAGACTTGAGGGAGCAATAAACATAGGATGTCTGTAACAAAATGGGTGTCTTTTGAGCTTGATACACAATTTTTCCAACAATAAAGAGCTCAGTTTTATTCTTTCAGTGGTACAAGATAAAGTCGTGGGCTTTAAATATTAAAAAAATGGAATATTCTTTCTATTGAACATGACAAGTAACATAATTGGCAATAAAGAGTCCTAAAAGTGGATATCTAAGTATCCAACTCATAGCAAGAAATATATTCTTGAAATAGCCATTCACTAACCAAAAACAATGTAATCTTTCTAAAACATGTATATTAATCAGAGCACCAGAAAAAAAAACCAGTCCACTCCATTATGGTTAGTCGAAGTTAGCATCTCTGTTGGCAAGCTTTCCTATGTTGATATTGGGCTACTATCAATACCATATGGCATAAAGTGGTAGGTCAAAAGACTTGGCAGATTACACTAAATTGTCATTAAGATGTAAAATTGTTCAAAATTTTAAAAGGAAAATTGATAAAGTTATGAGTAATCATGTCAATACTAATTGTCAAACATAAACTAAACTTCTCTATAGAATCAAACATTCAAGCCCCCTCACATTTCAAAACTAGGTATCTTATTTTGATTTTCAGTAGAGCTGTAGAATGAGAGATATATTTATCTTTTTTGAAAATATCTAGTGCTAAGACTACAATTGATGTTGATCCTACACTGCAATTCTCTTTTGTTATACATGTCTATGAACATGAAAATAGTCTTCCCAAGACCTCGGCATGCAGAAGTTTTGTGTATAGGGTTTGTCCTATAAATGTCTATGAGAACATAAACTACCCTTAAGACATCATTTTTATAAGGCTTGGGTTATATGAACGCTCAAATTTATTATTAGGACACCAACATCTCTATCTCTCTATGTATCTATATGTATGTATAGAAAGAAATAGAAAGAATGAGAGAGTACTGGGTGTACCTATAACAAACTCCATTTGTAATTGAATCTATAAAAAGGATAAAGCAAAAATCAAAAAAATTAATTACGATTCATAGTACCAATAGTCAAATTGCAAACACTATTAACCTAAAATGTGGTTATTATCCCTGAAATGTTGGAAATAATTACGTGCAAGTCAAGTAATAATACCTCTTCATACTTCTGGGTAATAAAGAGTCATTCATCTTCTGATATATCGGGTTTTAATACCACCATTGTTTCGTATGGTCTTAAACTGGATGGGCGTCGGGGCTCCTTCTTCTCTTTAACGACAATTGCAACTGAAGACGAAGATGACACTGTAGTATGTGAAGGTGAAGGTTTCGATTGATTGGGTAAATGATTATACATTCACGAGAACTGAGAAGATTTTGTTACTGCTTATAAAATTGATATTTGTTAGTGACCGGTATCTAGATACCCTCGTTATAAATCAACAACCCTAGAATTCTATACGTAGTCTGAGCGAACTTCGCATAGCCCTGGAGTGGTCAAAAGACCTCCCAAAATTATTTTTTATAGGCAAATTGGATTTTAATAATCTAAACTATGACCAATTGGCCAATAATAATTTATACTATCATTTTGTAATTCCATCAATAATTGCCAAATCCTAAATTTAGTCTTCATTGATAGATAGAAAGATAAATTTTGTAAAGCAAAGAGAAGGCTTGTTGATAATAATCCAAGCTTTTATTTTGTTGTTAATAACAATACTGGTAACATATTTACACTTGATTTTTTTCTCGTTTTTCATTCCATTTCGTTGTAATGTCTCCCTACTTCATTCACAATCACCATTGTGATCAAAATCAACTGGAAATCAAGTGCAAATCAATGAAAATTTGCTACCAGGTGTCACCCCTCAAAATCCACCGGCAGGGTTCTACCGCGAGGCGCGTGACAAACCATGATCTCAGACACAGTCATATCAAATGACACTATATGCATTTTTAAAATAAGCATTTGACTGTAAATCAGAGTAAAAGACAGTTTTCAATGTAATCAATACGGAAGCGTAAACGTTTGTGAAACCATGAGTAATAAATGCGCAAAACAAGGCGCCCAATAAAAGTAGTAAATGTAAATGAACTTGTTTCCAAACAGTACAGATGATGCATGAACCTCAGATATGCAACCCTAGCCTTAAGTGTGCCAGCGACATGAGAAGACATGCTAAAGTATGTCAACACAAGGTTGGTGAGCTCACAGGTTTAAATTAGTAAATATGTTTGAGTGTTTTCTTGGTAAAATAAACAAAGGTATACCATAGGTAGCTAGCCTATATATCGAGTTACTTAGCGTTTAGAACCGAAGCTGTCTGTTTGTGAGTTGTTTTGCCTTCCGCCATGTCTTATCACAAAACAATGGCAAATGTCTAGGTCAATTAAACACCCGTTCGACCTCCAGTCGAGTTAGCATGACTAACGCGGGTGGGGTTTGTCAAACCCAGTAGTACTACTCAAAATTACCTCGCTAGCTCGTTATTAACGGTTCGAGTGTGTAAGGACTTGCGTGATAATGTTTGCACTACAGTAACAGGCGATATACCAATAATACCAAAACCAAATAAAAATAGTTTGTATGCTTCTCCCCTAAAAAGAAAAGTAAGTAAAAGTGGGGCCGTGAAGACTCACCTTAGATGCGTAGGAAAAACATGAAGTGTAAAAGCCAAAAGCTAATCATTACCTAACAAATGTAGGTCCGAGTATGTATACATAATGGTCAAGATGAACCCCGTTGTATCCAAACAACGTAACTATTAGCGTGTTCGAGAAATGCTTGACATGTTTAACCAAGTTGACTTTTTGACCAAAGTTGACTTTTATTTACCAAAGTTGACCAGACTGACCCGACGATCCGTTGGTGACTCAAATAGTAAAACATGTTTAGTCATGCTACAATAGCTCCAATAATGATTCACATAAAGTTTTATTCTGAAAATCTATTTTTGAAAAGTTTCTATTTTTGAAAAGTATGACATCGTTACACATGTGCAATCCATTTTAAGATTATGAATCATACCACAACAACCATCTCAATTATACATGTAACATATCCAACAATCATCCATAACATGTTAACATAACCTAGAACTTCATCATGCCCAAAGTTTCCTAACTTAAAAATGTAAGAACACAAGTTTCACAAATTTCATCCAAAGTCTCCTAACATGCTCCTATGATCATTCCAACATTAATCACATCATCATTTCATGTTCTACACATATCATATTCAACATTCATTATATCAAGTCACAACAGTTTCCATAAATAGCAAGCATGTTCATACGATGCGTTTTTCACCATTCGATTATTCCCAATCCATTCTTATGCCCTAAACATGATATAAAAATTATCACATCTCATCAAAAATGCATAAATCATCATCTATAAACTAACTTACCCAAAAATTTTCCTATAATGGAAAGTACTCGAAAACTAAGCTAAAATCAAAAGTTCGAAATATGAATTTTCATCCACTAGTATCAACTAACATCATAGAACCATCAATTCAATCCAATTTCATCAAACTCATATGATTTCTACAAAAGCCCCAAATTAAAGTTTTCTTAATAAGTAAGCCTTGGTTTTTGATCAAAACGACACAATTTTACAAAACCAATTCGTACAAACATTATTATATTGAATACTAACACATAAGCCATAATCAATTTCAATCAATTTCAAGTTTGACTTGATTGGATCATATAGGGTTCATATTCATCATGAAGATCAAAGAACATGAAATCAAAAATAAGAACTTACTTGAAATGCTTTGATGATGATCACTAGTATGCGTTTGATGCAAGAAACGTTGAAAATCACCACCAATATGCAAGAACAAGATCAAAGAAGGTGTGCTTTATGTGTGTGTGATTTTCTGCAAAACAAATGAAGGGAAGGGGGAAGGGGATGGGCAAATGGTGATTAGGGTTTGGGGTTGGGTTTTATACTTTTTTTTTACAAGAAAGGCCCCCGTCTTTTATAAAACCATTTTAACGCTACGCGATTGAACTTTTTCTACACCGAAACCTCCAAATACTCATATAATATCAAATAAAAATTAATAACATGAAATAATATTCATTTTCTAGTTCAAAGGTATATTTATAATAATTAGGCATTAAAAGCCGAAAATGCGCGAAAACGCATAAATGCCAGAAAATTTCCAATTTTCACAACTAAGCTACACATTTAATCACATAATTATATAACACATAATTTCACACCAATTATGATTTTTTGAAAACTATTTTGACTAGTCACCAACGTTAGGGGCAAGACGCGCGTTCGATCCGGCAATTCTCCGAATTATCGTTACATGAAAGGTTCGTGAATGTTTGTGCAATAAATGATGTATTTAAGTAAACAATATTAAATGTATGAATGTATGATTGGAAAACCATGATTGTTATGATCGAAAAGTGACCTAAAAATACCGGGTGTCACATAATCCCCTTGTTGAAAGAAATCTCATCCCGAAATTTAACTAACTCTGGTAAAAGACGGATGAAATTTCCTGATGTCATACCAGGATTGTCATTCGAAACAAAAATGAAATTTTGTATTATTATCGGCCAAATTATTAGTATGAATTATTATCGGTCAATGGTAATAGTTTGGATTATTAAAATCCAATTTGCTTTTTTTATATGCAAGTGTCTTAATGGTTTTTGATTTGACCCTGTGATTTTCTAAATGTTGATCCTTATGAAAAACTTTATGACCCTAAACTCAAATAATACTTTTAATTCTTATCCCATTGATAAATGAACTAAGAGTCAATTTTTGCTTCAATTAATAATCTATTAACCAATTAAGTTTATTTGTATTAGAACTACTAACCAAACTTTTAATTCAACTTGGTTAATTAAAAGCTTAATTTATTTTTCAATACCCCATATCACCAATCTACCATTCCATAAGTCTAAAAGTTCACTAAAAAACTTCCCCTAAATAAAGAGACGCTATTTACAAATCGCCATTTGCAAAGAAAATATTAGAAACTTTAGCCGAATATTAGCAAATTACAATTTCTACTTTGGTGCTTCGTGTGGCTACAAATCAAGATCTTGAGTTTTTTTAAATGTGTTTATTATGCATTCCAATTGATTATTATTTTTATATGTTCACATTTTCCAATTGAAGTGTTGGCATATGATCTGATCATATTTGTCATATAGATTTAGAATATATTTCATTGAATTCTTCTGAAGTACACCAAATAATCTTTTATTTTTGTGACCTGACTTGACTTGAATCAAAATTCCAACATAAACCTAAAGTACGCTCGAGAACCGAAAAACTGACCAAGGGAAAAAAATTTGGGTTCGCCTGTAACACCCGACCCCTCATACCACCAATATTATCCGCTTTGCATATGAGAAGCTCATGGATTTGCTTTTAGTTGCCCGAGTGAATACTTCTCAGGAAGATCACCCATCCCTGGATTACTACCACCTGAGCACGCTTAACTGTGGAGTTCTCCTTTCATCCTATTTAAAGCCAATTAAACCACCACCTATACGTCACAAATCCGTTTCAAACCAAAGACCCAAATCAATTCGACCTATCGACTGTTACATCATATTCAAAATCAAAACCGATGATAATTCAATATATCAAACTGTTTCAACTCGAAATGATTAAAATGATCAATATGAAACCCAGATACAATCATTATCATAATGATATCAGTACCAATTGGTCAATAAACATTTAATTTTAAATAAACCTGTTATTTTAGTCATTTTATTTAAATTTAATAGAAAAATTAATGTTTGTTAGTCTTAATACCTTATCTCGTTACAAAATTGAAAACACAATACTCCAACTTGTTATAAAAAACCTTAATACCCAAACCTGTTATTTTAGATAAACCACATGGACTATTTATGTAATTAACTTTTATTATTTTTATTATTATTAATTTATGTACATGGTATTGTTATTATAAGTATTATTATTATAATTAGTAATAATAATAATATAAATAAATATTATTATTTATAATAATAACTATAAATAATTAGTTTCAAACATGGTCAAATATGTTTAATTTTAATAGTTAGAATAGATTGAATATGTCAAAGTTTAGCTATGATCGAATTATGAACACAGGTGTTAAATTACACACATTAATGGTAACTTATGAGAAATTATGCTTGTTAAGGATATGTTAAGTTTTTTTATGCTTGTTATCATCAATAAGTGTTAAACAATGTCAAATATGTTCAGTTATGATGATTAGAGTCGATTAAATATATTAAATGTTAGCTATGATCGAATTAAGACGAGTGGTGTTAAATTATACAATTCGATGGTATTTTATGAGAAATGATGCTTATTAACGATAAGTTATTTAAAACACTTAATTATCATCAATGAGTATTAAACATGACCAAATATGTTTGGTTATGATGATTAGGGTCCCACCCCCACCACAACCATTCATGTCTCTCTAGGCTGTTGTATCATTATCTCACCACCACTGTCACCAGCAACATCTCATTATCATCGTTTTTGTTAAGATTTTAAGGTGTGTATATTATCTATTTCGTTAGTTATTTAAATTATAAATAGTTTGATTTGGTTCTTGTTAAGTAGAATGATATGATAATATGTTGATCGATCTGATTTTTGTTTTGATTTTATTCTTGTTTTGATTTGGTAAATGATTTGTTTTAAATTATGTATGTATGTATGTACAATATGTGATGAAATGTATTGTAGTTTGATTTGATTATTGGTTTAATTAATAAACATGTGATGAACATGTGATAAAATTGAATATGCGTGCTGGATGATTTTTGTTGTTAAAAGTTGAAGGTACGTATGTTATCTTCTTTTCTTAATTAGTTAAAATATTAAGTTGAGTTATTGTTATAAAAGATTTATGTTTTTAGAATGATATAAATTGTTTGATTTTGTTATTGGTTTGACTTGATAGAATGATATGATTAATTATGTTTTATAACATGTTTTAGGATTATTGTTAATTAATTTAGAACCTAATTTATTAACATATGATGAATTATATTTTAAAACATGTTTTAGGATTTTAATTGTGTTTTGAAAAATGTTCTAGGATTTTACTTGTGTTTTATAACTTATATCTATATTTATGCCATGTTTATGTACGTGTCTATGTATGTATGTATGTCATGTTTATGTATATGTAATGTGTATATGTATATGTAATGTGTATATTTATATGCGTATGTTTAACTAGGAAAATGTATTAGGATTTCATTTGTGTTTTATAACTTGTATTTATATTTATGCCATGTTAATATACGCATCCGTGTATGTATGTCATGTTAATATATATGTATAAATCATCTTATAAATATTTTTTTTTAATTTTTAAAGGAACAACAAATGTGAAGGAGGACACGTTATAGGAAAGGGTTTGGATGGATCAACTTGAAGGCAAAGTAAGATTAGGTAAGCTTTAAACTTTCGCTACTGTTATATGTTAATTATGGTATTATCATGTGTTCATATGTAGTTAGTACTTTAATTAAATTTATATGATGTTAGTGCCCTGTTAATTTAGTATATTGTTTAGTTTAAAATTAGATATTATCAAGTTACATCACTCAAACACACATATAGACTAAAGTTGGATATTATTACTTGTAATGTTGATTTATTAAAACTTAAAACTATTATCTTTTATTATTTATAACCGGACATGATGGTTTTTTTTTTTCATTTTACAACAGTTATGGAGTCGAATTTTCATAAAATATTAATAAATATCTCTTGTTATGAAACATCATATGGGTAATCATTACGTCGGAATGAGAAAATGAATGCACTTAGGAATACATGCGTGAAATGTAAGAACGGATGAATTAATTTTAAAAAAGGAATCAAAGCCTAATGATGACGAAGATGATAAAGATGACGATAATTAGATAGTTAATTTGTTTGTTTTGTAAAAGATTAAATAATTTTTACGTTGATTGTTTTGTTTAAATGTACATGTAACTTGAATTGTATAATTATTTTCTTTTGGGTATTATTAATATTAGCTTTTGTTTAGTGTATAAATATGTTCTTGAAACCTGCAATATTGAGAAAAACCTGGAAAACATAAAAAGAATTTAAAATTTTAAAAATTAAAACAATAAGGTCTATGGTGACGACATATTGTCGTCATAGGGTTTTTCAATTTTATTTTCTTTCAATTTTTTATTAAAATAAAAAAAATCTGTTGGACTTATGGTGACGCTATAGACTGAAAAATAAAATTATTTTTAGCTAAAATACAACATGAAAATTTTTTGCCGAAAACTTTGTGGCGACAACGTACTTGTCGTCAGGATAGACCTCTATGGTGACCAGGGTTTTGGCGACGACTGAAAAATGGGCTATAACGACAAGGCTGTGACGACTAGGTGGATGGCGACAACATATCATCACCAAAGCCTATGTCGACGACAAACCGACCTCACTCTATTGCGATGACAAATGTCGTCGCCATAGCCCATATTTCTTGTAGTGTGATCTATTGGTGGAGCTAAACTTTAATCATAAACAACATAATGATCGAATAGGTATTCTGTCCACAATGGGCTTCTATCCAATGAAAGCATTCACATGAAAGAAATTGTAATCGTTATTCAATGGTTTTACTTGCTTTCAATGAATGGATGATCAGTTAATGTTAGTAGCTCTCCCGCTCTTAAGGTGATCGAGTGTTCTTGCCTTTCAAAACACAAGTTTGCTCTAGTCGGGTTGGAAACGTGCACGTGATGCTAGTAACGAATAGTTGAAATGGGCTCGACGAATATTATCCCTGAAAGGCTGAGACAACATTGGAAGACTGCATAAAAGGTTAAAGCTCTCTTTAACACAGTTGCTTTATGTAATCAATCTTCTTATAACACAATTTTATATTTTACTACAATGTTTGATAATTAATAGATGTACTTTAAATTTTATATAGTTCCATGATGGAATTTGAAAAGGAGAGTTGTAGTTGAAGATGATCACGATATATTTGGGGTTTAAAGTTGAGCTTGAATGTAGAAGGTCAGCATTCGATGTTCCGTAAGGGTCACACCACGTTTGAGAAGCTGGAGGAATGAGTTGTAGGAACCTTGAAGTTGCAGAGAGGCATGCATGCCCCTCAATACCTAAATGAGGACAATGAATCAATGATTTTAGAAGTTAATTAACATCCCTGAAAACATGCATCAAACATTTGAGAGGTCGAGTTAAGGTTTGACGAAACTAATAATAACATGACCATGACCAGGTAGGTTTGACGATACTCTTATCTTGGAAACATCAGCGACGGAGATAGTAATAACGGGTCGAAATTAACCCACACCGGTCTTTTTACAGTGTGTATAGAGCATTCTTCAACCTTAATTCTTGGTCTGTTTCTTTAACCCCGCAACAAGATCATAAATGCGACAATCACAAAGACGCACCCCTTGTGATTACTTGTTTTCAAGTCCTTTGAAATATACACGTCTAAAATACGTACACACACTTAAATAAAACACACAAAGTTTATCACTATTAAATCCATCAGTTTTAATGCTTCTTTTCTCCACGTATCATCAACAAAATTTATCTTTTCTTTTTTTCCTTATCAGCTCCTTGATCAAATCTCCACAATTCCAATTTCTTCTCGTGTCCTAAAACTACACCGTTTCTAACCACCGATTAAAGGAAAAAAATCAAGCCCGCTACCCTGCTGCTTCTATTGTTTTTCTTCTTTACCTGCTAGACACTACTAGATTCAAAGCCTCCTACTTTAACCAATCTTTTCCCGTCCACCTACCCGTAGATCTGATCGCATATCTTGATGATTTTGTTGACATAACTAATCTCACCCTGATCGACTAATCCATGGTCCAAATGAACTTCCTCTTTCAGTGTGTTTGATTGTTCCCTTCCACATGCAATCGGTGGTTTGTTTTCCCAATCTCTTGTTCGTTGTGTTTGATATTTGATTCTTGATCTTGACTACATCCAAGACTTTGATCTTCTACCTTTCTTCCTGAGTATGAGCTACATTTTAGCTTTGAAACCAATTGTTGGGTGACAATCAATATATCAACATAAGAACACACCAAAAATATAGAAGCAACCTGTCTCAACTCTAGAAATATCATTATAAATAAAATCATATCAAATACAATGATCATAACTCTCTATTTATACCATACTTAAGCTTATCTTAATATAATTCTAACACCTTTATATAATCAAATAAATAAACTAACTCAATTTTAGTATAATATAAACTTCATAAAATACTAATAAACTAATATTAATAATTATCATTTTATTTAAATTTAAATTAAAGTTAAACCTTGTCCAAGGGTCAAACGAAAAAAAATAAAGACACCAGTGAAAAAAAATCAAACATTATACTCTTTCTCTTAGACATTGAAGTACATCTTGCATGCTCTATGAGACTGTGAAACTATTGACTATCGTGCACTTTTTAGTTTCACTCCTCTACACAATTTGGAAATCTTATGCCTTTAACTCTTCTCTTTGGGAAACTTCGCAATGCTAAATGGACACTTGACAATAATTACTAGAAGAAATCAAGTTTTTGTTGCGTACTTAATTTTCACAAATCTACTAATTCTCCTAGACTGTTGAAGATGATCGCAACTCATTATCACCTTTCTCTAGCATTCAACAAACTTATTTGAACATCAACATCCAAGTATTATATCAATATCTAAGTACGTATTATGTGTTAGATATTTTAGTTTAATTGCATTGACCATTGACTAATGTGATCATAATATCCATCAAACAAGTCAAGAGGTGCAGAGTAATCAAACAAAAGTCAGGAGGCCGGGAGTGCACGCTTGTTTGAAGTTATTATGATCTTCGATATTAAAACCCTTCTTAGGAATGAAGCCTCTAAGCAATGGGGTTCTAAGGTGGCAGGCGAGGGTCCGAGGGCAACGCTCCTAGAAGTGGTGTCCAAGGGGCGACAGCCCGTGACGGGGTTCAAGGGGCGGAGTTTCTGACTGGGGTCGAGTTGAAATTTTGATTTTCTCAAAATTTCACATGTGAAAGACGAGGGAAAAAAATGTCATATTTGAAGACAATAACTGCCTTTGATAGTTACCCAATCCCTCGAAAAACTTGAATTTGAACACAATTTTGGTCAGACTTTCTTTTTTTTCAAGCGCTGCACTAGTTCACGTATTTCACACATTATCACACTCGTTCTTGTTGAGTTTTATCCGACTGAAAATTTGATTTGAACCCAAATAGTTTCAATCTGATAACGTTTCTCGACTTTTAATTTATTCTGGTTGTCAATTTTAAACTCTCTACATTATGTGTGTTCCTTTTTATTTCCTTTAAATCCAAATCACATGATTAGGCAAAACCAAAAAAACATTTTGCTAGACCCATAAAATAATCTTGAAGATATCATCACGGAAATTGTAGTAAAGCATAAAGTTCCTTCAATGACCTTGAACGTCTTTAGCGGCAATGCGGCGATAGACAAGTCCAAGACCCAACAATATCAAATGAATAGAGATGCACGAATCGGGTTTTGGGTCGTACCCGGGCCCGGGTACAAACCGGGTTGGGCTCAAGCAGGTTTTTTGTAACCGGGTATTTGATGAACCCGGGCACGAACCCCGGTCGGGTTCACATTCATCCAAACCCTACCCGATATATCCTGTTAGGGTAGGGTTGGGTTCGGGTTGGGTCCATAACCGGATACAATCCGGATTTTTTTGTATTATTATTAATATAAATCATTATTATTATTATTATTATTATTATTATTATTATTATTATTACTATTACTATTACTATTACTATTACTATTACTATTACTATTACTATTACTATTCATCATCATCATTATTATTATCATTATTATTATTATTATTATTATTATTATTATTATTCATCATTTATTATTTTTGAAAAAAAAACAATGAATTAATCGTCATGTATTTCTATAACAATATTAAAACAACTTAAAAATACATAAATGAATCAATAAAAAAAATAATATAAAACTTTTATTTAAGTTATTGTCTAATGTTTATTTTGTACGAGATGCTTGATCAAATGCTAATTCTTCATCGGATATGCCAGAAGATACTCCTTCTTCTACCTCTTCATCGTGTACTTTAGCTTCGAGTGTAATTTCGTCTTCGAGTCTTGTTTGGTCTTGTATACGATCCATCGCGTCTAAGCGATCATTTAAACAAATGCACATCTCCACCGCTTTCGGAGTTAGTCTTGTTCTTCGTAATGATATTACCCTGTCACTAAGAGAAAAAACAGATTACGGAGCTACCATAAAAGCTTGGACGCTTAGTAAATCACGGGCCATAGCAGAAAGAATCAAAATTAAGGATTCTTTTCCTTTCCACCAAGCCAAAATATCGAATGCAAGATAATCTTCGGTAGTCATAGTGGAAATAAAATCCGTTCCACTATATCTACAGAGCTCACTTGTTGGGGTGTTACCCCTTTGTCGTTTAGCTGTCACATCCCGAACGACATTCAACATAGTTAAAACCGGGTCTTTAACCGAGGTACTAACACTTGAGGTTGATTCGCTTGGTATGGTTATGTTTATGTTAGGCCTATATCTATTTAAATAAAAATTATAAATTGTTTTCAAACTTTCATTAAAATTTACTTTTGCCAAGTTTGAAAAATTAGAGTTTTCGTCATGCATATCCAAATTGTCATTTATCTCGTCTATCAAACATTCAACCCCCGCAACATTTAAAAACGGATTTAAAGCGGCGGCACAAGTAAAAATGGATGATAACTCATTAAAATATTTTTTAAACTTTTCTTTCATTGGTTATATCATTTGGCTAAACATATGATTTTTATTTTAAAAAATTTTAAAATTCAAAGCCATGAAATATAATTCTTGAAGCACTGAATAACTAGTGGGATAATAAACTCCCGATAATTTTGTTGTTGAGTTTTTTAACACCTCAAGAAACTCGGATAGACGTTGAACATTCCTCCAACCCGCATCCGGAAATGGGTCGGCTTCACCATTATCCGAAAAACTATTATGAAAAGCTTTCAAAGTGCCCTTTTGTTTTAAAGCACAATCAAACATGTGACAAGTCGAATTCCACCGAGTAGGTACATCCTAATTAGGACCTAATAATATAGATTCCGTATCCTTACAAAGTTGTTTATAATCTTGATATCTTTTTCTACTTTTTTTAAAAACGTCATGTAACATAAATCGAAAAGCTTTAATAAAGTTATCAACAAATTCTACGGATAGTCCGTCTTGCACTGCGAAATTAATAATATGTGTAACACAATGAGTATGGAAAAAATCACCGTTTGCAGTCGGAAGATATTTTAATTTAAATTTTCAACCGCGGTTGTGTTGTTTGAGACATTATCAAATGCAATTGAAAAACTTTTATTTTGTAACTTAAAAGTAGTTATTACATTATTCAAAAAGTAAAACAAAAATTCTTTGGTTTGTGGATACGGAAAAAGATCAAATGCAATCGTACATTTCATCATTTTCCATGAATTAGGATCTACCCAATGAGTGGTGACACAAAGGTACGATCGGGTAAACCGTGAGGAGCCGACCAAACGTCACTAGTTAAGTTTACACAGGTATTTAAATTTTCAAATAATATAATTAAATCATTTTTGCTTGTTTCCATAATTTTAAACAATAACGTCTAAGTGTATTACGACTTACGTGGGTGTAACGAGGTTGAAGCGTCTCTCGAATTAAGTTGGTCAACCGAGGATTGTCAAAGTGACTAAAAGGCAAAGCATCTTGAATCACGAACTTCGCCATTCGATCTCGAACCATGTTAACATTGTAATTAAAGATTCCACCGTCTCCACCCAATTGTGTTTGTTGCGAATCCGGATTACTTTTCAACGACTTGCAAAACTTCTTGTTAGTGTGTTTGCCTAAAGTTGTGTTTAAATCTTTAGCAAGTAAAGTTCTACAAAACTTGCAACGAGCCTTTACAGACCCGTCACTCAACTCAACCATATCCCAATTGCACCAAACATCCATGTTACGATTGTGTGCAAGAACACGAACGACGGTTGGAGCGTTGGACGAACCTTGACCAACGGAAGATTGTGAGTAAGCCATATCAAGATTTAAGAGAGTGAATGTGTAAAACGAGAGAGCGAAAGTGTAAAACGAGAGTATTTTTTGTGTTTTTTGGGTATGTTTTTGCGTTTGAGACTTGGGTACTCAATCATATCAACCCATACCTATTTATACTAACCTATAAGACAAAAAAGACCAAAAAAAGGGTCAAAAATCATGCATAACGGCTATATAGCCGTTGAAACTGGCTACTTTTTTTGAAAAGAAAAAAAACGGTAATACCCGGGTACAATCGGGTCCGGGTCCGGGTCGGGTACGGGAAGTTTTCCAAAATCTATACCCCGTTCCTACCCTACGGGTTTTTTCGGGTCCTAACCGGGTACACCCCCTCTCGGGATCCTACCCGTACCCGGTTCCGGGTCGGGTTCATCGGGTCGGGTTCGTACCAGGGTACAATGCCCTCCTCTACAAATGCCCATAATGGGAGAACTCCCAAGCGCAAAATAAGCCTGCTTAGACACATATTAGAAGTGCGCAGGCCCAAACGAATGATGACAGCCCAATAGTTGGGCCCAGCAGCACCAAAAACGATCCAAATTCCAATAATGAGAGTATGAGACAATAAATTAGAGGTGTACAGAAAAAAACTGGTTCGGATCTTATACTGAACCGGTTTTATCAACATGTGACAAAATCAATTTTTGTATGAACTTGTTTAGTTTGGCTAGTGAAAAAAGAAAACGTTTTCCAACTTCTTATAAATAAAATTTGCAAAGAAAAAAAAAATTCACTTTCTTTATCTAATACTTGAAAACTTATAAATTGAAATACATCAAAAAAATTCTATACAACTCGCAACTTCTAAGTCGTAACATAATATACTTTTTTTGATTTTAATTGTTCATTCATTGACTCGTCCGCTCGTCGTGATGTTATTGTTCTTCGTCCCTTGAACCCAAACTGTTACGTAAGTATTCATCATATGCGGCTTAATCGTCGGCCATCCCGAACGTGAATCCACATTTTTACCTCACCATCGTGTATCTTAGCTTCATATTCCAATTCTCATTGAGTGACACTTTGTCTTATATTTTTTTCAGTTGCATCCAAGTCCACTTTCAGGCAAATAGATATTTCTACGGTTGGAGTAGTGAGTTTTGTTATCTATTTCGATATGACCCTGCCATTAATAGAAAAAATAGATTTTGAAGCTCTCGTATAAACTTGGACGGCTAGTAGATCCAGGGTCACAGCGGATAGAATCGAAATTAATTTTGTTTACCTTTCCACCAAGCCAACGTATCAAAATTCTTAAAATCGTGCGAATTAAAACTGGATAGAAATTTCATTCGACCATACCTCGTGAGTTCGTTACTCATTGTAGTGTAGTGTTTTCACACTCTCTAAGGTCTTAAACAATGCATACATTGTATCACATGAATCTGTCATGCCACATTTCATATTATTTCGTGAATACTTGATGATGTATCATATATTATGACATAAACATTAAACATATTTGACAACTCTTTATTATATATATGTATATATATATATACATATTTATTTATTTAAGAGTTTGAATATAAAATGAGTCTTTATCGATTGAATCCAAATTGTAAATTAGTTTTTCAAGTTTTAGCTTTCGCTGTATTTAAGCAAGATTTTAATGTGACTACACAAGTAATAACCTCGGGATTTGGGCCAACTAGTTTGCTAGTCATGCATGGGCCGAGAGACACTAATATTCAATTAGACATGAACAAACTGTTTTTTTTTTCGAAATCTGTTCGGTTATTGTACAAACTGGTTCCGGTTTTAAAACCAGCTTTTGGTGTCAGACTACCAAATCGCTTACCGGCGGATCAAATTGGGTTGGAACCGATTTGGCTAAAACCGTTTTTTAGCCGAACTAGTTTTTTTTTTTCTTTTTCCTAAACCTGTTTTTTCTAACACGTATATATTTAATCCCAAACACAAAACTAAGAATAGTCCCAAACAGGATAACCTACATTCCTACGATCAATTTGTTTCAAGGCGTGATATTGGGCCTAGAGGTCGACAATATACCCGGGGTTCAAACCCGACCCGGATCCCGGTACGGGTAGGACCTGATAAGGGGTATACCCGGTTTGGACCCGAAAAAACTGGCCAGGTAGGAACCGGTTATAGATTTTTGAAATTTTCCGTTCCCGAGACCCGACCCGGAACCGGTTGAACCCGGGTGGTACCCGGTTCTAGTTGTTTTTTTGGCACTTTTGAAAATCTAGCCGTTACCTTCGATTTGTGTCCGTTTTTTTGTCATTTTTGTCCTATAAGTTAGTATAAATTGGTGTGGGTTGATATGGTTGAGTACCCACTACCAAAAACCCAAAAAATACTCTTGTTTACTCTCGTTTTACATTTTCACTCTCTCGTTTTACACATTCACTCTCTTGAATCTTGATATGGCTCACTCACAATCTTCCGTTGATCAAGGTTAGTCCAACGCTCTAATCATCATTCGTGTTCTTGCACACAATCGTAACATGGATATTTGGTGCACTTGGGATATGGTTGAGTTGAGTGACGGGTCTGTAAAGAATCATTGCAAGTATTGTGGAACTTTGCTTGTTAAATATTCAAACACGACTTTAAGCAAACACATTAGCAAGAAGTTTTGCAAGTCGTTGAAAAGTAATCCGGATTCGAAACAAACACAATTGGGTAGAGACGGTGGAATCTTTAATTACGATGTTTTAATACGGTTCGAGATCTAATGACGAAGTTTGTGATTCAAGAAGTTTTGCCTTTTAGTCACTTCGACAATCCTCGGTTGACCAACTTGATTCGAGAGACGTTTCAACCTCGTTACACCAATGTAAGTCGTACTACACTTAGACGTTATTGTTCAAAATTATAGAAACAAACAAAAAATGATTTAATTGTATTTTTTGAAAATTATAATACCGGTGTAAACTTAACTAGTGACGTTTGGCAGGCTCCACATGGTTTACCCGAATCGTACCTTTGCGTCACCGCTCATTGGGTAGATCCCAAATCATGGCAAATGATTGTTTAATGATCACTTAGACACGATGAATCGTATACAAGACCAAACAAGCCTTGAAGACGAAATTGCCTCGAAGCTAAAGTACACGATGAAGAGGTAGTAGAAGGAGTATCTTCTGACATATCCAACGAAGAATTAACATTTGATGAAGCTTCTCGTAGAAAATAAATATTAGACGATAAGTTAAATAAAAGTTTTATGTTATTTTTTATTGATTCATTAATGTATTTTTAAGTTTTTTTATAAATAAATGATGAACTTGATGTTTTTTAATATTGTTATAGAAATACATGACGATTAATCCGACGTTGATTCAAAATTAATAAATGGCGAATAATAATATATAATATAATAATAATAATAATAATAATAATAATAATAATAATAATAATAATAATAATAATAACGATTTTTATTAAATAATAATAATACACACATTAGAAAAATAAAAAACCGGGTTGTAGGCCGGTTTTGTACCCCATCCGGACCCGACCCTACCCTAACCGGGTATACCGGGTAGGGTTTTCATTATGGTGTACCAGACCTAGGTTCGTACCCGGTTTCATTTGTACCCGGGTACAAAAAAACTCGATTGGCCATACCCGGTTTATACTCTGGCCCGGGTACGGCCTAAAACCCGATTCGTGCACCTCTAATTGGGCCCACTAGTTGGTTCATTTTTTTTATTTCTTCTCCTAAGGATGATTACATATGTGAAAAACTAGAGATGTTAGGTATACATAAATAATTTATTTATACGTATGTAAAATGCAAACTTGTACATAGCTGGGGTATAAATAAATCGAGCTAGCCCAAGCTTATTAACAGGACAAAGTGAAATGGCTAGTGATTTATTAGAACCCATACACTTGGATCCAAGATTAAGACTATTAATTTTTATTTATCAAATCAATCGGGGTTTGTTCATGTTCGTTTCTAATCTTTAACGATTTGAGCCTACTTTCATTCGTAACCATGATTTTGATCTTAGTCATTTAATAATTAATCTACTCAAATCCTTTTGTTTTTTAAGTTAATTTTCAAGATGACAAGATTTTTTCACACCTCACCTCAAAATATTAATAGTTTTTTTTATGCCAAAGTATGGATTATTGTGTTGTTTTTTTATAAAATTATCGTTTTTTAAACTTTTATAAACAAAACAGTATAATTTAACTATTGATATTAGAGCTTATAAGATTTGTAAAAGAAAGTAACTCTCTGGTTAATTTTATGGGACTTCAAAACATAAAATATATTATTTAGGTTAATACATATAAAAATATAGCCCTTGTTCTAGGAAAGGGACACAAGTTATCTAATTCATGATATGAAATCACATGTCATGAGGGGATAGTTAAAGTGGTAGAGGCACAAGCCTCTTAAAACAAGGTTTCCGGTTTAAATTCTGGACAATATATAAAAAATGTAGTTTAGATGTTGAGTTTCATCCATCGTGCAAGAAGATTAGTCCACAATGTGATATTGATACTTTAGTGGCAAAGCATAGAAAATGGGAGTTAGAAACGGTGTTAACATGAGCAAATACATGACCTAAAATTCAAAGATGAAACCAATATTCATAAAACCCCTTTTGACCATTTAATAGGTGAAATTTCCTACATAAAATTTAGTGAACGCATTCTTGTAAATCCTAATATATGTTACACCTGGACCTAACACATTCTCGTAAATCTCTGTCGCTAGCCATTGATCAAATCCATTTATGATTATTACCAAGATATACTTTGTATAAATGTTCTCACAACTTACGTCACCCTCTACCCAAAGCTGCTTCTTTCAATGTCACTATACCCGAGTTTGGAGCCACACGAACCTAACCCGATATCTTCTCGATAACTTGCTTTTGTCTTTAATAATTCATTATGTACCTATGGAATAAGGTATACTTTTTCAAGGTATGTTAAATCATGTGGGCTTCCAACATCCTGAATTAACATTACTCTATAGGATTCTTTAGTTTGCACATTTTGAAGAGCCAAATAACAACAATATTTTCCCAAAAATCTAAAGGCAAATTTAAGAGATGGCATGGACATCCACTTTTGGATGGACGAGGTTCTGCTTTTTATGAAAATTTATTAATTTCTCATCTTGCTAAAGATAAAAAAAAATATCAAAATGACAAAATGTTTTAATAAAAATGGCAAGTTGGTCACATGGGATAGAATCAAACATCCAAGATCAATGGTTTGCCAGCTACAGTATGAACCATTTCATGAAATAATTGCCCATTCCCAAAGGTAAATTACTTCATGTGGAGGGCTCATTTGGATAGGTTCCTAACTAAAGATGGCTTATTAAGGAGGATCGCGGTTCAAAATCCTAATTGTATGTGACATAGTGTCAATTTTGTACTTGAATAGTTTGGTCAAGGCGTTTTACCACCTACGCATAACGTTTAATTGTTTAATTTGTACATGACATTTTATTTTTCCCTCTCCTATATATGGTACAAAGTGGAGTACTTTGCATGGGAATGATACAAAATTATTATGCAAGAAGAAATATTAGAAATGGAATTATAACCCTAGTGTAGTTTATTCACACAGAGATATCGTTATTATGTATGATGAAATTATCAAGTAAGTGTGAAATTATCATACAAAAGGTATTCTTGCATAGGGTTATGATAATTAGATAAACACTTTTTATTTTCAAAACAACTATTAATTTACATAAATATAAATTAAGTTTGGTGATACTTGAGTTTTTTTTCATATGTATATATCAGATAAGGGTAATAAACTATGTAAAAATTAAATATCACTAGTCTTAATTTACATATATATAAATCAATGGCTTATAATTTACATTTATGTAATCAGTGATTCTTTTGATTCTGAAAATAAAAAAATGATTTTGATCTTGACCTTTCTTGCATAATAGTTCCATTTCCACTTTGTATACTTAAAAAAAGAAAGAAAAAACTTTGCACTCTAACGCACACACATGTGCAAGAAAAATAGAAGAAACAAGATACAAAAAGCACAAACACCCACAAAAAAAACAACACGGTCAACACCTACAATAGAAAAGTGAATACCATGTTGTCAAACATCTAACCTTAGATGTGAAACATACCAAAACGATGCAATTTTGATATATTAAAAACTCCTAAAATTCTAATTCTTTTGTAACAAACTCCATCAAGAGTAAAAAAGAGTCTTAGATTTCTTAAAACAAACAAATGATAACTTTTAATTTTACAAATACTCTAAAGAATTTTGTTACACATGTTTACCCGTGTGTAATAGAAATCATATATATAAAAATAGGTCTTAATGTTATAACGAAATATAAAAGTTTGTCATTTAATCGTTTTCATATATATAAAAACAAGTAACTAGTATTATGGAAATAGGGGTTGCAAATAGGGTAATGACCGGTGAGGATGAAAACCACTATGAGACCCTACCCTCGCAACCAAAATATATAAAGATATAGGAAAATTTGTCATGTCACTTCAATATATTTATTAGATTAAAATGAGGTCAGAGATACCTTGCATAATTAATTACGACATTGAGAAGTGGAGATGTTAAAAATATTTGACTTTTGAAAAGTCGCATGCACTAAAATAAAATAGCTTTTTTATTTTTTTTATTTTTAAAACAGTATAATGCCGTGATTATATATATATTTTTTTGAAATTGTATTATTGTTGTGTAGATTCTAGTACCTTCGGAGAGTTTTATGCTTGACAAAATAGAAAGGGAAAGACGATGTTGAATTACCTTGAACAACAAATATCCATTTGGAAACAAAGTTAGAGTTGGTAATGAAGTTTAAATCATTAATTACTTTAACAAGTTCTTTCTAAGCAAAGAGTGGATGTTTGGGTTAGGAGAAAGAATTCCAGGCGAGTACTTGTAGAATGTTTTAAAATGCTGACATATAGGTCCAAGAGGTCATGTAAGGAGTGTGAAAATATTGAGCTTGAGTTTAACTAGTTTTATATAAAAATATTTGAATTAGCTTGTTTCAACTCCAATGTTTAAATTTTGAGTTTGGCCTTTGAGCCCAACTTGTTCACACAAGACAACAACATAAAAGATACAAGGATTTAAGGGGTAAGAATTGAAAAAGGACGAAAGAAACATATATTGTTTCTCTATTACATTTGAATGATTTCTAGCTAAACGTGCTCTTTGTTATATCTCATACATGCATATATACATATATATCAAATAAAAAGATTTTCATGAGTAGCGTCACAACAAATTTTGTAGATTTTATTATACAATAGCAATATATCTTGGACCCTGCATCTATTTTTCTAATTTTAAAGATAAATTAGTTCCCCCACAACACACCAATCTACAATTGGATCATTTAAATCCATTTATTCATTCTTGATTAGGTTTGTCCCACCATCTCAATTATAGATTCAAAATTTGCCTAAGTTGTCTCTCTAAACAACCTTGGGACTCATCATTCTCAGTGATGTTTGTCCCATGATTTCAAACGATATATGAGTAGCTTTAATACCATTTGTAATATCCGGTTTTTAATAGCATTCATTATTGTCCATTTTGCTCATAAGAGGTAACATGTTTGCTTTTGATTGCTTGAGTGAAAACTTTTCAAGATGCCACCCATCCTTGATATTCTCATGTTCAAACACACTTAACTAGAGACTTCTTCTTACTTTCAAAACTAATACACCCATAACACGTTGGTAATATTTAAATTACACATCCCTTATAAGGCAACATCTCTTATGTCCACGATTGGTGGAGGATTGTCTTAAGGTTTTACAATAACCTCATCCTAGCCTCATCATCAAACGATGAAGTTTGCTCTACTATCTCGATTAAGGATATGAGATTTGCCAAATGTGTCTCCCTAATATTGATTTTTATAGTTCAAGGGTCTTATTAAATGTTATTTGATTTTTAAAAAAATTAATATATATTAATTTACCAAATAGTAACTTATTCGCCTTTTAATCTATTTTGTTTTTTAATGCATACTATCACTTACACGCTTGATCATTAATAAATTAACCATAAGGCTTGTATTATTGGTCACCTAGGAGGAATAGTAATTTTTATTTTTTTTAAGTTTTTTTTACTTTCGTCATTAGAGTTTTGAATATTAGAGTTTGGCCATTAGACTATTTATAGTCGTGATTTGTTTCATCGAATTTGTCCACTAAATTCTAGTATTTTGTAGTTTTGTCATCATTTTGTTTTTTGGACTTTGACCATTAAAATTTATGATCTAAGAGTCGACTACCAAACTATATATAGTGAAGTTTTATTTTTACGACTTCGGCTATTAAAGTCTAGTTATTTAGAGTTTTGCCACCAAGCTTCGCTCTTATGATTTCTGATGAGTTGCAACAATAACGACCGAAATAATGGGGCATTGCGTGTGGGAAAGATGATTGGCCTCGTGCCACGTGTTGTTAGACTTTGACCATTAAAGTTTACTATTTTAAAGTTTCATAACAAGACTTCGCTTTAATGATTTCTGAGTAACTGACTAGACTCCTAACGCTTAGAGTGAGAAAAAGCTAGTTATATGTTTAATGATCCTGATCATATATATATATATATATATATATATATATATATATACATATATATACATACATACATACATATTATACATACATACATACATATATATATATACATACATATATATATATACATATACATATATATATATATATATATACATATATATATATATATACATATATATATATATATATACATATATATATATATATATATATATATACATATATATATATAATATATATATATATATATATCATTCAATTTTTTTAAAAAATACGTATAATATTAAACCATCGTGTTAAGAAAAATGAAATTAAGTTAGTATTTATTCCCTATACCTTTAAAAACCAAACAACACACCTTAAATGCATAATATACAATTTTCAAATGCATGGCGCTCTCAGTTCCTTTGTTCAATTTTTAAAGCTACAAATCTTATTCTATATTATAATAATTAATATTTATTCTATTTTTGTTTTTCTTTATAACTCTAAAAAATAAGGCTTTTGTAAATTTTGAGTAGACTGTTAACGAAAGAAATACTACCTATCATTCCAGGTCATGAAGTAAAAAAGAAAGAAGTAGCATGGAAAGGAGGTACGCTGAAAGTGGAAATATTTTTGATTTCAAAATTTCGCCCCTTTTTATACCGGAGTAAATGAAGACTCCTAAAATGGCACGCGCGAAGAAGCCTACTCAGAGTAGGAATCCCGCGCATTCTAAAAAAAGGAAAATGAACCTGCAACATACGTATTTTTATCTACGTTTAAGTGTAAGTTTCGTTAAAAAAAAAAACTACTGGTCAAATATAATATCTTATTAAAATTTTTCACTATATATGTTCTGGAAAATTTCACATGTACTATTACGATGTGATTATACCGATGTACGTTTCGATATAAATTTTATTCAAAATCAATTCTAGTAACATGAGACCAAAACCCATATACAAGGATAATATATTTTTGAGTAAATTATACTTTTCGTCCTTTAAATTAATAACAATTTTGAGGTTTCGTGCTTAAACTAAGGAAATTAAAGTAAACGTCCTTTACTTTTAAAAAGCTTGCATGTTTCATCATTTGCTCTAACGGCCATGTATTTTAAACGTTCGTTAGAGGAAAAGACGAAACGTGCAAACTTTTTTAAACGTAAAGAATGTGTACTGTAATCTCCTTAGTTTAAATATGAAACCTGAAATTACTATATATATCTAAGGATGAAAAATATAATTACTCTATATTTAGTTCTTTTCAATATATGGTAATTGTTTATATTATTAATATATTGTTAGATGTGTTTATTTCTACCCATGTTAATAAGAGAAAAAAACATTATGTTAGTATGAAAACCATGATGAAACACCTGTTTAGTTTGTGGGATGTGTTTACTGTTCATCGACGCACACTTTGTAAAGCTCTACATACGTACATCTAGTAAAGGAGCATTTGGAAGCACACAACCACACAATAGTTTAAGTATGCAACCACACATCGCCTTTCTTTAGTTTAAAAGTTTCTTTTTAAATTATTTTTCTTTCTATTTGACATTTTTAAGTTTTTAATTACTTATAATTCATCAACTCTCGTATTTGATACACAGATATGCTTATGAAAAAGATCGCAATCATTTGTGTTTAAATTAATGTCCATGTTCGAGAACGTGATTATCTTTGTCTACATTAACAATATGTTTTTCACTGGTTATTTTTCAAACATTCCGAATGCCTTTACAGTGTTTATATTACGACAAAACCGACGAAGAACGACTAATTACTCGCTCGTTTTACAAGACTATATGTAATGGTTGTTTAATAAAAATATCAACTAAATGTCATGTAAAAAAAACTATTTCACTAAAACTCACTTTAAATCAAATGTAATGGTTAACTACTGTTTGAACCCCCTAATAATACAATAATATAAGAAACGTTGTGTTTGACGCCCGTTAAAAACCTAACACCCTATGAATTTGAAGTTTTTTACTATTTCGTAATGATTTTTAAAACTTTATTTGTATCTAAGTCATCATGTTTAACGTCCTCAGAATATCCACCAGGTCTACTCTAAAATACAATATACTCAAAGCGATACTACCATGTACTATGAAGTACAAGTTTGACAATTTCCACAAGAAACATACAAATTAATAAATAAAGTGAAAATACCATATCATATTCATATGCAACACGTTTCTTCCATATATACAAAACTAATAATATAAATTTATTAAATAAACCCAGCGATGTTGATTTTAAATATTAATAAAATAATAATAATTAAACCTAGTGATATTGATTTTGGTGTAGACCCGACAAATATGGAGAAGTGGATCACGACTTTCCAAATCTTTTAAACCATTTCTATTTCACAATGCTACACATCCTATGCAGCAAGTCCTACTCAGATTCCGTTACTTCAACACCACCACCAACATTTCTAGTTTTCTACTCGCAACTTCGCCTCTATAAAGGGGCCGCTGGCGACGGAGGAGTCACCGCTGATGATGACAATGGATCTCGACTTTGATGATTCTTGGACTTTTGATCAGATATTATTATTTTCAGACCCTTCGCCCACGTCGTTTATATTGTCAGCAAACGGTTCCTTGTGTGCTTTTTCCGATGAAATCAGTGAGCGCAACGATGGTGACGATGAACATGTTGGAAATGCCATGTGGACCTCTTCTGGACCTGCTCATGGATTTCTTTCAGGTTAGTTTGTGTGATTGAGGTTGAGATTTGATTTGATAATGAAAACAAAAGGTCACAAAACATAAGGAAAAAACATATAGCCTGGCGTTATCAAGGTTTGTGTTAGAGGTATTCTTCCGCGAGAGTTGGTTTAGATAGTGTGTGAGTTAGGCGTTTACTGAAGAAAAAAAAAAGAGTTATAAATGGTTTTGATAAATCTACATTTGGAAATGAATAGAGAGTCTAATGTGATGCATATATATCAGCTATGTTGTTTTTAACAAGCTAAAAATCATATGGATTTGTGGGTCCAGTATGAATATATGATGGGGAAGCTAATGGTCTGGTTTGCAAACAGCAGGAGATGACTAAAGAAGATGAAAACATAAGAATTGATATGTTGAACATAAAAGCATAAGATGAATAGTGGAAATCATCAAATGAAGATGTTGACCAATACGTTTAGATGAACATTGACCAACTATATTCAATCCTACACGTTCGACTTTCTTAACCAATAAAAAAGACATGTAAGTGGGAGTGATTAGCACCGGCTGTGTGGGCTAAAGACATCACGACACGTGGATGGGGTGGGGGTTGGAATTGCTCTAGAGAGTGGACTGGCCGGCTTACTTTACATCAAAAGGTCTGACATTTAACGCAATTTTTACCAAATCATGGCTTATTCCTACATTTTGATCCAATTGGCCGTGTGTCATGATTTCATTGGTCCACGTAGCATGCGCAATTTACTTCCACTAGTACACTTATCTTTTTTATGGGTTTAAAATTTCTTTGAAAGATTTCACCTTTTTAAAACAAAGGCGTAAACAGATAAAAACCTTTTTCTTAGTGCTTAAGCATAACCTGAATGTGTAGTCTTGGAGACCATGGTATTTTGTGATTGTCTAATTTTCACAAGTTCAACTTTTGATCTTTCCAATAGTTTTGCCATTTTAAGTTGCCTAGGCATGTTTACTACATGGGTTTTCAGTTATTGAGTGATCAAATAGCTAAAATATAGAAACAATTTGATCTTTTCATTTTTGCACTGATACAGACAAACCTGCTCAAGAAACCATCAAACCATCAAACAATGATATGAAATTGCGGCAACCAATGCCAATTTTGGAGATGAATCCATCAGAAAGTCATGATGCAACGTGTCTAATTAAAGAAAGAATGACAATGGCACTTCGTTACTTTGTAGAATTGGGTGAAAAACAAGTTCTAGCTCAGGTTTGGGCTCCAGTTAAGAACAAGGGTCGTAATGTGCTTACGACATCCGGTCAACCTTTTGTTCTTGACCCAAACTGCACTGGGCTTCATCATTACAGAATGGCTTCTTTAATGTACATGTTCTCCCTTGATGATGAAGCTGATGGAGTTCTTGGGCTTCCAGCTCGGGTTTTCAAACATAAGCTTCCTGAAGGACTCCAAATGTGCAATTTTATTCAGATAAAGAATACCAACGGCTTAATCATGCTTTGAATTATAATGTTCGTGGAACCTTAGCTTTGCCTGTGTTTGAACCTTCTGGGCAATCATGTTTTGGTGTGCTTGAGTTGATATTGACTTCACAGAAAATACATTATGCTTCTGAGGTTGATAAAGTCTGCCAGGCACTCGAGGTTGGTTGTATGCTTCTTTATATGCTTATGATTAGAGGTGGCGAAAATGGTTTGGATGGGTTGGATAACAGGCCAAAATGTGTTGGGTCGGTTTGGGCTGACATGTAACACTAGTTACATTATCTAGATTGAAATGTTTGATGAAGATAAGATTAAACAGAAGATCAGAACAATAGTGTTTCGACTTTTCTACACTTCTCAAGCTTGGCTATGTGTTAAAGATAGGTCATAGCCTAAAGTCAATGTCAGCAAGTCAACTTTAGTCAATTAGACTAGTTAGTTAAGTTGGTTGTTTTCAGTTGTAACCTTTTCTGTTAGTTAGTTACTAGCTGTTACTTTTATGATCATTTGATGGATGTTGGAAATATCACAAATGTTCGATAGGTATAATAATTAACGACTGATCTAAATCAAATGCTCGGTTTTTTCTATATATCCTTACATTAAACTTTCTGTTCTAGAAATATGTAACAAAGTTTCAGTTTTGCAGGCGGTGAATTTGAAAAGTTCAAATATATTAGATTCTCCGAATACACAGGCAAGCAGTAAGATGATATAATAGTTCATTCCTTTATTTCCCTTTTCTTTCGCCTACATTTTTCTCAATATGCACTTGGTGTTTTCTATAAACCAGATATGCAACGAAAGTCGACAACAAGCTCTAGCTGAAATCCTGGAGGTAATAACCGGGGTCTGTGAGACTTATAATATCCCCTTGGCTCAAACGTGGCTCCCATGTAGACACCAAAGTGTCCAAGCCTATGGTGGTGGGTTCAAGAAAAGCTGCAGCAGTTTTGATGGAAGTTGTATGGGTCAAGTATGTATGTCAACAACTGATGTAGCCTTTTATGTTGTTGATGCTCACATGTGGGGATTCCATGAGGCTTGTGCTGAACATCACCTACAAAAGGGTCAAGGGTAGTTGGACGTGCCTTTGTGACCCGTAGTTTGTGCTTTTGTGAAAATATAACGCGTTTTAGGAAAACAGAATACCCCTTAGTACATCATGCCCGTTTGTTTGGATTAGTTGGATCTTTTGCAATTTGTTTAAGAAGTATCTATACAGGTGATGATGATTATGTACTAGAGTTCTTCCTTCCTCCTAATATGGTAGACTTTAAAGATCAGCAAATGACGTTGGGCTCCTTGTTGACTTCATGAAGCAGCATTTTCGTAGCCTTAATGTCGCTTCGGGTGAAGAAATAGGGGAAGGTTGTACATTTGTTGAAAGTATTAAAGCATTTGTGAATGGTGATCCTATTGATTCAGGTGTATCAGAATCTGGAATATCAAATGTAACAAATGGGAATAGTGGTAAATTAGAGATGGATGAAACAAACAAGAAATCAGAAAGAAAAAGAGGGAAAGCTGAGAAATCGATTAGTTTCAAGGTTCTTCAACAACATTTTGCTGGAAGTCTCAAAGATGCTGCAAAGAATCTTGGTGGTATGCTTATACATTCTGTATGTTATTTCTCTATATTCCCTCCAATTTCATATTTACATCTGAACAGTCAATGTGTATTGATGTTCTTTATTTAATACTGATTTTGCAGTTTGCCCAACTACAATGAAACGAATATGCCGACAACATGGGATCTCAAGGTGGCCTTCTCGTAAGATTAACAAGGTTAACCGCTCACTTACAAAGCTAAACAAGTGATTGAGTCAGTACAAGTGGTCAAGGTACATTCGCTATTCCTTCTTTGGTAACGACCCAACTCCCTCTTGGTGTTGACTCTACATCTTGGCCGACGACTCCAAATAGTTCACCAACTAACCAACACGGCTCACCAGGGTCCAAACCATTTGGCCCTCTAAGTGCAAAGAACAATCAAGGTCCAACCATTCAAACATCTGGCAGCAGAGAAACTAGAACCAGTAGCCCAAGTTCTCAAAGGTCTTGCCAAGGTAACCCTTTCTATTAAAATTGAAAACTTAAAAACTTATAATAGAATTGTTTCTCATTATCAGAAATATTGTAACAGAAAGTCAACCATTTGATAGCAATGAACCGAATGCGCTTCAAGATGCAGTAACTGTGGAACCCTTTAGAGGAATGTTAACTGAGGATGCTGGAAGCTCACATGATTTAACAAACCTTTGGCCAGTCACTGACCCTCTTGAAAAGTTACAAGAAGTTACTCCAAAGGTACAATCTTTCACAGACAGAACAGAAGTGAAAACAATAACGATAAAGGCGAGTTATAGAGAAGATATAATAAGGTTTCGTGTGGCTGCAAACTCGGGTATAGTCACACTAAAGGAAGAAGTTGCAAAGAGACTGAAGTTGGATGTGGGTGCATTTGATGTAAAGTATCTTGATGATGATCATGAATGGGTTCTAATAGCTTGTGATGCAGATTTACAAGAATCTATAGAGTTGTCAATACCATCATCCGGCCGTGACATAATTAGGCTTTTAGTTTATGATCTGTCAACTAATTTCGGATGCTCATGTGAGAGTTCAGATTAATTATACATCTGTAGGAATGTTAGGATTCGGGATTCTAGTACTTGGTAAGATGTAATCGAGTGGTCAAGAGTGTTAATTGTATATACTTTTGCTCCAATTCTTTTTTTCAAGGATTTGTTTCTTTAATTAGTTTTTTTTAGAACGATTAACTCACACATATTATAATTGCAGTCTTAAACCTACACATTTTCTGTCATGAGACATGTACCCTCTGTTAAGGATAAACATCCAGCTCATTAATTATATTTATTCAAATGCATTGGTGTATCTCTCTTTAGCTTTGGTCAACATAGTTTGGTAGATACTTTGTTACTTAGCATGTATATCTCTAATTATCTCTTGTAAGTGCATTATATATTTGTTTTACATTGGACGAGAGTTTGAAGGAAGAGGTATTCATCAACCTACTACTGTGTTTTATGCTCAAAACAAAAGTGCAGGATAATCATGGGCAAAAAAAATGGTAAGAGCAACTTTATGCCCAATATGCCACCCTCTCAATCTAGACAAATAGGAACAGGCCTTGGATTACTGCCAACTCCATCAGTGGAAGTTGACCATTCCTTGGCAAATGCCAATGGTGTCACCAAAGGGGTCCTTCACTTTCCAATTTATATTCATTTAAAAAGATAAACCTATGATATCTATACCATCATTTAACCATACTTGCAGGCCAAAAATCCCTAAGCACACATGATGAACACCAACAACGAACCAAATCATACTAACTGGCTTTTCGATAGCGGTGCATCCCACCATGTCACCAATGACTTAAACAACCTCTCTTTTCATGCGCCATATGATGGAACGAAGGAACTTGTAATCGCTGATGGTTCGTGGTTCAAAATTACTCATATTGGCTTTTCAATAATTAAAACTTCTAACACACCATTAGTTCTCAAAATATATTGTGTGTTCTATCCTTATCTAGAAACATTATTTCAATATCTCGTTTATGTCGTGATCATAATTTTCTCATCTAGTTCTACTCTTCTATCTTTGTTATTTAGGATCGGGAGTCGAACACCCCATTACTCCACGATATAGCAACACGAGGAGTGCATGAGTTGCGCTGTTTCTTATCATCCTCTCCGTTGGTTTTCACTATGCAAATGGTCAACTCAATGACTTGGCATCATTGGCTCGGCATCCGCACAATAAAATTTTTAAACTTTTATCTTCTTTTGGTTATTTTAATCCTCGTTTCAATGACAATTGTAATTCTTGTTACATTAATACAAGCCATCGTTCACCTTTTTCTAGTTCATCTCTTACATCTCATGCTCAACTTAATTGATTTTTTCGGATGTATTGAGTTCTCGGTTGCTTCATATGATAACTATAGCTTTTATATAACTTTGTGGAAAACTATTTTCAACGGAAAATCAAAAAATTATTTTCCAACAATGGAGTTGAGTATATAAAACTTTCCTCCCATTTATCTACTTGTGGCATCTCCTACCTTACATCATCACCTCACACACCAGAATACAATGGATATGCCAAACGCCGTCATCGACGTATCGTTGAGACCGGTATTGCTCTCCTATCTCATGCTAACTTTCTAGTCACTTTATGGCCCTCTGCTTTCAGCACTACCGCCTGTGTCATAAATAGACCGCCGACCCTAAAGTTAAACAATTCATCACCTTTCTATTGCTTATTTCACAAACAACCAATTACAACAAATATATTTGCTAGATGTAAGTAACTTACACCTCTCATAACTTTTTAACTTGTGAACTTACACATATACATAAAAAAACATAATGTTGTATATGTGTAATGATATTATTTCATAAAAAATAATGATTTTGCTTGATCTTGATGGAGTTAAATAAGTTATAGCAATAAAGAGGATTAACATTCGTTTCGCGCCCTATATAAATATATATATATATTAGTTTTTTTATACATGGTTGTTAACAAATATTTTTATACTACTTAATAATAATATAATAATAGTAATAGTAATAATAATAATATTATTATAATATAATGGTAATCCTTCTGTTTGCACTTCCTCTACTCCTGATGACCTTTCCTCGCCATCCTCTACCTCCATCTTAGCAAAAGCTAATTACAAGACATCACCCAAACCAAACACCCACTATGATAATTCTGATTACGTAACCACCACCTTTGCTCCATCCAATCCATACACTGTTGCTCAAGCCATCAAACACCCTGCATGGCATGCCACCATGCAAAATGAGTTTGATGCCCTTACCCGTAATAAAACATGGACACTTGTTCCTCCCGCACTCGCTCCTAATCTTGTTGGTTAAGAGTGGATTTTTCGTACCACATATAAACCTAACGGATTGATGGACAGACTAAAAGCTCATTTGATTGCTAAAGGTTTCATTCAACGCCTTGGCCTCAACTATATCGAAACCTTTAGCCCGATTCTTAACTAGCTACTCTACGACTTGTCCTTTCACTCGTTGTGGCCCCCTCGCCAACTTGATATCAACGATGTGTTTCTCAAGGAACACTACATGAGGATGTTTTTATGGCCCAACCTCCTGGATTCATTGATCTTTCATTCCCTAATCATGTTTGCAAGTTGAACAAGGCCATATATAATCTCAAACAGGACTCTCGAGTCTAGTATGAAGAGCTCAAAGCCTATCTTCGTTCTCTCAGTTTTAAACTAATTGTTTCTAACTCATCTCTTTTTACTTTAACCTTTGGCGTGTCTCCTATTTTCATTTCCGTTTATGTTGATGACATAATTATTCTCGGCCCCTCCTCCACACTCATTAACGATTTCATACACCTACTAGCAACAAAATTTTCCTTAAAAGACATTGGTCCACTCTTTTTCTTTCTTGGTGGTCAAGTTCAACCTCATTCTCATGGTCTTCTCCTTTCTCAATAGAATCACATTATGATATTTTACGTAAAGTTATATGAATGATTGCAAGGTTATATCTATGGCTATTACATTTTTTGAATTGCTAACATTACACTGTAGGACCTCCCATTCTTCAGAGACCGACTATCGAGCCATTATAGGTGCCTTACATATTTATCCCTTACCATACTAGATATCGCTTTCGTTTAAACAGGTTGTCCTAATTTATGCATGCACCAACCTCTCAACATTGGATAGCCCTCAAAAGATTGTTACGTTACTTGGAGGGACTTCACATTATGGCTCAGTCTCCACTCCATTTATACGCCTTTACAAACGCAGATTGGACAGGTGATAAGGATAACTATCACAACATCTCGGGTATTGTAACATTTGACCCATTTTTATTTGTTTAATCAATATTCTGAACTATTACATTAAACTTTTATTTATTATATCATTTATTCAATTTATAATAACTTTATAATTTATAAAATAATTTTTTATAAATTTATAAAGTTTTATTGTTAATTATGAGTTTTTAATTATTAAATTAAAATAAATAGCTAAATTACAAATTTTTTATAACTTATAAAGTTTTTATAAAACAAATTGGTTTATTTTAAATAATTAGGGTTTTATAAAGTCTACTGTGTATGTAATTATTAAAAGTTAAATTAATAACTTTCTATATGAAATATTAACTTTGCAAACTTTAGGGACCAATTTATAAATTATTTAAATAACCCAAATTGTTCCCGTCAATACCCAAACTTTGGCTAGTCACCAACCACTATTTCGGCAACCTCTGAGTCCAATTTTGATCAAATCAACTTGATTAAACCGTCCCTTGACCCTTGCGAGTGTGTTTCAAACTCATAACCCCCGCAAATTCAAATAAAACCAATTATTTCATCAAGATCAAACTCGAAATTGAAACTCATTTAACATTTTTGTTTCAACTCATAGCTCAATCAATTTACTCAAATTATTATTCTGAAACGTGTATATGAACATTGTAGCAATGATACTGACATCAATTAAGTCAATAAACACCCGCATTATTCACAGATCGATTAAATAAATTTTCTCTTTGTATTATCACTATTGCATAAAAGTTACAAAACTGAAAAATGATTGAGTGTTACAAACATGGAAGTTTTCTCCCCAAGCTCCATGTTCTCGCACCAAAATTTTTTCATGCTGCTTGATTTTTTCACTTGGTCTTGATGTTTTTGCGTAAAGTGATTTTAATTTCTCGAGACTCTTAGTTTGACCTCTACACATAGTCTCCAGTAGTTTAAGAAACCATGGATTTGTTTGCATTACAAGAACTTCATTTGTTAGTAGGTGTTTCAACTTCAAGTGTCGCCATTTTCTTTGTTCCTTCAGGATGTGTAACTTTTGGTTCTATGCATTCTCGGGAAAATGCCATCGTTTATTACAGTTGTAACATCTAAGTGATAACTTAGCAAAACCTATCTTATTGTACAAGTAATACTAAAAGCTTTCCTTCCTGTACACGTGACAAAGTTTACAACACGATAAATAGACATAACGATTTGGTATTTGATGTCATTTTCTTCAACATCATCTGGATTGACTTGTTGGAGCCTTCCAGGCATGAATGCTTCGTAGCTTGATAAAAAGTAGTAAAATAAGCCAAAAATTCTTCTTCAATTTGAACAATGTACTTTGGTAAAGATGCACTTTGCTTGGCCACGTATGCTTGATTCACATGTTAACTTTGTTGTGAATGAGCCTATGAAAACAAGGCTTGAACAGAGGATGGGATGTATTAAGGAGAATGTTCTTGAATCTCTTGTTCAATTACAACATTTAGCTGCTAATGCTGACACATTTGAGTGTAGCTCAGATAATAGTTCGGGTTCCATGCCATGTTACCATAAAGGTTAGCAACTCTTAGCTCATCATCCATTTCATATGATTTAATTATAGAGATCAAAACACTCAAAGATAGAGTAAACATATCTTTTATTCTCCAGATAGATATGCAATTGTTATTCTAAGTGTTTGGTAAGGAATTCAATAGTTTTTTATTTATAGAAATATTTTCCAGCTGAATACTTGTACTCTTCATCTTTGTAACGAATTTTACAAATCCACCAATCCATGCCTCAAGAGTTTCACCCATAACATGGTTAAACATATTGAATTCCTGATTCAACATATCCTTTTTGCTTTCTCTCATATCCTTGTTATCCAACAACTGACTTTCTAATGCATTCTATAAAACTTTTGCACCTCTAAAACTACTTATGAGAAAATTCTGTTAGGAGAGCAATTTTGGTTTAAGCATAAGATTTATCATCTAGATCAAACTTTTTCATATCCTCGCCATCCCATGAAGACTCTATTTTCTTCACCATTTCTCTTTTATCACTCTTATACATGGAACTTAAGGACCAAACATAATTCATCTCCACATTCAAGGTTCTGTGTAGATCATATGATTTTCAAACATGTATGCCCAATCAACATAGTCATCTTTGTTGATGAGTCTTGGAGGTTTAATACTTCTACCTATCTTAGTGTCCAAATTTAATGATGCACTCATATTCTTTATATTCTAATTAGTAGACATCTTTATAAATTGGACAACTTTATTCTTCTCAAAATATTCAAAGTTTTAACAAACCTGGAAGTTTTCGCAATTAAATCTAAGTTTTCCCTTGATTTATACAAAATCTTTAATAAATAACTTCCAAAAGCGAGAACTTCCTAAAATAACTGCCTTTTGCAAAAACACCCTTATCCAAGCGAAAACACTAAAGTTTTCACAAATCATCAAATCCTCCAATCCGATTAGAATTAACATGTTCAGTTTACCAATTTGTCTAGGAACCTAATTAGTGTCTAAGTGATGTTTGTTAGATTAAACTAATCACCTATTGGTCTCTTATTTGATTCAATGCCCACTATTTTCAGCCGATACACTTTCAAACATACAAACCAATCAAAAAACAACCTTATCTCGATCCAATTCACCTAAAACTAGCTCTATTTCTTGTTCCATATCACATCAAACATTATAGAAGTGAAAATAAGGTTGAATTCGTGTTATATAGCCGATCGAGTATTCAATTGAGCACCAAAAGCTCCGATACAAATTGTAAGGACTATGATATCCTCACATCACTCAGTTATCAATTAGATAATGTTTATTAAACGTAGAATGAATAAAGAACATCATGATAACACTTTCGTACAAGTCATATCGACATAAATAACAATGTGAATTAGGATTTTCTCTCAATTTCTGTTGTTGTAAAAGCTTATAAAAAGTGAATATGACAAGTTCTTTAATTTACAAAAATGAGTATTTTATACTAAAACATTGAACTTTTCAGTCCAAGCTTCAAGTTCTTGCATCCAGCCATGTTTTTCTCCACGAAGTTATCGCACACAATTGTAGATTTCACATAATGTAATCTGATTTCCCGAGCCTTATCTTTTGACCTCTACATTTAGCAATAGATGGGGCTTTAAAATAGGTCATGAGCATAATCTTAAGTCAAATTTTGGTAATTTATTATATGTAATTGTAATTTTGTTTCTGTATGTTATATACCTAATATCTTGATTTTGATTCACAATTACAAATATTGAAATGGTAATTCCCTTAATAAATTTTGAACTTCTAAAAAAAGTAGTAAGATCTCCTAACACATACCTCTATTTCGTGGATAACACCTAAAACAAGCTCCCTCATATCAAAAAATTCTCTATCGCATGAAGTTAAATGGAGAACACCAACACAATAGCTTTGATAAGGAAAACTAACAAAAGCATGAAAGAATACTTTAATTTCCCATAATCATCCCCTTGATGGAATGGTATAAGGGAAATTTTGAGTTCATGTGAACACATTAGGAAGTTTTCGTATGAAGTCCACCATGAATAAATAATTGTTTTTACATTATACGTGTTTCATTTATAAAGGTGCTTTGGGGTTGAGCGAGTAGAGGGTTGTGTGATAGGTCGCCCAAGGGGAGCTCACCTCAGGTGGATTGAGCTTAAACGAGAAAAAAACCTTTGGTATCGTAATCATTTTAGTTAATAGTATCCGCTTGAGTTTGTTTAAAGTTCATTGATATCATACACACACACATCTATAACACCCGAAAAATGTTAAAAAGAAACGAAAAGGAATAAACATGAGACATTAAATAAGTGGAAGGACCAAACTTGGGAAAAAAAAGAAAAGTTTCTTAAAATGGGTATAAAAGAAGATGACAACCCATCCCTCACTCCCATGCACCCTCAAATCGACCATATTCTAGAGAGAGAAAGCTTCTATCGGTTTTAGAGAAAGAAAATGAAGGAATTTATCAAAGGTATGATTTTTATCATACTTCCTCCTAGATCTAAGATAGATCTAAGCTCCTAAGTTGTTTTCTATATGTTTATATGTGTATAGTTTGAATATTTACGTGTGCATGTGTGTGGATCTCAAGTTTGTTCTTGGGTTTTAGGGTTTTCATTCAAAGGCTTGTTAAGGTGAGTTCTAGGTCCTCTTATTTAGATGTTTTACACTTTTATGGGGCTGATAAGCATGCTTTTATGTTAAACCTTTCTAAAATTACGTTTTCCTTGATAAACATGGCATTTTTATGAAAGTACTATGTTTTAATGAGATCTATGATGATGTATGATGTATGGTGTGTTCTTGTTGTGATCCCTTGATTAATGGGGTCTATATCTATGGATTAGAGTCATGCTGGAGTTGATTGTGTTGTAAAACAACTAAGTTTGGAATTGGACACAAGGCTTACTTAGCCCCATTAGTTTAGTTTACCCGCATTTGTCCTTAGTCTTCATATTTACCATGTGTTGGTCACCCGTATTGGGTAACCGCATTTGTTCGTCACCCGCAATAGTTCCTTCTCATCCACGTAGTTGTCTATCATCCGCTTTTGCTCCTAAGTTCAGAATGGCAAAGTGTTGGCCATCTGCATTGGTTGGCCGTATTTGTTCTTCACCCGCATTAGTTCCTTAACACCCGTACAGTTACTATTCCCCGCATTGATATGATCACCCACATTAATCTAAGAACTGAAAACTATTACACGCATTAGTTTAGTCATCCACATAGTTAGTGCTACCCATATTAAATGATACTTAGGAAATTTTTACTAGGTTAATACTTTGTTTCTGCTAAGGGTTATTATGTGGTTATTATATGATTAATACTTGATGTTCAATAATATGTGATGATAATGAAAGGATACCATTTAAGTATTACTTATAATTGAAGTGGAAAATTGATAAATGAAAAAGAATGAAATTGAAACCTCATGAATGTTACTCCTAGGCCCCGTCGATGATGAAAAGTCTTGCAAGCAAAATAAATGGAAGTGCACGACCATGTTGTTGTTAGCTCAATGGATGTGCGGTTGTTTCAGCTCATAAGGATGCACATCTGTGATCTAATCCTTGAGATTGACCAATGATATGAATGGACCCTTATTCATGAGCAGGCTTCGTGCCTAGCAGTGTCGGTAAACTATCAGGGGTTAGCTACCACTTGTATGTTGTACTGGTAGGGGTTTGGCATTTGTTGCCAACCATATGATCTAGGTTCTTGCCTTGTGTAATCGTAGTTTATTAAATAGAATATATATTGAAAGAATGAAGAGTAATGAGTATGTTAAGAAATGTTATAAGTAAATTGACTATCACGTATGGTGAATGTGTGTTCATTATAAAAAGATTCAAAAGTATATTTTCTATATTATAATAAAGCTAGAACTCACTCAACAACACTGAATTTGTATGCTAATCAGTTGGCAGGTAATGATGTTGCTGGGGATGGCATGAATGATGAATCTACTTGGCAATAGGAGGTTGGCATTTACCTGTTTAAACCTATGTTTTAATTCGTAAAGAACAGTGTTAATGTTTTCATTTTGATATCATGTAATTTGATAACTACTTATGAATGCGATGAATGTTTTCGCTGCAATGTTTTCTTATATTAACATATTGTATCTTGTTTTATGCTATAATTGAGCAACTGTGAAGCTTTCCGGGAACGATGCCTTACAAGTTGGTATCATAGCCGAAGTTTAAGAGAGTTGGGTAAATTCATTTTCAAAACCTAAACTTAAATAAAAAATGGGACTGAATGAAGGGATGCCAGCCCAAGTAGCTAATGCCATAAGGTAAAAGTTTACATACAAACCAACATTATATATATGTGCTACGTGAGTTTATGTGCTTAGTGGGTTTGAATACTAATGTATGTTAGGATAGTGAGTGCTTAGGACATAGGGGTAAGGTAAGTAGTTAATCACACTTGGTCACCATAATTAAGGACTTACCATACTTATTATGATCTGAGCAATTATTTTGAATGACCTTGTTGGTGTTTAATCTTATAAGAGGTAGAATCTATGGAATCTATGGCTGGTAGAAAATCTGGAAAAGCAACCCAAGGAGGTGCTCATGGTGGGCATTCTACTTGTCCACGTGTTACCAGGTGCAAAGCTAAGGCTCCAAAGACTGTTCATAAGGAGTCAAATCTCCATAGTCACCAAAAAGGAGAGGGATTGGCTACCCTCAAATCTACTGTGAAGGAGGCCATTATTAATGAGGTTTATAATATTATGCAAAATTTCTTACCTTTGGTGGTAACTGAGGTGTTTAAAGCTATTAAGGATAGGGAGAAAGTTAAGAAAAAGGGAAAGAAAGATGAGAGAAAGTAAGAAAATTCCATTAAGAGTGCTAAGGAATATGAAGAGGTACCATCAGTGGTAGTTCAAGATGATGATAAGGACGAATCAGAGAAGGAGAATGCTAAGGGGTGCAATTATGGGGTATTCTAGAGGTGCAAGCCCCCGGCCTTTGATGGTAACGACAATGCTATTGCCGCTGACCGTTGGGTTCGAGAAATGGAAGTAGTCCTTGACATCAGTGAGTGTCGGGAAGATCAGAAAGTAAAGTTTGGTACTTATTCCTTTATTGACTCGACGTTATGTTGGTGGGACAACATTGTCTAGGATGAGGGAAGGCGATCGATAGCCAAGATAAGGTGGATCGAGTTGAAGGAATTGGTTCTGGAGGAGTATTGTGCACACCGGAGTTGGACAAAATCAAGATGGAGTTTCTGTATCTAGAAGTCGGGAACATGACTCATCAAGATTACACCTCCAAGTTCAACAAGCTAGCGAGACTTGTGCTAGACATGATGACGCCTGTATCCAAGAAGATTAAGAGATACATGCAGGGTTTGTAAGTCGATATTAGGAGAAACATGATTGCTACCAGGCCACGCATGTTCAGGTTTGTTGTTAATTTAGCTGGGAGATTATATGATGAAAGAGAACCAGTGCTGGTTCAGAAAAGGACCGAGAGGTGGAACCGGAATAAGAATATGAATAGAAAGATATTCAGGAATGACCAATTCAGGATTAGAGAGAAGAGAATAAAGATTGATGATTGCCAGATGGATAGGGGAGAATGATGGAAGTGAATGTGTGTAAGAAGTGTGGAAAAGGTCATTAAGGAGAATGTTGGCTGGGTTTGACCATTTGTTTCAAATGTGGTAGAGAGGGTCACCATGTCAAGGACTGACGGGCAGTCAAGTGTTATCAGTGTGGTGCATTGGGGCCATTCGGGTCGAGATTGTAGGAAAGGAAGGGCTGAGAATTCTGGAGTCAATCAAGCGGAGGAGAAGGAAAGGATGGTAGTGCTAAGGTGAAAGAAAGGGCATTTAACATTACCAGGGAAGAGGCTAGAGCAGAGCCTGAAGTAGTTTGAGGTATGTTTTTAGTGAACCATTTGTATGCTTCTGTGCTTTTTAATTTTGGTGCTAGTAGGAGCTTTGCATCTACTGCTTTTTGTTGTTTGATGTATGGTAAGTGTAGGAAGATGGATGTGCCCTGCTATGTTAAGACTTTAATGAAAACCTACCAAAGTAACTGGTATGTTTGAAGATTGTCTTATAAAATTTGAGGGTCATAGGTTTCTTACTAGATTGTATGTTATGGCCCTAGGAGGTTTTGATGTGGTGTTAGGAATGGATTGGCTAGCGACCAATAAAGCAAATATCATACACATGAAGAAGATGATTCAGCTGATTGTGCCTGACGGTAATCCAGTTATGGTTTGTGGAGACAAGGAATGCGTCATCTCGCGAATGATATCTATGATGATGGTGGAGAAACTAATTAAGCAAGGGTGTTTTTTTATCTGGCTTATGTATAGGATGTCAATACGAAAGTACCTTAGTTGTCAGAGGTACTAATAGTGTGTGACTTTCCCGATGTGTTCCCAGAGGATGTGTCGGGAGTGCCACCCAATAAGGAAACCGAGTTTCAGATTGATTTAGTACCAGGAGCCCAACCCATCGCCAAAGCACTGTATCGTTTAGCCCCCTCATAACTGAAAGAATTGATGACACAGTTACAGGACCTTTTGGATAAGGGTTTTATCCGACCAAGCATCTCTTCAATGGGTGCTCCGGTGTTATCGTCAAAAAGAAAGGTAGTAGTATGAGGATGTGTATCAATTATCAAGAGCTTAGTAAGTTAACAGTGAAAAATTGATACCCACTGCCCCGAATCGATGATTTATTCAATCTTCTCCAGGATAGAACTTAGATCTGGTTACCATCAGTTAAAGGTGAAGGAGCAGGATATTTCGAAGACGACATTCAGCATATGTTATGGACACTATGAGTTTTTTTAATGTCATTTGATTTGACTAATGCTCTTGTAACGTTTATGGATTTAATGAATCGAGTTTGCCTACCTATGCTAGAAAAGTTGGTGATCGTGTTCATAGACAACATCTTAATCTACTCAAGGAGCGAGAAGGACCATGCCAATCTCATTAAGGAAGCATTGTATACCTTAAGAAAAGAAAAATTATATGCAAAAATTTCAAAATGCGTATTCTGGTTGTGCAAGGTATAATTTCTGGGCCACGTCATCAATCCAGAAGGGATTATGGTGGACCCTGCTAGGGTTGAGACGGTAATGAAATTGGATTCTACGAAGACGCCATCCGAGATCCGTAACTTCTTAGGTTTGGCGGGTTAATATTGAAGAGTTATTCAAGACTTTGCCAAGATAGCTTCTCCGTTGACTAAACTGGCTCAAAAGGAATTGAAGTTCGAGTGGAGTATGAATGAAGATAATGTGTTTCAGAACTTGAAGATGAGGTTAACTTAAGCTCGTGTCTTGACTTTACCCGAAAGAAGCGATGATCTGGTTGTGTATTCGGTTGCCTCGTACTCTGGTTTGGGTTATGTCTTGATGCAATGAGGAAAAGTCATAGCCTAAACCTCTTGGCAATTGAAAGTCCATGAAGTTAACTACCCTACATATAATTTTGAGTTTGTAGCCGTAGTTTTTGACCTAAAGATATGGAGGCATTACCTGTATGGGACTAAGTGGTACGATATTCACAGATCATAAAAGCCTTAAGTACTTCTTCGAGTAGAAGGATCTTAATAGGAGACAAAGAATATGGTTAGAGTTAATTAAAGACTATGACTGTGAGATATCATTCAGGGAAGGCGAACATAGTTGTCGATGCCCTAAATTGTAAAGGGAGACCCAAACCTATTCGAGTGAAGGCTTATCATTTGATCTTGACGCCAGACGTTATGCATCAGATCAAAAGTTTCTAGGAGGAAGATTTGTAATCGAATCAACTAAGAAAGAATTAGGGGGCAGGTTGCAGAGTTTGGGAAAAATACACTTGGTGTTAACTTCCAATTTGTACGGATGTGGATTTCGCGCTATGAAGAACTGAGAGGAAAGATTTTGGATGAGACACATAAGACACGGTATTCTATTCATCCGGGAACCAACAAAATGTATCATAACTTTAAGAAAGATTATTGGTTTCCAGGGTTAAAGCATGATGTAGTGGACTATATGAGTAAGTGCTTGACTTGCTTGCAAGTGGAAACGGAAATCAAAATCCATACGGGAAGATCCATCCTTTGGATATTCCCAAATGGAAGTGGGAGCACCTTACAATGGACTTTCTCAAAAAGTTGCCTTGTACGACTAGAGGATTCGACGCCGTATGGGTCATTGTGGATTGACTAACGAAGAGTGCTCAGTTACTACCTATTGGGTCGTTGTGGATCCGATGCCATATGGGTCGTTGTGGATTGGCTAGAGGACTATTCATCTGAAAGGTTGGCGAAGTTGTTTATCAAGGAAACAGCTGATCGTCATGGTGTGCCGGTGTCCATCGTTTCTGATAGAGACACTCAGTTTACGTCCAAGTTTTGGGCAAGATTTCATGAAGATATGGGAACAGGGCTGCATATAAGCGTAACTTACCACCCTCAAACTGCTGGCCAATCGAAAAGGATGATTTAGACATTAGAGGACATGCTCTGAGCATTATTGTTGATTTTGGTGGAAGTTAGGATGACCACCTACCATTAGCAGAGTTCTCTTACAACAATAGCTACCATACTAGTATCGGCATGCCACCATTCAAAATGCTATATGGTAGAAGGTGTAGAACCCTGATATGTTGGGGTGATACCGGGCACAAAGAGTTGGGGAGTGTTGAGATTATTAAGGCCATATTAGAAAAGTTGGAAAAGATCAGAGCTTTCATGAAAGCAACCAAGGATAGATAAAAGTCTTATGATGATAAGAGACAAAGACTGATTGAACTTCAAGTCGGTGATAAGGTGATGTTGAAGGTATCTCTATGGAAAGGAATCATCCATTTTCGAAAAAGGGGACAATAAAGTCCTAGGTACATCGAACCATTCAGAATCACCACTAGAGTTGGTGAGGTGGTGTTTAGGTTGGAACTTCCTGATGAGTTACATGGGATTCACCCTACATTTTATGTATCTCACTTACAGAAGTGCCTATTGGAAGATGATGTTGTTATCCCTCTCACCAACATCAAGGTTGTTGAAAGGTTGAATTATGTGGAGCAACCTGTAGGCAACCTAGATCAAAAGGAGATGAAGTTACAAAATAAGGTGATTAGCCAAGTAAAAGTGCAATGGAAACATTGTAAAGGATCAGAAGCAACTTGGGACTACACTACCTGGACCTTTTTAAAGAGTAACAGGTTTTAGGGATGAAACCTATATAAAAGGGTGGACTTGTAACACCCGAAAAATCTTAAAAAGAAAAGAAAAGGAATAAACATAAGACTTTAAATAAGTGAAAGGACCAAAGTTGGGTAAAAGAAGAAAAGCTCCATAAAGTGGGTATAAAAGAAGATGGCCACCTATCTCTCACTCCCATGCACCCTCAAATCAACCATATTCTAGAGAAAGAAAGCTCCCATCGGTTCTAGAGAAAGAAAATGAAGGAATTCATCAAAGGTATGATTTTTATCATACTTCCTCTTAGATCTAAGATAGACCTAATCTCCTAAGTTGTTTTCTATGTGTTTCTATGTGTCAAGTTTGAATCTTTACGTGTGTATGTGTGTAGATATCAAGTTTGTTCTTGGGTTTTAGGGTTTTCATTTGCAGGCTTGTTAAGGTGAGTTCTAGGTCCCATTATTTACATGTTTACATGCTAATAAGCATCCTTTTATGTTAAATCTTTCTAAACTTATGTTTTCATTGATATAGGTGACATTTTTACAAAAGTACTATGTTTTAATGAGATCTACGATGATGTATGATATATGATGTGTTCTTGTTGTGATCCCTGGCTTAATGAGGTCTAGATCTATGGATTAGAGTCATGAATGAGTTGATTGCGTTATAAAACAACTAAGTTTGGAAATGGACCGAAGGCTTACTCACCCGCATTAGTTTAGCTTACTCGTATTTGTCATAGTCTTCATATTTACCAAGTATTGGTCAACCGCATTGCGTAACCTCATTTGTTCTTCACCCCTATTAGTTCCTTCTCATCGACATAGTTTACTGTTATCTGTATTTGTTCTTAAGTCCAGAATGACCAATTGTTGGCCATCCGCATTAGTTGGCTGCACTTGTTCCTTACCCGTATTAGTTCCTTAACACACATATAGTTACTATTACCTACATTAGTATGATCACCCGCATTAGTCTAAGAACTGAACACTGTTACCCGCATTGGTTTAGTCATCCACATAGTTACTGTTGCTCGCATTAAATGATACTTAGGAAATTTTATCTAGGTTAATGCTTTGTTTTTGGCAAGGGTTATTATGTGGTTATTTTATGATTAATATTTAATGTTCCAAGCTATGTGATGATAATGAAAGGATACCATATAAGTATTACTTATGATTGAAGTGGAACATTAATGAATGAAAAAGAATGAAACTGAAACCTAATAAATGTTACCCCGGGCCCTTACGAAGATGAAAAGTCTTGCAAGCAAAATAAATGGACGTGCATGACCATGTTGTCGTTAGCTCCATGGATGTGAGGCTGTTTTAGCCCATGAGGATGTGCATATGGGGTCTAATATTTAAGATTGACCAATGATATGAATGGACCCTTATTCATGAGTAGGCTTCATGCCTAGTAGTGTGGGTCAACTACCAAGGGTTAGCTACCACTTCTATGTTGTACTTGCAGGGGTTCGGTATTTGTTGCCAACCATATGATGTAGGCTCTCGCATTATGCAACCCTAGTTTATGAAAGAAGAAATATAATGAAAGAAAGAAGGATAATGAGCATGTTAAGAAATTTTATAAGTAAATTGACTATTACGTATGATGAATATGTGTTCATTATAAAAGGATTCAAATGTATATTTTTTTATATTATTATAAATCTATAACTCACTTAGCAATGCAGAATTTATATGCTTATCAGTTGGCAGATAGTCATGTTGCTGGGGGATGACATGAATAATGAAACAACTTGGCAATAGGATTCTGGCATTTTTTAGTTTAAACCTATGTTTTAATTCGTAAAGAACAATGTTAATGTTTTCATTTTCGAAACATGTAATTTAATAACTACTTACGGATATGATGAATGTTTTCGCTGCAATGTTTTCTTATATTAGCATATTATATCATGTTTTATGCTATGATTGACCAACTGTGTGGCTTCCTGGGAACGCGGACTTACAACATCCATCTTAATTTGATTATCAATTGTGATTCGATCACTATGAAGATTTACATTTGGTGTTAGAGGGAGGTGTTTCTCTTGATACATGGATTTTAGTTCGCAATTATCAGTTTTAAGACGTTAAACTTGAAGGGATTGTAGACCTGAAGGTTGTGGCCAATTTTAGACCAGTTTCGAAGAAGAAGATTGTGAAACCGAAGGTGAACACACACAGAGTTGCTCTATTACGTGCTACTATTGATCTGCATCATTATGCTTAGTATCCTTGAGTTTACATGGTGGAAAATGATGATTTGAGAACTTAGCAGTGATTCAAACTCAAAAAGGCGATTTGGTTGAAGCTTTCGCGAAGATAACTGCATTTTGTGAAAACTTTGCATCAGTACTCGTCATTTGCAAAAGCATTCACATGAGAAAACATTGCCGTGGCGCCACTATTTGTGAAAACATTTTCATGCGAAAACTTCACCTTGCGAAAGCTTCATCATCCATGCGAAAACTGTGATTAGTTATCTTAATTTTTGCGAAAACTTTGCAAAATGCCAGAACATGATCCAGATGCGGAAAAATGTTAGTATTTGGAGGTTTTGGTACAAGTAATTCTTCCTATATCTGGAAGATGCTGGATGATTTGAAGTTTAAACTTCATTATGGGTTGAGCATTAAATATTATATTATAGTGTCCACATCAGCCAGGAATTACTGAATGTGGACCCTATGTGCTAAAGTTCATAAAAGAAGTAGTTGATGAAGAGGTTGAAATACTAGTTAATAACAATATAAGTAAAACATTCTACAATATATTTGTCATTTTTGATATATATGCATATATGACTGTCTATGTATGAGTTTTTTAAAAGCAAAGTATCATAGTTACTAAGTAGAAGTATTGGTAAATTCTAGTAATTGGTGAATTCTGATATGATATGTGTTCAATTAGACGCCTTTACAATTTGTAATGATATATTATAAGAAATACACTTAAAGGCTGATGCAACCAAAGAACAACCAAGAGCTCTCAGCATGCACAAATAAAGTACAAGGAAGTTACTTTGGAAGATTTGATATAACTTAGAGAATTATGCTAAGTATCAAATCTTCCAAAGCCAAAAGATCATATCTTCTGAAGCCAAAGATGAAGTCTTCTGAGGCTTCAAGGACAAAATCTTCTATAACCAAAGACTGATTTCCTCCAAAGACAGAGAAGACATGCTTTCTCCGAATCACCTTTTGACAAAAGCTGAACCTCTTTTCGCTGCCACTTCTGAAGACTCACCAACTTATGAGTTGGTGAAAAGTCCATGTTTTTGTCAACTGTAGAATAAGGTCTTTTGTCTGTAACTTTTCAACTATGTACTTTTATCCTTTTTGTAATAGATAAGGATGTGAGCTATTGCATGTCATAGTCACTAGTCAAAAGGCAATCTACCTTTTGACTCTACATTGATCTTGTCATCTAGATTAGTGTTTCCAGCTAACCTTCAAAGTATGGCCGGTTGTAGGATATAGTATAAAGTGTCTCAAGTACTTGTATCTTATTCATGCTTTGTAAAACTTGTAAGAACTTGAAAGCAATATACATCATTCTTGAAAACCATATTTAAGTGTTCTTATTCTTGTTGTTTTTCTTATGTTCATTGTTTTATCACTAGTCGGTTCCCTATTTGATCTGCTATGTGTTTCATATATTTCCACTTTGGAAACTATTGCATCAACCACCCTTCCCGGTCCTGCAATTGGTATCAGAGCATTTTAGGCTCTTGATTGTAAGATCTCACCATCTTAGATCACTTTAGTTTCACAAAACACTTATCAACTCAAATGGCCCCTCTTTCTAAAGTTGATATGGAAACCGGTAATATGACAAAGTCTCCACTGATCACTCCTGATGACTTTGATACTTGGTGCCAATGTATGGAAGGGTTCATCAACTCTCAAGACAGCAGGATGTGGAGATCTGTTATCGAAGTACCTTATATCACATGCACCTCTTCAGCCACTGCTGGAGGTGGCATGAGACCAAAGGAAATGGCTGACTACTTTGAAGAAGACTAGAAAAGAATAGATGTAGATCAGAAGGCCATGACCACTCTTTAAACTACTCTTCCTTACTCCATATACAAGGGCTTCAAGAAGTGCAAGACTGCTAAGTAGCTCTAGGATGCACTAAAGCTGATGTATGAGGGGTTTGAGGAAGCCAAGGAGAATAAGAAGGACATCATGAAGCAGCAGTTTGAAAACTTCACCTATAAGATAGGTGAAACCATGACTCAACAATACTTTAGGTATGTTGAGATTGTGGATACTCTAATGGATGTTGGAGTAAAACTTGAGAACAGAGTCATAGTGAGTAAGTTCATGTTCTCTCTTCCCAGACAATGGACTCACTACTATGTGGCCATTAATAGAACTGAGAACCTTTCTACTCTTACTCTCATAAAGCTGTATGGTATCCTTTGTGGGTACCAGATGGATATGAACCTGCAAAATCCATCAAGCATCTCTTCCAACAAGCAGCAGAGTTCAGCCCTTTATGTGGTTAAAAGAGATAGCATAGAACCACAACATCATCTTATATACTTCCTTGAAAACTCACAAAAGGGTCCTTTCATCACCTTCCCTGAGACACCAAGGGAGAGCTACATCCAAGGAAGCCCATTCTAAGAGACAAGCTTTGCATAAGCCTTTGTGTCTACTGATGAAAGTTTTGGCAACTTTCTCTTCACTCTTGAAGACCTAGACTGCATCCATCCAGATGATTTGGAGTACATGGAGATGGTCCAATATATGGCTCTTCTCACTCACAGAGCGAAGAAGTTCTACAAGAGGACAGGAAGAAAGTTTCCCAGCAATATGGCAAGTGGAAAGTTTGGACTGGACAAAAGCAAAATAAAGTGTTACAACTGTAACCAAATAGGCCACTTTGCTAGAAAGTTCAAGGAACCAAGGACAAATGATGGCCAAGCACAAAACAGGCCAAACTACACCGATGCAACTCCGAGAACTGAGAAGCCAACCCAGCTCAAACAACATGTTGTTGCTGTTGAAGAAGGAGGCTTTGACTAAAGCTTTCAGGTAGAAGATGCCTCTCCAAACCAAGCACTGATGACTGATCAAGAAGAAGCTTAGGTATTGGAACATGTTTGTACTCCTAAATGCATTCTAAAAGTTAACATGTATAGGCCTTACAACTTGGAAGTGAGATCTGACCGTGAGTCCTTGAATATTTTAAAAGCTGATTTTAAAAGACCTGAAATGATTATAAACTTAAAATAGAAGATTTAGAGAAAACCATTTCAACACTTAAGCATGAGCACACAAATTATAGGACTCAAATTAAGGATCTCATTACCAAGTTAACTTAATGTCAAGCTAAGCTTGTGATCAGCAAAGCTAAGGCAGAGAAATGTGTTCTTGAAGAGGAAACCTTCAAGAACATAATATCTTCATCCATGCATGCAAAGATTTTTTATCAGAACAGGCAAGGATTAGGTTCAAGTGAGATAGCTCCTCTACACACATTATTATCTGCAAGACCTCCAATGTGTGAAACTTGTCAAGATAAGCTGCCTTTCATAGATCCCATTCAAGAAGAAGATGAAGATGAAAAGGATATAGTGAAGGATGAACCTGAGGTGAGTGATAAGGGTTATTCTGAGAAGGGACACTATTCTCCTGGAGAGAAGAAAAAATCAAGGATGACCAAGTATGCAAGGAAGAACTTGATCCGGGCAGCCAAAAGAAAGTCCAAGAAAGCCCAAGGGATCAAGGCCACCTTCAACTCCAAGCAAAAGCAGGTTTTTATCTTAGCTGGATTTGAAGTGGTAAAGACTGAGGACCCAACCATAGACTCTAGTACCAGGAGTTCTAGTTCATGTCCAAATCATCTAGATTCAGAGAAGAAGGCTAATAAAATGTGCACCACTGCTGCACAGCTTGAACCATCCAGTTCTAAGAGCAAGCCTCATCCCAAGAATCTTGCTGCATCATCTGAGAAGATAAAGAAAGAAGTAGAGAGTGATCCAGCTCAGCCTCCCACTCAAAAGAAAATTCTCAGAAGTATGCCAACTGAATGCATCATATGTGGTAGTACTTCTCAATTTGCCAAGAATTGCATCTACAATCTCAAAAGTACTATCCACATAAACAAGAAGAAAACTTCTGAGAAGAAGAAGAAAACAAATTTGAAAGGAAAATCTCTCCCTTTCGAAAGCTCCAAAGTGAAAAAGAAGATAAGTGAAAACTTACATTCGGAAGAATTTTTGGTCTTGGAAAAATGGAATGCTTCTGAAGTACCGAAGTCTGCTGCAGTGGATGTAAAAGCTTATGAAGGTCTAGTCTCTAAAACTTTCAAAGTTATCAAAACTTCTGAAGTGTTGAAGGCCGAGTCTAGTCTTCCAAGGATGGTGTAGATGATGAAGGATGGCTATGTGACTGAAAGTTCTTCATCAACAACAGCAAATGATCCTCAAAACTTGCATATAGGATCAATTACTGTTGCATTATCTTCTGTTCACTTTGACAAGCCCAAGACTAATGAGGTTTGGGTTTCCAAATGTAACTTGTGACATCCGGTAATTTTCCATTACCAAACTCCGTTAGTTCCGTTAAGTCTTGCATACACGTGTCGGGAGCACACACTAGTTGTCGTTGAACGTTGGTGACTTAATAATAATTAATAATGATAAACAGATAATTATTCAACTAATAATGTTGGTTATTGGTTGTGATTATGCGATTTAAATATTAATTGTGAATTTTATCGAGTAACGTGGAAACGTGTGTGTTTAATCCGTATGTTTTGTATCTAGTGAAGATAATGCATATGATTATTATTGTTAGTTTATATGCTTATTATTTTAAGTTTAAACCTTTTAAAAAGTAATTAAAAGCTTAGTTTTAATAAAATACAAATTATAAGGGTTAAAAGGGTAATTATGTATTATTAAATAAAACAAAAATCCCAACCCTAGCCCCCACACCATTCTTGGCCGCGATCATCATCTCCACACACACACACCTGTGAATTCAGCCTAGAACAAGCAATTGTGCTTCAGTTTGGGTCGATTCCAAGAACTACAACATGTTAGAGGCTTCAATTCTCACCCATTACGTGATTATAGGTTAGTTTCTTTGTGGTTTCCATGGATTTTTAGTCTTGGCCGAACCCTAGTTCGAAACCTGAAATTGAAGGTTGATTCTTGGTTGTTTGTTGATGTTAATATGTTATTTGGATTGTATATATGTTAGTTAACGTTGATTATGCAAGAAAGCTTCGATTTTGATTCATTGTTCATAGGTTACTAAGAATAGTAACTTTATTTTGCATGAATTGATGATTTGATGATGTATGAATGTTATGGATGTGTTTATAATGATAATTAGATGCTAGATTGTTGATATGAACATTGGGAAATCGAGAATGCACATTGTAGTTCTTACCTTGCTAAAAATAGTAACTTTTGATGTTGAATGTTGATGAAACATGCCAATTAGATGTTGTTGATCATGTCTAGATATTGTTATGGACTTAATTTGGTATGCAAATGGTAAATTCATGAATGTAGTGTGAGTTTGATGAATTTGGGATGTACTTTCCGAAAAGGGAAACTTTAATTGTGCAAATCCTTGAATTGGATGATTTGAGCATGTTTGGGACATTAGGACCATGCTAGTGTGTTCATGGATGGTTTCTAAGGTGATTAAATGTGTTGTTTAGGTTATATGAATGTTGATTTGGTTTGTTACCTGTTTTGGCCTGTTTGTGGAAAAATCATGGCATGAGTCATATAGGTAAGCTAGGACTTTTGTTGATTGATGGTTGATTAAGAATGAACATTTTGGATGATATGAGCTATGGAAATTGGTATGTTAATGATCATAAACACACGTGCGAATCTGAGGCCCCTACTTAGTAGGATTGGCAGGGTTTAGGGTGTGAAGTCGTGAGTGGCTTCACATGGCATGTGATGCGTGATTTGATCCTTGTATGGTGTATTATTTGTGTTATAGATGTTATGAGTATGATAATAGTTTGAGATTCGCATGACTTGTATGATATCTGGCGGTATGATGATCTAATTAGTACATGTGGTTAATGAAGTGTTATATGTAATCTGTTTGTATGTTAATCATGTATGATAGGCTGTTATGCTTGTTTGAATGGAATTTCACCTATAATGTCACCAACGGGTCAAACGGGTCAACTGGGTCAAATGTGTCTTGTCTTCTAAAACTTTGAGTTCTTTGGTTTGTAAAGCACTTAGGGTTTCCTTATGATTCTGTGAACACATACTTATGTACTCTTGTGTTCTAGGTAACCTTTGAAGGGTTGTCTTTCCACCTATCACCAGTTCTCTTTAGTCATTATCTTTACACACCAGGTGAGTTCATGCCCCTCTATTTTTATAAACCTTCTTCTTGGGGGAGGTAGCATACTTGTACTCAAACACTATTTTATTATTATAAGCTGTGTATGTTTTAACATAGTGCTGAATACCTTGAAAGTCCTCACACTTTCGGATCGTTAATAATGGTAACTAGCGGGAAATCTTGGGTAGTACTACTGGGTCTGACGAGCCCCACCTGTGCGACTCGAGGTCAAACGGGTGCAATATTGTCCTAGACACAAATATCATCACGACCTGGTAAGTCGTGACGGGAGGCAACAAACGCATTCTAAGACTCCATTTTAAAGACATATTTGTTGGTTTTTAGTATGCTATTCTCCATTGTGTTGACATTTTAGTATGCTATTCTCAGGTTGTTAACTCTGCTTGCCATTAGGAGCACCACACGGGTCCAGCATGCATTCTAAGACTCCATTTTAAAGACATATTTGTTGGTTTTTATTTATGTGTGTTTAAATATTTTGGATTGGCGCATGTTTTGCCAAATATGCATTTTTATATATTGGGTTTGTCTTATTTACAAAACGCTTCCGCATGGTTTTAAAGTTTGAACCTTGGTTGGTTTCATTTTTAATGTGGCATATAGTGTCGTTCTAAGTAACTATTGACTGTGATCCTGGTTTGTTCACACGCCTCGCGGTAAAACTCCGCACGTGGATTTTGAGGGTGTGACATAACTAACCATCTCTTTTTATGCAGGAACAACTAAAGACTAAAGGAAATGTATGTATCATTGACAGTGGTTGTTCCAGGCACATGACAGACAATGAGTCTTTGCTTCACAATTTTGAAAGAATTGATGGAAGGCTAGTTGCGTTTGGAGTAGAATCTGGTGGTTACACAACTAGAAGGGGCAGGGTCGCAAATGGTAAGCTCAGCATTAAAAAGGTAAACTTTGTAAAGGAGCTTAGGTATAATCTTCTGAGTGTATCCTAGTTTTGTGATCAGAGACATAACATGCTCTTTACTGAGCATGAGTACATTTTTCTCAAGCCCGAGGTGGTCATTCCTCAAGAGCATATCTTGCTTAGAGCCCCTGGAAAGGGAACATGTACAAGATTGATTTGCAGGAAACATCCCCTTCAGTAGAAGTTTCTTGCTTTCTATCTAAGGACAATAGTGATGAGTCTTTCCTTTGGCTTAAAAGAATGTTCCATGTAAACTTTAAAAACATGAATAAATTAATTAAGAATGATTTGGTAACTGGAATGCCAAAGAAAGAGTTTACAAGTGATGATCATTGTGTTGCATGCCTGAAAGGGAAACAACACAAGGTATCTCACAAGCCAAAGAAAATGAACTCCATCACTACACCCCTACACTTATTACAGATGGATCTCATTGTCCCCACCAGTGTAATAAGTCTAGAAAGGACCTCTTATTGATTGGTGATCATAGATGACTTCACAAGATACACTTGGGTCATCTTACTTAGAACTAAGGATAAGACTCTTGAGATCTTGAAGAGTTTCATTCTAAAAATTGAGAATCAATATGAACACAAGGTCAAAATCATAAGATATGATCAAGGAACTGAATTCAAGAACCAAATCCTTAATATATTTCAAGACAATACAGTGCTCCCAAGACTCCTTAGCAAAACGGTGTTGCTAAGAGGAGAAACATGACACTTATTGAAGCTGCAAGAACCATGTTGTCTGACTCTAAACTACCTATCACCTTCTGGGCAGAGGCAGTCAAAACTGCCTGCTATGTGAAGAATAGAGTTTTAATGGTTAAGATTCATGGTAAGACTCCTTATGAACTGTGGCACAAAAGGAAGCCTTTCATTGATTTTCTCAGATCATTTGGATGTCCTTACACCATCTTGAATACCAAGGATCAAATAACCAAATTTGATGAGAAATCAGATGATGGACATTTCATTGGATACTCTTCCTAAGCTAAGGCTTATAGAGTATACAATCTCAAAACCAGAGTAGTTGAGGAGTCAGCCAATGTGACCTTCAATGAGCACACACCTAGTTCGAAAGGTTTTGGTCCTGATTGGCTGTTTGATCTTGAATTAGTTGCCAATTGTTTTAACAAATCTTGTGATAATGTTTCAGGATCTACATGTATACAAACTACTTTAGCTCCAGTGGTAACTAGCCCTGTAGTTGGAAATCTTGTCAGCACAACCATGACAAATTCTTCAGTTGATACATCTAAAGTGCCTGTAAATTCCAGCATAGAGGCACATAACTCAGATGAAGGAATCTCAATGTAAGAGGAGATGGAGGTGGTGATAGTGATCAATAATTTCTTGATACTGATAACTACTCCATAGAAGACAACATAAATGATGTAACACACTCATTGGATCAAGCCTCACTTGATAAGTGTGTTGATGTGGTGGATGACTCTCAAGCATGAGATTTGAATTTCATCAATTTAGATCTGTCCAAACAACTTGCTATGATTTCTCAATTGAGAATCCATAAGTCCCATCCCATCATAAACATCATTGGAGATGTTGAGACTGGGGTGAGAACAAGAGGACAAACCCATGACAAAAATATTTGTCTTCACCCTTGTTTCTTGTCATAGATAGAGCCTAAGAAGATTGAAGAGGCTTTGAAATATGGAAGTTGGATTGAAGTAATGCAGGAAGAGCTGCTTCAATTCACGAGACAGAAGGTTTGGAATTTACGTCCTCTTCCTCAAGGGAAGAATACTATAGGTACCAAGTGGGTATTTAGGAACAAGTAGGATGATAGAGGAATTGTAATCAAGAACAAGGCAAGACTGGTTGTTCAAGGATACACACAAGAAGAAGGGATTGACTACACAGATGTTTTTGCTCCTGTAGCAAGACTTGAAGCTGTTAGGATATTCCTGGCTTTTGCTACATCCAATGATTCTAAGGTCTACCAACTTGATGTTATGTGTGCCTTTTTATATGGGGTGATTGATGAGGAGGTGTATGTCAAACAACCACCTGAATTTGCAGACCTAAATCATCCTAATTTTGTCTGCAAGCTTGACAAAGCATTTTATGGGCTGCATAAGGCTTCAAGGAAGTGGTATGAGACACTATCACAATATCTCTGTTAGCATGGATACAAGAGAGGTACTATTGATGGAACACTCTTTATCAAAGGAACAGGAAATGACTTGATGCTGGTTCAAGTTTATATAGATGACATTATCTTTGGATCAACTAATCGGAAGCTTTGCAAAGACTTTGAGAAGTTGATGAAGAATAGATTTGAAATGAGTGCCATGGGGGAACTCAATTTCTTTCTTGGAATTCAAGTGAAGCAAGTTGACAATGGCATCTTCCTAAACCAGTCAAAGTATGTGCAAGACATATTCACTAGGTTTCACATAACTGAGTGCAAGGTTGCTAAGACACCCATAGCCAGAAACCACTCTCTAGGACCAGATATTGAGAGGGAGTGTGTTGATAAACATTCATATAGGGCTATGATTGGGTCTCTTATGTACCTCACTGCCAGCAGGCCAAATATTATGTTTGCTACATGTATTTGTGCAAGATATCAAGCCAACCCCAGAATGTCACACTTGCTTGTTGTCAAGAGAATTCTCAGATATCTCAAAGGTGCTCCAAAATTGGGCCTTTGGTATCCAAAGAATTCTGACTTCAATCTGTATGCATATACAGATAGTGACTATGGTGGCTGCAATATGTCTGCAAAGTTAACATCTGGGGGATGTCAATTTCTTGGTGGAAGGATAGTCTGATGGCAATGCAAGAAACAATCCTATGTATCTCCATCAATGTTAAAGCTAAATACATTGCTGCTGCAAGCTGCCGAGCTCAAGTGCTTTGGATTCAGAATCAGATGCTAGATTATGGATTCAACTTCAAGGAGACCCCCATCCACATAGACAACAACAGTGCTATCTCTATTACAGAAAATCCTTTACAACACTTAAAGACAAAACACATCAACATCAGGTATCATTTTATTAGAGATAATTTTGAAAAGGGATTGATAAAACTAGTCAAAGTTAACACAAATGAACAATATGCTGATCGGTTCATAAAAGCTTTTAATGAGCAAAGATTTAAATACTTGTATCAGCTATTGGGATGATTAACTTTTGAGTAATTTTTCTTAAACTAAACTCAAGATTATTTTTAATAATATGTGTGTGTTAAGTTGTCTATATTTTCACCATATAAGCCCAGTTTACTTTGAAAGAAACTTTTCAAAATGATATCCCTTAGAAATTTTGGAATCTTGGATATATATTTTCCTTCGGAAGAAATCAAGTTGTCTTCGGGAGAAAATTATGTCTTCAAAACAAATAACTACTTCTGAGAAATTAACTTTTGGAAGAAATTTGAATATATCTTCTGAAGCTTATACTTGTCACCAAGTACTCATCTGTTTTGAAGGATTACTTTCTTCCGAAAACAATTAAGTCTCAGAAGCTTTATTATCTTATTGAATAAGATTTATGATATTTGATATCTTCTGAAGCAAAATCTATCTAGGAAGTAAAAATACTCTAAGTATTTTTCTTCCAAAGAAAAATTCTTAGATAACTAAGGAATATCTTCCGAAGCCAAATTGGTTTCGAAAGCTTTTGTTAAACCTTTCGAAGACAAATTACATTCGGAAGATTTAGACTTCCAAGAAAACTATATTTTTGGACACTTTTTCAAAGATGAGACTGACATCCGGATTTCAAAGTTTATCTGTTTGCATTAACTTTTTCTCAAATCCATATCATATATATATATATATATATATATATATATATATATATATATATGTATACACATAACGGTTCCCCCTCTTTCACTTACTCCTTCATCTACAAGATTCAAACCTTAAATTCACCCACAAACTGACTTTGTTCTTACCTTCCTTCACCTCAAAGCTACTCAAATAGCCACCCTGATCCCCGAAACCAACCGGATTTCAACATGAATTTACACAGGCAACATAATCAAGTTGCTCCGTTGACGTCTGAGAAAGATCCTGGTTTCTCAGACGTTTGCCGCTTGTTATCACTAACCAACTACCTCACCGCACTTACAATCGACCCTCCATTATACGAAGATCAACTTTTGGAGTTCTGGAGGACCTGCCAAGAGGTGATCTTGGATGGTGGGAAGGCACTTTCTGCCACAGTATAGGGGAGGACAGTATTCATCACTCCAGCCACCATCACCTCTCACCTAAGGCTGGATGATGAAGAGGGTGACTTGTCCTTCCCTAAATCTGCTGTTAATGACTCTTTCCAACAGATGGGCTATGAAGGGGACTACTCTGTAAGTACCTTATTAAAGCGCAAGGTCTTATACAAATGGAAGTACCTCCTCCATGTGGTCATCCACTCCCTTTAAAAAGAACATGGAGGATGGGACCAAATTCCTGAAGACCTTTTCTACATAGTCCAAGGAATGGTTCTCAATTTGTATATATAAATCTGCTTGCAAACTTGGACTCCTTAGAATATTATATGTTCCTTAGATATGTTCAGTACATTCTTAACTATGAACTGTGCTCACAGTTAAGGGGAACATGTAATGTTTTTAAATTGGGACAGATGAATCCTGACATCTTCAAGATAATGAGAAAGCCAATTGTTGGCTTCTTAGGGGTAAAAACAACCCTGATCCCAAAAATGTTAGACCTCATTGATCAAGGTGACAACTTAGCAGCACCAGACAATGTTAAACCCATACCTTCTACATCTGCAACCCCCACACAACCACAAATCACCATCACCTACCAAAGAAAATCTAAGCGATCCCCTTCTCAGTCTACTCAGGTTGAGCAGGCCCCTAAATCACCAACCATGTAGGATGAAGTGGACACTGGAGCACCCACTTCTCCTTAGGAGCAAACCACTCCCATTGTTTCTATGATAGTGCTGAGGTTCCTAATGCTCAACATGATGGACTCACAACCCCAGCCTTAAGCCTTCGCTCAAAGTCTCAAAACTCTAGTGATCAACCTTCAAAGGAAAGTTACCATCCCCAGCCGCTTGACCTTAACCAACCAATACCCAACCTTGAATTCTATGATGATGAAGATATAGGATTCAATGAGTACCATGAATCTATCTTCTCCACCCCTGCTCAAGAAGAGATGAGTGCTCCTGCATCACCTATATCTAGCCCACATCATCCATCCATAACTGAGGTGGACATCCCTGAACCTGTTCAGGAGGCCCATATGGAAGAGGCTTTCACTTTTGCAAGTGATTACATCATTTAGACCTCAACCATGGCAACCCAGCCCATTGACACTTCTTTTGAACCTGTTAGTGTGTAAGGGAAAACTAGCAACCAAGAAACAGAAGCTGGTGATGAGGAAGAAGACTTTGGTCCTATTCTCAAATCCCCCCGTGATTCTTTTGATGAAGATAAGGGGAGTATGCAACTAAAGGTGCACAGACTGACTAAACTTTGCACCTATTTAGTTTCAAAGGTTAGTCATCTAGAATCTCAGGTGACTACCTTACAAAGAAGGGTCAATGACCAGCAACTTGAGATCACCGATCTCAAGGGCCAGTTAGCTAAGAGACCCATCCAAAGGACTCAACCAGGCCTACAAGAATATGTGGATGTGGTGGACCTAACTCCTAGCTCCCTTGTGCAAGAGGGTGATACTACCAAAAAAGGGGAGAAAGTCTTACTTACAATCATAGAACCTGGGAGTTCCTCTCAAAGTATGGGAATGGAGGACTCACCACCCTTACTTGCAGTTGCCCATACTCAACAACCTCCTCAAGTCAACATTGATGTGGACTCACTCATTCAAAGTTTGTTTAAGGAGGGTATACTAAGGGCTATGCCTACTCCATGTCACCCAATTTATAATCTAATAATGGGATGGAGGTATGATGATCAAAGGAGAGCCCTTGTAATCTCTAGGTCTCAGGGTCAACAAGAGATCTTCAACTTTAACAGCCTGAGATACTTTGAGAGTACCTTTCTAGTTGACCTCCCACTTGCCAAACCAAGTCAAAATAGGAAAGCTGCAAGGTTAGCTGATAGGATTCAACAAAGGGTGCTTGAAAAGTTCAAGTTGAGAACAAGATTATATAGACAGAGGCTAACAGGCAAGACTGTTGGTTAACTGGATGCTGAGGTGGACCCTAAGATTAGCTTTGATGTGGAAACCTTGGCTGAAGGCCCAACAGTTGAGCCTGTGAACCTTGAGACAGGAGCTGCTTCAGCACCCTCATCACCTATTACCCTCGGTGAGGCACCAGCTGGTAATGGTGTCTCAACCTCTCTCTGGGTAGAGCTTAAGTGCAGAACCAAGCAATGAAAGCCAAAGCACCCTCCAACCTAAGTCACACAGGCCTGTGAGTGACAAAGGTAAAACTAAGATGACTCCTGGGGAGATTTAGGAGGAGAAGAGAGAGAGGAAGAGGAAGGCAAGGGGAGAGAGTTCAAATGGGACCCCTGCTTCATGGAAGATGCAATCAAGGCCGCCCCCAGGCCAAGCACTCAAGATGATGAGTTAAGGGCAACTAGATTAAACTATTTAGGGTCTAAAAACTAAAATATTAATGAACTCATCTCTCTCCCCTTGGAGCATTAAATGAACTGGCTGACATAGAAGTGTCAAAGGAGAGGAAGGAAACTAAGAATGTAGAATTTCTCCTCAAGATCAAAAGAGCAAGAAGGAGAAAAAGACTACACAAAACTCCTTCCCTCTCCCTAGTTCAAGAAAGTCTTGAGACAGAGGCTATGGCTGTTGAACAACAAACTCAGGAAGGTAGGGAACAAGACAGACAAACCATGATCACCTACTTGAGTGCCACATGCCTCTATCAGGTAGCAGTCCTTTTTCCCTTGCCATATGACTACATTGAGTTCGAATATCTCAAGCAGCTTGAGCAACAAGTTCTAAAGAAGGAAAAAGCTGCTAAGAGGAAGATGAGGGAAGAGACTACAAAGTCAAGAGCCACCATCAAAGCAAACTTGAAGAAATCTACTGAAAGACAGAAGATGGTGAGCTTCTTGAAGCTGTATGGATTTTTCAGAAGGAGACTTGGTCCAATGTCTCTATCCACCATGGATGAGCACATTAGAGTGATTAAGAAGAAGATCAAGAGGGGTGAGCTGGTTGACTTGCATTCTCTACCAAGTCAGGCTGCACCAGAAGCTGAGGTCAAGGTTGAACCATAAGAGACAACACAACCTGGACCTAGTGCTGCATCGCAGCTAGCTTCATCTTCTGATCCACAACAGGGTCTTGATCTTTCTCCTTCTAAATCTGTGAAGGACAAGGACCCAACTGAGGAAGACAAACAAGAGCAATCTGGTACTGTAGGCAAGTCTCTCAGATCAAATATAGAAAAAGGAAAAGGATGGCCATCAGAAGGGACAAGAAGAAGAAGAAGAAAAAGTCCAAGGCATACACCTCTACACCTCAGGTGGGTCAGAACATCCTGAGGATGATAAAGAAGAGGCTGCTCATCCAACTCCTATTCCTCTTGCTACTGAGCGACCCATTGTGTCTTGGATGTTTGCAACCAATCCAGACAGATGGTATATGACTAGAGATAAAGGAGGTCAAGACCTGTTCTTCTGGCAAAACATACTTGACCTCCTTCTGCATGATCTTTATGACATGAGGAGATACTTTGAGAGTCTGAGGAATCCTGACCAGATGATGATCAAAGGAATGGTCTTGATTTTGATGAGGACTGTCAACAGATAAAGATCAAGAATCAAAGGTCTCTTCACTTTTGGTAGCATCATCCTAGGGGGAGTTTGTAAGGAATACACTTAGAGGCTGATGCAACCAAAGAACAACAAAGAGCTCTCAGGATGCACAAATAAAGTATAAGGAAGTTACTTTGGAAGATTAGATATAACTCAGAGAATTATGCTAAGTATCAAATCTTTCGAAGCCAAAAGATCACATCTTCTGAAGCCAAAGATGAAGTCTTCCGAAGCTTCAAGGACAAAGTCTTCCGAAGCCAAAGACTGATTTCTTCCCAAGACAGAGAAGACATGTTTTTTCTTTAATCACCTTTTGACAAAAGATGAACCACTTTCTGATGCCACTTCTGAAGACTCACCAACTTATATGACTTGGTGAAAAGTCCATGCTTTTATCAATTGTAGAATAAGGTCTTTTGTTTGTAACTTTCCAACTATGTAGTTTTATCCTTTTTGTAATAGATAATGATGTGAGCTATGGCATGTCATAGTCACTAGTCAAAAGGCAATCTGCCTTTTGACTTTACATTGATCTTGTTATCTAGATTAGTGTTTCCAGCTGGCATTCAATGTATGGCTGGCTGTAGGATGTAGTATAAAGTGTCTCAAGTACTTGTATCTTATTCATGCTATGTAACAGTTGTAAGAACTTGAGAGCAATATACATCATTATTGAAAACAATATTTGAGTGTTCTTGTTCTTGTTGTTTTAATTGTGTTCATTATTTCATCACTAGCCGATTCCCTATTTGATCTGCTAAGTGTTTCATATCTCTCCACTTTGTAAAACTATTGCATTGACCACCCTTCTCGGTCCTGCATATATACATACACCTGATGTCATAATTGGTGAATTCTGGTGAATTCTTGTGAATCCTAGTATGGCTGTTTATGTATAAATACACTTGATTAGATATGGTTGCTTATATACATACACCTGTTTAGGTCAAAATTGTCAAACTGGTTAGATTCCCAGCTAACATGAGTTTGTTTTAATTTGATTGATTTAGTTGATTGATTTAGTTCTAGAAGTATGTAATGTAGATTTTATAAGTTTAATTTGGTGATAAAGTAATTGAATTTTGTTTAACTATATGCAGGACTTGGAAATTTGGGTAATTTGGTTAGAAATTATGGAATGGAGGTTGATTAACATGCTAGTGATTAGTTCATTTGCATGGTTAATTCACAACTTTAATTTGGTGAAATTGGTTTTTTCTTAGGTTGGAGGAGGTAAAGATGAATACACCGACCTTAATTTGGATGAAATTCGTGAAGAGTGATCATGTTACGTTTTGACTTTCATTTATATGTAGTGCTACATATTAGACAATTAAATGAATTTAGAACTTTTAGTATTTGCATGTTAACGAATAACTTTATAATTTTTGTTAGTATTTAATTAACTGAATTTATTTTGTGGTTATTTAACAATTATTGATTTAGTTTTGTGAAACAACATGTAAATTTATACAAATGAATATATATTTTCTAAAGCAGCTAAATTTATGACATATTGCGTATCATTTTTAACGCGTGATAAAATTCATAAAGATGACACGTGCACGCTTGTCATGTTGTCATTTATCACTACCCCTTCCTTGACACGTATTGCGCGACATCTGCTAATCTTCATAAAATGTGTGTTATCTTCTGCACGTCATGACACGTATATGTGTGTTATCTTTCATTTATGACCACCCATTCCTTGACGCGCATATTATAGTTTTATTGTAGCGTTTAGTACTTAATTAAGGGTTTTTATAATGTTTGATCAAGTCCAAGATTCCGGTCCAAGATTCTATATTTACAACATTTAATTTGGGTCATTAGTGAATTAAAACTTGACAATGTGGTCTTATTTTATCTTGCTGATGGGGACAATGATCAAACAGTTGAATTATGTGAAGAATCAAGGTTGTTTGGTGCTCTTACTATGAGATATGGGCTTATTCTATCTTACATATAGGGAAGAACGTTTCAAAAACTCGGGTTGTTTAGGAATTTGGAATTGAAATTGGATCTCTCTAGCATATGCTTAATACAACTTATGTCACACCCACGCATATTGAAAAACATGAGTATGTAACAGACGAGATCGTCATAACATAATGTTAATTAATAGAGATGCATTAAATAAGATAAATCAACGTGTCATGATATCAACTGACACAAATAGAGACTTGTGTCGTGGTTAGTCAATTCCATGACAAGGATAGCCAAATGAAGTATAACAATTTGAATCCCATAACTCGAGACAAGTAAAGGGCAAAAGCACACCCGAAAGAAGACAATACATAAAGAGTAAAGCAATTATTAATCAAACTAAATAATGAATATCTACCTCATAATCCTTAAACATCCACTCTAAGGTACAAGCTTCAGCTATCCTCCAGGATTGTTTTAACTTGAAGTAATGCTCGTAAGGTCAACACATGGCTGGTGAGTTCGCATATTTAAATATAAATATAGAGATGTTGTGTTTGCAATTATAGGACATATGTGTAAATAGTTATAAGAAAGTAAAATCACATGCATAAATGAGCTTCACAACTAAGCCTAACGATGTACACACAGAACTTGTCGGATCATGTTCACCCTAGGGTACGTTAGTGACCATTGTCAATCCTAACTAGTATACTAACAAACAAGGGTGGGGTGTCACCTAATAGTACTATCAATATGTGTCCTTTGGCCCCAACACCGGAGTTAAATAGTTGTGAAATAGAATCCACACCGAAAACTCATGCACGTACGAGATAAATACTTACAAAATAGTAACACAATAGTGCAAAAGAATAATTTTTTTTCATAGCAAGACAAGGGTGTTGAACATACTATTCCCCCTTAAATTTATAATTACTTGTAAAGAAAATGGGTAACTCACCTTAGTGTAATAAGAATATAACGACAGAAAGTAATAAGCATCTACTAACACGAGCGAACCAAAAACTCAAGCACCTATAATATAAATAATTAAATTATAAACATGTCTGATAAATATAAATAATTGAATTATAAACATGTCTCATAAAAGTTATAATACTTCTGATCTATCTCGGGACGGTTGGGGTTATAATACATTGTTAGTTAATAGATGCCTTAAATGAGATAAATCAATGTGTTATGATGTCATTTGATACAAATGGAGACTTGTATCGTGGTTAGTCAATTACATGACAAGCATGGTCAAATGAAATATAAAAATTTGAATCCCGCAACTCGAGACAAGTAAATGGCAAAAACACGCCTGAAAGAAGACAATGCATAAAGAGTAAAGCATTTATTGTGTAAAACAAATGATGTCTGTCTATCTCATAATCCTAAAGGTCCGCTCTAAGGCACAAGCTTTAGCTATCCTCTAGGATTGTTGTTACCTGAAAAATAATGCTCGAAAGGTCAATACATAGTTGGTGACTATGCATGTTTAAAGATAAATATAAAGTTGTGTTTGCAGTTGTAGGACATATGTGTAAACAATTATCAGCAAGTAAAAACACATGCAGACATGAGCTTCACAGCTAAGCCTAATGACGTACACATAGAACCTTTCGGAACATATTCACCCTAGTGTTCGTTTGGGACCATTGTCAGTCCCACCCAACGTACTATCAAACAAGGGTGGGGGTGTCAACCCAATAGTACTATCAATATGTATCCGTCAGCTCCAACACCGTAGTTAAATAGTTGTGAAATAGGATTCACATTGAAAACTCATACATGTACCAGATAAATACTTACAAGATAGTAACAGAATAGTGCAAAAGAATAGATTGCTTTCATAGCAAGACAAGGGTGTTGAGCATACTTTCCCCCTTAAATTTATAAACATTTATAAAGAAACGGGTAAACGAAATTCACCTTAGAGTAATATGAGTATAACGACAGAAAGTAATAAGATTCTACTAACACGAGCAAATAAAAAACTCAAGCACATATAATATAAATAATTGAATTATAAACTTGTCTAATAAACATTATAATACTTCTTATCTATCTCGGGTCGTTTAGGGTTGTCTAAAAAATTATATATTTTTAGACAAGTTTATAACCTAAACGTTATAAACTTGTCTAAAAATTTATATATATTTATATAAATAAAATTTGATTACTCACAAAATTAGACATGTGGATAAATAAATTTTAACATAATTAGATCATTAGATATCATTTACATTTAATATATTTCTAATCATACCCCGACATACACACACACACACACTATTATTTACCTATATATATCTATACTTTCATAACGACCTGCGTCATACTCACTTTACATCATGATAATACATTCATACACATCCCAACCCATATATATATATATATATATATATATATATATATATATATATATATATATATATATATATACACGTGTATGTATGTATATATATGTATGTATGTATATATATAATATGTATGTATCTAGGGGAGGGTTCAAATGAGAACTTATTTTTTTGTGAGAACACTAGAAAAGTAAGACTACAAAAAATAAAAAAACAAAAATGTTTTCTCGTTTCCCTCTTCCATAAAAAAAGAACAAAAAATCTATAAAAAATAAATAAAAACTTGTTTTTTTACGAAATTTATTTTATACATGTGTAATACTAGATTTACACATGTGTAAATTTACAACTAGGCACCATCATATATATGTATATATATATTGTAAGGCCCCGTTCCCGGAAACCCCACAGTTGGTCATTCACAACATCTTTTATATCAAAACATCATAAGATTCATTAAGTAATAAAAACATTGCAGCGGAGTAATTTATCAAAAACCATTCATGCATTAATTAAGACTTTTGCCAATTAATACATCGTTGTTAGAAGGATTAAAAAAGAATATTTAGTTGTATTACAAAACAACAACATTATTATTGCATGAGATGGAAGTCAGTCTTTACTTGCCAAGTAGCTTCACCCCCGTGCCATCCTCAACAACAACATTACCTGCCAACTGAAAATGCATATAAAAAGTCAGCTTTGCTGAGTGAGTTCTAGTTTTATAAATAAATTACTTTACTTGAATAAAAACTTTTCCTTTACTTTCGTTCATGATCACATATCATACGTACATTTTGATAATATTATTATTATCTTTCATCATTCTTATCATTCATTTTGTACATTTTGAACTTTCATTATTATCTTTCACTTTCATCTAGACCAATGTGCAATAACCCGAACATTATACACGAAGCTGGTACTGGGCCGAGGTAAATAGACCCCTAACATTGTGCATGAAGCTGACTCCAGTACCTTGGGCAAGCGACAAGGGTCCTATTTCGTACTTATTAGTCAATCACAAAGATTGACCCCTGTGTGCATCCTCATGGGTTAGCTAAACCGCACACAGTTGAGCTAACAACCCCTCAATGAGTTGTGAACCTCCTTTTGTTTGCTTGAAAGACTTTACATTCTTTCATTATATTCCACTTCATTAACGTTGTCTTTCACTTTCATTATATAATACTTTACGTACATAAGCTAACACACCACGTAAAGTCACATCAGATACATAACATGGAACAATCATCATCATCTCAACAACACATAATACAAACATTTAAACAAGCATAAACCACCATAAAACATCATTTCTTAGCACTAGAATTCTATTTTCCAAAATCTAAGAAAATCTTAAGTCCCAAAAGAAATGCGGATGAGCAAGAACAAATGCGGATGAACAAAAGTAAATGCGAATGAACAAATGCGGATGAACAAACCTTAAAAAATATTCTAAGTGTCCAAAGATATGCTGGTAGAACAAATGCAGATGAGCATAAACAAATGCGGATGAACTGTAGCAAATGCGGAAGAATTGAAAGCAAATGCGGATGAACAGAAAGAAAAGCGGATGAACAAATGACTTAGCTATTGAATGTTCAGCAAATGCGGATGAACTCCAACAAATGCGGATGAATAAAAAGAAATGCAGATGAACAAATGACTTAGCTATTGAATGTTTCAGCAAATACGGATGAACTCAACAAATGCGGATGAACAAAAAGAAATGCGGATGAACAAATGACTTAGCTATTGAATGTTTCAGCAAATGTGGATGAACTCCAACAAATACGATGAACAAAAAAAAATGCGGATGAACAAACTAACCTGCAATGAAACTTATACTATTTCCAGTTCTCAATCATCATTCTAACGTATTCTTAGTACAGATCTAGCATCTTAGTACAGATCTAGCATGTTAAACACTTAGAACAGATGTTTACAACTACACAACATCAAAGAAGGCATTTAAACACACATCGCATACACATCGGATGCAAAAACACAGAAAACAGATACCTTGGTTGTAAAAATTCATTAAATATGCATTTTATCCCCAAACGAGTTTAAAACAAGTGAAATAGGGGTATCTAGAACTTACGTTAATAGCTTACGAGTAAGAATTCTTTAGACCCGTGAGAAACCTCGAGTTCGAGCACCTAAACACGCCAAAAACAAGCAGCCAAACACAAAGAAACACACAAGAATCAGTCCAGCAGCTCGAACACGGCTGAAAACCAAGCAGAAAACACACGAAAACCTCACCTCCTAGCAGATCATCCTCTTTCTCTCTCTAGAAATCAGTTTGCAGCTCCTTCTCTCTGTAGCAGCCGAGAACCAAGTCTGTAAAAGAAGAAGTGTGGGTTGCCATGCTTCTTTTAAATCTCATAAAGGGGCAAGTTTGCCACTTGCACAGCTTTAACCCCTTGACTTGGGATACTTCACCTTTCTTTCTTTTTTTTTCTCTTTTCTTTTCTTTTTGATAAATTTTCGGGTGTTACAAGTCCACCCTCTTATATAGGTTTCTTCCCTGAAACCTGTCATTCCTCGAACATCTATGGGTAATGCTGTCTCATCTCTTCCTCAGTCTCCCACGTAGACTCGGATCCCTTCCTGTGCCTCACTGTACTCACACCAGTGGAACCACTTTATTCTGTAGCCTCTTCTCTTTTCTGTCAATGATGGCCACTGGCTGCTCCACGTAATTGAGCCGTTCATCCACCTCAATATCCTCCAGTGGCACAATCATATCTTCATCAGCTAAGCACTTTCTTAGATGAGATACATGGAATGTCGGATGAATTCCACTTAACTCATCTGGTACCTCCAACTTGTAGGCCACCTCTCCTACTCGAGCAATGATTCGGAAAGGTCCTATATATCTCGGGCTCAGCTTACCCTGCTTTCTAAACCGGATGATCCCCTTCCAAGGTGAAACCTTCAACATAACTTTATCACCCACCTTGAATACAATCGGTCTACACCTCTTATCAGCATACGACTTTTGTCTAATTTTTGCCGCCTTCATAAAAGCCTTGATCGTTTCCAACTTTTTAGTCGTAGCCTCGATTACCTCTTTTCCCTGATGTCACCCCAACATACGGGCGTTCTATATTTCCTACCGTATAGCATCTCATAAGGAGGTATACCAATGTTGGCATGATAACTGTTGTTGTATGAGAATTCAGCTAACGGTAAGTGTTCATCCCAACTTCCTCCAAAATCAATGACGCATGCTCGGAGCATATCCTCAAGCGTCTGAATGGTTCTTTCTGACTGACCATTTGTCTGAGGATGTTAAGCCGTACTAATGTGCAACCTCGTCCCCATCGCATCATGGAACCTCTTCCAAAACTTAGATGTAAACCTAGTGTCACGGTCACATACTATAGACACCGGTACACCATGAAGAGTCACAATCTCTTTGATAAACAGATCTGCCAACCTCTTAGATGAATACGTCTCACAGACGGTAGAAAGTGAGCACTCTTCGTCAAACGGTCAACTATCACCTATATGGCATCGTACCCCCTTGCCGTACGTGGTAACTTCGTAATGAAGTCCATGGTGATGTGCTCCCATTTCTACTTGGGTATATCCAAGGGTTGGATCTTCCCGTATGGCTTTTGATGCTCCGCCTTCACTTGAAGCAAGTAAGGCACTTGCTCACATACTCCGCTACATCACGCTTCATACCTGGCCACGAGTAATTTTTCTTCATAACTTGATACATCTTTGTAGCACCGGGATGAATTGAGTATCGAGTCTTATGAGCTTCATCCATGATTTGCCCCTGTAAGCCTCCATAACGAGGGATCAACATCCGCCCAAAGCGGGTTCTAACTCCGAGAGTGCTCTCACCCAACTCCGTGACTAGACCTTTCATCCTTTCGGAGTTAAGGCGATCTTCTTTCAACGCCTCATCTTGAAACTCCTTGACTTGTTTCATCATGTTAGAGGTCATCACCAACTGGTAAGCTTTCACTCGGATCGGCTAGGGTCTCTCCTTTCGGCTAAGGGCATCCGCTACCACGTTGGCCTTGCCCGGATGGTAGTGGATCTCACAATCATAATCCTTGATCAACTATAACCACCTCCTTTGCCTCATATTGAGATCCTTTTGCTCAAAGAAGTACTTCAAGCTCTTGTGGTCAGTGAAGATAGTGCACTTCCTCCCGTACAAGTAATGCCTCCAAATCTTTAATGCAAAGACCATAGCCGCCAACTCTAGATCATAAGTAGGGTGATTAGCCTCATGGATTTTCAATAGTCGGGACGCATAGGTTATTACCCTCCCCTGTTGAATCAACACGCAACCCAACCCCGAATAAGAAGCATCCGAATAGACCACTAAGTCTTCGCTCCCTTCAGGCAACGTCAAAATAGGAGCTTGAGTCAATCTCGTCTTTAGCTCTTCAAAAGCATTCTCCTGTTCTAGATCCCATACAAACTTCACATCCTTGCGAGTCAACATGGTCAATGGTGAGGCTATCTTGGAAAAGTCTTGAATGAATCTCCTGTAGTAGCCCGTCAAACCCAAGAAACTGTGGATCTCAGATGGCGTCTTTGGAGTCTTCCATTGCATCACTGCCTCCACCTTTGCCGGGTCCACCATAATCCCTTTAGAATTAACCACATAACCCAAAAACTGAACCTCGTGCAACCAGAAAGCGCACTTGGAGAACTTAGCATACAGCTTCTCTCTTCTAAGCGTCTCCAATACCTCGCGAATGTGACCGGCATGCTATCTTCACTTTAGAATAAATCAGGATGTCATCGATAAACACAATCACTGATTTATCCAACATCGACCAACACACCCGATTCATCAAATCCATAAAAGCAGCTGGCGCGTTGGTTAAACCGAAAGACATAACGAGGAATTTGTAATGCCCGTATCGCATCCAAAACGTGGTCTTTGGAATATCTTGTTCTTTAACCTTTAGTTGATGATAACCAGATCGAAGATCTATTTTTGAGAACCAACTGGCACCTTGGAGCTGATCGAACTAGTCATCAATCCTTGGTAGTGGATACCGGTTCTTCACCGTCAACTTGTTTAACTTATGGTAGTCGATGCACATCCTCATGCTACCGTCCTTCTTCTTTACAAACAAGACCGGAGCACCCCAGGGAGAGATGCTTGGTCAGATGAACCCCTTATCCAGCAACTCTTGCAACTAGACCATCAGTTCTTTCATCTCGGAGGGAGCTAGTCGATACGGTGCTTTGGCAACAGGTTGGGCACCAGGTATCAAATCGATCTGGAATTTGATCTCACGGTACCGTGGTACACTTGGTAAATCCTCCGGGAGTACGTCTGGATAGTCACACACAAACGGTACGCTAGACAATCGTGGAACTGACGCATCCACATCCTTCACGTAAGCAAGGTAAGCACTACATCCATGCCTTATGCACTTCTCTGCCACCACCATTGAAATTACCTTCGGAACCGTATTGACCCTATCGTCGTAAATCATCACCGAACTCCCATCAGGTGCGGTCAAACAAATCATCTTCTTGCGACACACGATGTTTGCCTCATTGGCTGCAAGCCAATCCATCCCTAGAACCACATCGAATCCGCCTAGGGGCATCATGAATAATTTAGTAGAGAACCTATGGCCTACCTACTCTATGTCATAATTCTCTATCAGATCAGAAATCCTGGTAGACTTAACAATGGCAGTTTCTACATCGAAGGGCTCATCAATCTTTCTACTCCTAACAGGCAACTTATCACAGAAGGCAGTAGAAATAAAACTCTTACTAGCACCAGAATCGAAAAGCACAGAGGCACAAATTTGGTTTACTAGGAAGGTACCTGACACAACATCGGGGTCCACCCTAGCTTCCTTCCGGGTCATAGTAAATGCCCTGGCTTTTGCCCTTTGCCCCTCCTTCTCAACCCCCTTCTTCGCCTAGGAGCTCTCAGCCCTTGGCTTCTTGCAATCCCTGCTCAGATGACCCTCTTCACCATAGTTGTAGCACCTCATCGCCCTAAAATCTCTTACCATATGACCAGACTTCTGACATTTGAAGCAGATATTCAGTCCCCACTTACACTCTCCCATATGTTCCTTCCCGCACTTATTACACCTCTTCGTTCATGTACCCGCCGACACTACCCTCCAGTCATCCATCCTTGCCTTTTTGTTGCTCGGGGTGAAACCACCATGACCAAATCGTTTCCCGTTCCAGTTCCTGTCACCACCGCCCTTCTTGATTACCTCCACCACTTCCACCTCTTCCCTCTCATCATATAACCTCCCCGCCAGATCAACCACCGACCTAAACGTACTCAGTCGGGCAGCGATCATGTGCTTACAGATATCCGCCGGCAAACCTTGTATGTACCTCTTGATCTTCCTTGACACAGACGTCACCTGATCTGGCACCAACCTTGCCATCTCATTGAACTTAGTCGTGTACTGCTGATGTGTCATGGTTCCCGCCTCCAGCTGTAGGAACTCTCTTTCAATCTTGTCGAGCTCCCTGTGAGGACAAAACTCCTCGATCACCATCTTTTTTAACTCACTCCAACTTATTCTCCGAATCGCCCTGCTACCCTCGCCCTGGACAATGTTGTCCCACAAACATAAGGCCTAGTCCACCAATGAGTGGGTAGCAAACTTCACCTTTTGATCCTACCTACATTCGCTGATATCCAACACAGCCTCCATTTCTCTCACCCATCGGTGAGCAGCAGCAACGTTCCCATTACCATCAAAAGTCGGGGGCTTGCATCTTTGGAATGCCCCATAACTACACCCCTTGGCAGTTTCATGCATCTCTTCCTCTTCCTCTTCATCACTAGAGACAACCATCTCGGTTTTTGGTTGTTCCCCTTCACCTGAACCTCTCTCTTTGCCCCCTCTCCCAACGGTCTTCCTCCTCTCCTCCTTTTCTTTCTTTTTATCCTCCCTCACAGCATGAATAACCTCGTTCACCATAGATGGAAGGATCGTCTGCATGACCTGATGAACTTCCTCCACTACTGCCTCTTTCATAGAGGCTTTCAGATTAGCACTCTCATCATCGCCTTCCTGGTGATGAAGCTCAGGCTCTGCAGGAGTCGTCTCAGCAGCCTTAGCCTTGTTCCTGGTGACACCTGGTCTAGCACCATGACCACCCTATACACCACCTCGAGAAGCCTTCGAAGATCTACCACCAGCCATCCTCTAATCACTATAAGATTCAAACACCAACACGATCATTTAAGTTAATAGCTTAGATTATGTCAAGTATAGTAAGTCCTTAATTACAGTGGCCAGTTATGATTAGCCACTTACTTTACTCTTTATTCCCCAAGCATTTCCTATCCTGACTACATCAGTATCCAAATATACTAAGAGCACATAAATCAGATAGCATGCCCACATAATACTAGTTAACTTTAAGAAAATAAATTACCTGATGGCAAGTTGCTACTTGTGCTAGCATCCTCCTATTCAGTCCCATTCACAGTTTAAGTTTAGGTTATGAAAATAATAATTTACCCATTTCTCTTAAACTTTGGCTCTGATACCAACTTGTAAGGCCCCGTTCCCAGAAACCCCACAGTTGGTCATTCACAACATCTTTTATATCAAAACATCATAAGATTCATTAAGTAATAAAACATTGCAGCGGAGTAATTTATCAAAAACCATTCATGCATTAGTAAATATTTTTGCCAAGTAATACATCGTTGTTAGAAGGATTACAAAAGAATATTCAGTTGTATTACAAAACAACAATATTATTATTGCATGAGATGGATGCAAGTCTTTACTTGCCAAGTAGCTTCACCCCCGTGCCATCCTCAGCAACAACATTACCTGCCAACTGAAAATGCATATAAAAAGTTAGCGTTGCTGAGTGAGTTCTAGTTTTATAAATAAAGTACTTTACTTGAATAAAAACTTTTCCTTTACTTTCATTCGTGATCACACATCATACATACATCTTGTTAATATCATTATTATCTTTCATCATTCTTATCATTCATTTCGTACGTTTCGAACTTTCATTATTATCTTTCACTTTCATCTAGACCAATGTGCGATACGCCGAACATTATGCACGAAGCTGGTACTGGGCCGAGGTCTATAAATAGACCCCTAACATTATGCACGAAGTTGACTCTAGTACCTTGGGCAAGCGACAAGGGTCCTATTTCGTACTTATTAGTCAATCACAAAGATTGATCCCTGTGTGCATCCTCATGGGTTAGCTAAACCGCACACAGTTGAGCTAACAACTCCTCAATGAGTTGTGAACCTCCTTTCGTTTGCTTGAAAGACTTTACATTCTTTCATTATGTTCCTCTTCATTAACGTTGTCTTTCACTTTTATTATATAATACTTTACGTACAGAAGCATAACACACCACGTAAAGTCACATCATATACATAACATGAAACAATCATCATCATCACAACAGCACATAATGCAAACATATAAACAAGCATAGGCCACCATAACATCATTTCTTAGCACTAGAATTCTACTTTCCAAAATCTCAAAAAATCCTAAGTACCAAAAGAAATGCGAATGAGCAAGAACAAATACAGATGAACAAAAGTAAATGCGGATGAATAAATACTGATGAACAAACCTCAGACAATATTCTAAGTGTCCAAAGATATGCTGGTAGAACAAATGCGGATGAGCATAAACAAATACGGATGAATTGTAGCAAATGCGGAAAAACAGAAAGCAAATGCAGATTAACAGAAAGAAATGCAGATGAACAAATGACTTAGCTGTTGAATGTTTAAGCAAATACGGATGAACTCCAACAAATGCGGATGAACAAAAAGAAATACGGATGTACAAATGACTTAGCTATTGAATGTGTTAGCAAATGCGGATGAACTCCAACAAATGCGAATGAACAAAAAGAAATACGGATGAACAAATGACTTAGCTGTTGAATGTTTCAGCAAATGCGGATGAACTCCAACAAATGCGGATGAACAAAAAGAAATGCGGATGAACAAACTAACCTGCAATGAAACTTATACTATTCCCAGTTCTCAATCATCATTCTAACATATTCTTAGTACAGATCTAGCATGTTGAACACTTAGAACAGATGCTTACAACGACACAACATCAAAGAAGGCATTTAAAACACACATCTCATACACATCAGATGCAAAAACGCAGAAAACACATGCCTTGGTTGTAAAGATTTAGTAAATATGCATTTCAGCCCCAAACGAGTTTAAAACAAGTGAAATAGGGGAATCTAGAACTCACCTTAACAGCTTACGAGTAAGACTTCTTCAGACCCGTGAGCAACCTCGAGTTCTAGCACCTAAACACGCCAAAAACAAGCAGCCAAACACAAAGAAACACACAAGAATCAGTCCAGCAGCTCGAACACAGCTAAAAACCAAGCAGAAAACACACAAAAACCTCACCTCCTAGCAGATCTTCCTTCTTCTCTCTCTAGAAATCAGTTTGTAGCTCCTTCTCTCTCTAGCAGCTGAGAACCAAGTCTGTAAAAGAAGAAGTGTGGGCTGCCATGCTTCTTTTAAATCTCATAAAGGGGCAAGTTTGCCGCTTGCACAGCTTTAACCCCTTGGCTTAGGATACTTCACCTTTCCTTCTTTTTATTCTTCTTTTCTTTTCTTTTTAATAAATTTTCAGGTGTTACATATATATATATATATATATATATATATATATATATATATATATATATATGGATAAGATTGTTTTAGAACTCTTAAATGTTATGAGAACTTAAAGAACTCTTTTACACCCTACAATCATTTGATCATTGGCTTGAAAATATAATGTTATTTTTGTAATTAAATCAAAACATAGATGGACCAGATTAAGAATTAAAGGGTATTATTGGGATTCTAAATTAATTTTCTAATTAACTTGTCCTAATTTCTACATATTATAACTTAGAATTTAATTTATTTTTGTCTCATAAGAATTTTATTTTTTAAAAATACAGATTTTAAATAACATAATTCATAACTTTTTTTGTTTTTTTGATTGTTAAAATGTTACTTAAGTATTTATTACATATATATTGAACATAAATATGAGAATTAAGAGTCTTACTTATAAGTAACACTATGTCGAATGAAAATTAGTTACGTATAGGTAACCTATGTCTGACGTATATGTAAAACGATATTACGGTTTTCATTTGACCCCTACCCTTGTCTATATATACACGCGTATATATAGAGGGTAGTGATAAAAATATATAAATTATATGATCGATTTCATTGGTTTCCTCTAGTTTTCATATAATAATGTGGTTTCCTTATGATCCCTCATAGGGGTCGGTTATTATACAAAGTGTAATTTTCGTGTGAAGTGTACGAAGTCACAAGGACACGATACGTGTTTTCGGGCAGAGGGGTAGTTTCGTCCGCATCATAATTACGCAAGTTATATGTATTATTACGCAAGATATATTTGATATTATGCAAAGTAAAATTACTCACATTATAAAAAATAATTACGCAAGTTATATTTATAATTACACAAGTTATACGATAATTACGCAAATTATGTTGATAATTACGCAGTGAGTAATCACACAAATTATGCACAATCATATAAACGTTTTTTTTTTAAATGTTGTGTTTTTTAAAAGAAAGTATAGCAATACTTTACTCATATTAAAAAAGATAAAATACCCCTTTTTATGTGTATTTCTTTTTTAAAAAAAATAATGCCATATGAAAAAGTTATATGTGTTTAAAAAAACGAGGTGAATTTGAGAAAAGTCAACAATTGTAGGCTATTTCCAATTCTACCCCTCCAAACACATTCTCTTGCGTGATTATTGAATCTTAAATCTGAACCGTTCATCTCTTAAATTAATGGTGCTCGTTACTTCGTACCATTCGCACGAATTATAGGATTTGTATCGTAAACTTACCCTATATATATATGTATATATATACATATATATATGTATATGTCTAATTTACGTTGAAACTATGTCGTTTTAATTAATGTAAATCAAACAAAACTAAACTAAAAATAATTAATAACTAAAACTAATTTCCACTTCTTTCACTGAATCAAAGGACTGTGTCAGCGTTAAAGAAAATCGCAAACCATATGCTGAATGTCATTCTCCTATATATTAAAAAGAAGGTGGAATGAACAGTACTTTTTGTATTCTAATGCTTCGAGTACAACCTGTTAATGCGTGTACATGTTCTGAAGCTTGGTGTACAACCAATTGACGCTTTCAAATGTGGTTTTTAAGTGTGGCTTCGTGTCATTTGCATCTCTACTGAGGCAAACCATATCTCCGCGGTAGGCGACCGACGGTCCGATGGTTGCATCCCTGTTTGTCATTGGCGTTTCAGACGCCCTTACCATTGGCCGATCTGCCTCTCTCACTAGTGGTGTTTTTGGTTTTGTCGTTGCTCGCCATCGTAACCTTTCGCCACCCCTATTACTATTACTATTACTGTTGGCAATGGTGATGGTGGTCGTGGCGGTGACATTTGTTGGGGGTGGAGATTGTGTTGGTACCACCGCCTTCGGCCTCTCTTTGCCTCACAATCTCTCCACTACCGCTGTGCCGTGCATGCACTGATCGTGGCGCTTGCTGCCGCCGGTGGCTGTACTTGTTTCAATTTGTCGATGAGGGTGACCTAGGGTTATTAAACTGATGTTTCTAGGTTTGAGTTGTTGTTCAAAATTCTCACTGGGTTTCTAACCTACGATTCCCATCTATGCTTTTCTGGTTCATCTTTAGTAAATGATGTTGGGCTTTTCCTCACTTGAGACCCCCCCGGTTTTCATCTTTCTTATTCATGTTTTGTCTATGATATATGTTGGGTGATGATGATGATGCTGCTAAGTTGCTAATGCTGATGGGGGTTACTTATGTCGGTGACGATGAATCTTGATTCATCTGAGGCCCTTTTTGGCCGGTAAACTATGCTTGGCGATGACGATAAGAAAATAGATGTGTTTATTGCTTTGGCGTGGCAAACTAATATCTGCAGCCGCAAAGAACAACCATTTCTGAGCCACATCGATGGATATTAACAGTTTGAAGGTGATGATGATATGAAAACATGTGTGTCGTGTTGGTGAGGCGATCGATCTTTTTCAACCACAACACATCATTTCTGAGCCTTCTAATCTGGATTTATGCCGTTATGCGGTGTCATGGTTGTTCTTTTACCGCCGTGAAGCGCGGTCGGATGCCATCTAGTTTGAATTAAATCTTAGAAACCAATTCTTTTGAAAACCATAATATATTAGTGATGGGCATTGCAACTCGACGACTGTGTGCAACGTCTCCAAACCTGCTTGCCTTCTTTAATTAAATTGATCTAATATAATGTTTAGTTTCTGGTCGATTGTGTTTCGTTTTTATTTTTTATTGATTCCAATAAAAAGTAGAAATTAGGTTTAATTAACTCTTACTTTTGGTTTAGTTATAATATATATTAATTAAAACGACATAGTTTAACGTAAATTAGACAAAACGACGTAGCTTCTAGTGGTTTCACATACACACACACACACACATATATATATATATATATATATATATATATATATATATATATATATATATATATATATATATATATATATATTGTAATGAATTTACTGGTAATTAAGAATTATTGAATCAAAGTAACTGAGAAATTGTATTCATTGATGGGTAAAGATAGAATTAAAGGTGAGAAGAGAATACAGAAATGTAGATGAGAGATAGAATGACCAATGAGATCTAACAAACTTTTTCCTACCTCATGATCACACAATAATTACTTTAAATAGCATGAATAACCAATTCTGTTAGGCTCACGCTGATGTGGCATTCATGGTGAAATCCTTGTATTTTTCTGGCTTTTTACGAATTCTTTCACTTCTCTTTGGATGGGCTGGATCTGGAACAGCAATGGGCTGATCTGTTGGGCTCATAACAATACCGCCTCCTTTGAAACCCACCTTGTCCTCAAGGGAAAAAGCAGGATACTGTTGGGCCAAGTGAGTATCATCCTCCCATGTAGCATCTTCGGAAGGTAGTCCATCCCATTGAACGAGACTTTGGGAAACAGTCTGAGTACCCTTATAAACTGTACGTTTTTGGAGAATGGCCTGAGGTGTGAGAATGAGAGTGGCGGATGAATCAACTAGATGTAACGGTGTAATCTGATGCGATGGCTTACCGATACATTTGCGAAGTAGGGAAACATGGAAAACCGAGTGGATCTTAGCAGAGGCCGGTAAATCCAACTTGTAGGCAACGGAACCGATCTTAGCGAGTACCCGATACGGACCGAAGTAACGGGGACCCAATTTGTGATGGCGTTGTAAACGGGCCGAACCTTGCCTGTATGGTTGAAGTTTCACAAATACCCAATCATCAATATTGAACTGGACATCCCGACGATGTTTATCCGCAGCCATTTTCATGCGAGATTGAGCCTTTAACAAGTTTGTTTTCAAAAGAGTGAGTACATTATCACGTTCCATCAACTGTTCTTCCAAAGTAACGTTAGAAGTGGAGCCCCGTAAGTAACGAGTGAGAGAAGGAGGCTTCCGACCGTACACGATCTCGAACGGGGTCATCTGGGAAGAAGTTTGGTAAGACGTGTTGTACCAAAACTCAGCCCATGGTAAGAATTGCAGCCACTTATGAGGGTGATCAGCGACGTAACAACGGAGATACATTTCCAAACAACGGTTAAGCGCTTCGGATTGTCCGTCGGTCTGTGGGTGGTACGCGGTACTGAATTTGAGGGTGGTACCATTAAGGCGATGCAACTCCCGCCAAAAATCTGTCATAAACCGTGTGTCACGGTCACTGACAATTGTTAAGGGTATACCATGGAGGCGAACAATGTCATTAATGAAGGCGGTGGCAACGGTAAAACTATTAAAGGAAGAAGGTAATGCAACGAAGTGCCCATACTTGGATAATCGATCGACAACCACCATGATAACCGTTTTCCCTTGTGAGTTGGGTAGACACGTAATGAAGTCGAGAGCAATATCTTCAAACACCGCGTGCGGAATAGGAAGTGGTTGCAAAAGTCCGCCTGGAGATAAAAAAGAAGGTTTGGTTTGTTGACAAACTTGGCATTGGGCAATGAAATCTTTGACCGTGGTCTTCATGTTTTTCCAATAAAACGTAGCTGCCAACCGTTGGTAAGTTCGAGTAACACCAGAATGGCCCCCTAAGGCCGAAGAATGAAACTCTAACAAGATTAATTGTTGCAGTGATCGATTATTCGGAACCACAAACCGTCCTTTGAACAATAAGACCCCATCTTTGAGAGTAAAATCAGGAAATAAAGTGGGTTGCGACTGAAAACGGTGCAACAACGTACCATAGTCTGGGTCTGATTGTGCCGCCGTGTGCAGCTCCTGTAACAGTGTTGGAACCGGAGCCGAAATCGCTAATAAATGGCCCGAAGGGATACGGGATAGGGCGTCGGCAGCCCCGTTTTGTGGCCCAGGACGGTAAACAATATCAAAATCAAAACCCAGCAGCTTCCCCAACCATTTCTGTTGCTCGGGGGTCTGAATTACCTGGTCTTGAAGTCGTTTAAGTGACTGCTGGTCCGTGATTATAGTGAAATGATGACCCAAAAGATATTGTCTCCATTTGGATACCGCTTGGGTAATGGCGTACATTTCTCGATGGTATGCAGAAGCGTTTTGCATCCTAGGGCAGAGCTTCTTACTAAAGTAAGCCAACGGATGCTTGTCTTGTGATAAAACAGGCCCAATGCCGGTACCGGAGGCATCGGTTTCGATGGTAAAAGGTTTGGAGAAATCCGGTAGGCTCAAGATTGGTGTAGAACTTAAAAGATCCTTTAAGGTGGTGAAGGCTTGTAAAGTAGTATCATTCCAACAAAAAGCATCCTTACGAAGGAGATCGGTCAAGGGACCCGCAATAGAAGCATAGTTTTTGATAAAGCGACGGTAGTAACCGGTAAGCCCCAAAAAACCACGAACCTGTTTGACATTTCGGGGGGCCGGCCATTGTTGGATGGTGGTGATTTTGTCAGGGTCCACAGCCACACCCGATGATGAGATTATATGACCCAAGTAAGCTACTTTAGTCTGACCGAAGACACACTTGGTTAGCTTAGCCACCAATTTGTTATCTAATAAGAGTTGAAGAGTAATAGTGAGGTGATGTAAGTGGTCTGACCAAGATTTGCTGTAAATTAAAATGTCGTCAAAGAAAACCAGAATAAATTGACGAAGAAACGGACGAAACACATCGTTCATAAGACGTTGAAATGTGGACGGCGCATTGGTAAGCCCAAAGGGCATGACCAAAAATTCATAGTGACCGTCGTGAGTGCGAAAAGCGGTCTTCATCACGTCCCCGCTAGCAATACGAATTTGGTGATAACCCGCTAGTAAATCCAATTTAGAAAAATAATGAGCACCGTGTAACTCGTCAAATAACTCATCGACGGATGGTATCGGAAATCGATCACGAACCGTGATGGAGTTCAAGGCACGATAATCAACACAAAATCGCCACGTACCATCCTTTTTACGTACCAATAAAACCGGAGAGGAAAACGCGCTCGTACTTGGGCGAATAATCCCCTGTTGTAACATCTCACGAACCAACCGCTCAATTTCGGCTTTTTGGAAGTGAGGGTACCGATAAGGTCTAACGGAGACAGGTTTACTAGCCGGCAATACTTCAATGTGGTGATCTTGGGAGCGGGACGGTGGTAAACCCGTAGGTGGTTTAAAAACAGGGGAAAAAGTATTCAAGATGTCTTGTAAGTCAAGGGGGTAAGTAGGTGGATTGGACTCGGGAGGTAAGAGAGTTAAATGATATAAATGACCAATACCCTTTGAGTGAACCAGGTGTCGAAAACCATGGAATTGAATCTCATCAGCCACAGGCCTATTACCTTGCCATTTCACTTGTTGGCCATTAGTGGAGAACTCGAAAGTAGACTTCGAATAATCGGTGAGAACAGGACCGAGTGTAGCCAACCATGAAACCCCCAGCACAATATCCCAACCTTGCAGCGGTAATACGTAAAAATCGGCCACAATTGACTGTTTCTGAATAATTAATTCCACAGCCTTAGCCAAACCAGAACATGGAAGTTTTTCACCACTCCCGACCAAAACAGTGAAGGGTTCGATTGCTTCAACGGTGAGATTAAGGAAGTTAGCAATACGAGTTTGCACAAAACAATGAGTACTACCCCCATCTAACAAAACCTGTACCTCCTTCCCGTGAACCAACCCAGTAAAACGTAAAGTGGTCGATGAACAACCACCCGACAACGCGTTATATGAAATAGCCGATTGGGTTTTGATCTCATCTAGTTGTAATTTTTCAGCCAATAATGCATCCGTACCTTCCGACGAAGAAGACTTCGGTGAATCGCCTAAATCCGGTGGGTCGTCATCAAAGAATAGAAGTTGCGGAGTGGATTTGCACTTGTGATCCCAAGTGTATTTCTCGTCACAAAGATAACATAACCCTTGTGCACGTTTTTGAGCCTTCTCTGCCGATGACAAGTGCCGGAATGCGACCTTGGTGGTAGACGGAGTGGATGGTTTATTCTGTGATGAAGAAGGGTTCTGAGAAACGAGTGGCGATGTTTTTGGGGTGGGTAATAAGGGTTTAGAAGAACCCAGAGAAACCCGACCCGAACCCTTTTCAAATTGAATTCGTCTCTCGTGCAATTGGGCCTTGGCCATTGCATCTTCTAGGGTAACCGGCCCATGACAAATAACCGACTGTTGAATATCCATCCGAAGACCCGATATCCAACAACTAATCAGAAATTCCTCTGGTAGAGGCATAGTACGATTGGAAATCGCCTCAAATTGGGATCGGTAATCAGCAACAGAGGAAGTTTGATACAGTTTAGCAAGCAAACCTTCAGGTTCCTCCAACTCAACCGATCGGAATCGTTTCAGAAGAGCCGCCTTGAATCCTTCCCAATCCGTGGTCGGATGATGACGTTGTAACCAATCATACCAATCCGCCGCCGCATCATCGAGGTAAAATGAAGAGATAGTCAATCGTTCGAGCGCCGGAATCCCGTAAAACTCGAAATAACGGCCGGCTTGAGCTAGCCACCGTTCGGGGTTTTCACCGGTAAATCTGGCTAAATAGACAGGCGCTGGTTTATGTTTACCTAGGATACTAAATCCTTCACCCTCCGGAGTGTTTGTTGTGCGAGATTTCTTCCCGTGGCTGGTGCCGGCATCGGAACGCTTAATCAATTCATTAATTGATTGTTGTAATGAACCGATTGCTGCAACCACTGTATCTAATTCCTGGCGCATGGCTTGCTGGTCGGCTTGCACAATTCGTACAGATTCTTCCATTGTTTTAAATCGAGTTCCCTCTGCCATCTTATCAGAGGTACAGTGAAAGCACCAATTTAATGAATTTACTGGTAATTAAGAATTATTGAATCAAAGTAACTGAGAAATTGTATTCATTGATGGGTAAAGATAGAATTAAAGGTGAGAAGAGAATACATAAATGTAGATGAGAGATAGAATGACCAATGAGATCTAACAAACTTTTTCCTACCTCATGATCACACAATAATTACTTTAAATAGCATGAATAACCAATTCTGTTAGGCTCACGCTGATGTGGCATTCATGGTGAAATCCTTGTATTTTTCTGGCTTTTTACGAATTCTTTCACTTCTCTTTGGATGGGCTGGATCTGGAACAGCAATGGGCTGATCTGTTGGGCTCATAACATATATATATATATATATGTATATATATATGATAAAGTTTCTTTGTTAACCGTTTTTTATTTCAATAACCCGTTAACCCTAGTGTAGCGAACAATTAAACCATAATTATGTAGTGTAACTAACTTTTATACCGCGTTACACTATTGATGTAATGATTTTTCGCCATTTTCAAAATTTTCCTCTCTTTTTAAAAAAGATTCACCCTTTTTTTTAAAACCATCTTAATTTTTTCGTATGATGTTATTTTTCTATACAAATTACACTATTAAATAGATCATTTTAATATATTTAATTCGAGTAAAGTCTTGCTATATATAATTTTAATTTTTAACGTTCATCGTGGACCAATAGTTTTACACTGTAACTCTAACTTACAATGGTGACGTGGCCGCTGTGGACCCCTAGTTGAGATAATAGGTTATCACAATAAATAATGGTTTTCATTTGATCCCTACCATTTCTCTATATATATATATACACACTATTATATAATACATTTGAGAAGGACATAATTGTAATTAAAACAAATATTCAAAAGAGGCTAGAGTCAACCTACTAGTGTGTGTATGTGTGTATATACAAGATTACCTTAACTAGTATAAAACAACCAAGTAAGTAACTAATAATACAATAGAGTTGGGAAAGTGTAAGCAAATAAAAAACATTATTCTATATGTTTCTAAAAGAGTAGAGAACTAATAATAGTAAAACTATTCACTATCTTCATCATTAACATCAACATCAAATACCACATATTCCCCGTCGTCTTCACTCACTCCAAATTCCACTTCCATCTCTTCGTCTTCACCATCTTTATCAATTAACTCATGTAATTTACAAGATTGTACTTTGAGAGTGTAGTGGTGCTGCATCGTGCAACATTATTTCTTTTAGATAGGATAGATGTATTTGCTCTAGTATAATAAATCAGTTTGAATGCCCTAGCATAATAAATCAGTTCGCATGCCCGAGAAGCTTTATCTACAACGTGCAAAGTAAAATCATTATCATTATCAAACACAACCTCTGTATGATCTTCATCCTCCTCCTCATCATCCACAACACCCATGACCTACTCAATACTTTCATCAAATCTTATAAAAATATAGGATTAGTGGTTTCATTTCTTTGATGTTGACGCTTGATTAAACTAAACATACACCAAGTTAGTTAATCGTTTCTGGTTTCTTCTTTTCATATGAAGGTGTTAAATATTATAATTTTAGTTAAGTAATAAACTAAAACCAAGATTATTAATAGGATGTTTCAATTGACAACTTACTTGTTGAAAGGCACTCCGATTTCTCTCACAACCCGTTACACTATATGTGAGACCATGTATCCGAATGGCTTACTTTTGTAACACGGGAGTATCACCCCTGAAGCTAGACCACCAATTTGCCATTAACAAATAAATCAACACATAAAAGCAAAAGTGTAGTAATTTGGTATAATCATTGGTCTTAGAATTTATCTTTACTCGAAGATCTTTTCTTCCTTTTTCTTATTGCCATTGGGTTACCAAAATGACCTACTGTATTTTTATATAAATTGAACTACCCACTGATTATATCTTGAGAATTTTCATCATGAACTAATCTTTCTATGCAATCGATCACACCTCCGATAATCTTTCCGGTCTTTGATTTCTTGTCATTATCATAATACATTTCAGGATTAAAAAACCCCGCAACATGCAAGGCCTACAAAGCTGGCATTCCCACCTTTTTGTTATTAATCTCAAATTCTTTTGCATACTCCTTTTTGTTCAAAAACCTAGTTTCAATAGCATCCTAAGCTTTTTTCATAAATTCGTATATATATCCCATGCCTAGCCTTTTGTCTCCATCAATAGTTTTAAGGACTTTAACAAGTAGTCCACTCAATTTAACACCATATATAATATTCCTTCAAAATCTTTCTTGTAGAAAAGTACATGCTAACTTCTTTCCACCTGTTTGGTTTGCCCACTTGCTATATTTCCAATCATCAAAGACAATCATATTTTGTAAGTTGTATTTTTGTTTGTACGTTTATGCTAGAGTGATGAATAATGTTAAGAAATGAGTCACCGCGAGTCTACGTAGATTTCTTTTATTTGTGAACTTTCTCATCATGTTCATAAGACCAATTTGGCTATATATAGGCAGTCGCAAACATCAAATTTTGCAAACAATCCTTGATATTTGGAATCTTTCGTATGTCCTCCAACATGAGAACAAGTATAACTTACTAAATGTTATCATATGCTTAGTAATAACTAATAAGTTACTTACCAGCGTGTTTATAATTTGATGCATTACTTGTCACCACTTGCGCCACATTTTTCTCTCTTATTTTATCAACCATTTCTTTAAGCATCTAAGCAATGCATGAGCATCCTTTGTAATCTTTGACGTGTCTATTGACTTCACAAACACCGAACCGTTTGAAGAATTGACCAATAAGATTATAATATGTTTCTGAATAGTGAAATCACCCCAACTATCAAATAAAATTGAACATCCTTTGATAGCCCATTCTTTTTTGTGATTCCATCTCCATATTTGTTTTGTCCACTTCTTATGTAAGTAACGATACCTTCAATTCATGCATAGATGGGGCTTGGAATCCCAAACCAAATTGCATAAGCGCTTTTACCATAATCTTAAAGCTATCATAAGTGGCGGAATGGAAAGGATGCCCGCATCATAGAACCACCTACCTATCTCCCTACAAGCAATACCCCTTAATTCTTTTTTTTTTACAAATATCATTAACTGTTTGTTGTCTTTCTCCTTTTCTACCTTTTAGTATATCTTTAGGTTTAGGGGTGAAAACATACCGATGAGCCCTTTTTGTCTTGGCTTTTTAGGTGAACATACTTCATTTTAACTACCAATTCTCTTAATCTTCATTACCACACACTCCTCCTCCCCCTCTTCATCGCCTAAATCACAATCATCAGTCATAGGGTCCATTGCTTATTTTTCCACATAAAGTTACACGTCAATTGAATTTATGTTTGTGGGGACAAGTGTTCCATATTTTCTACTTGGTTCACCGGTAGAAGTTGCCATTTTGGTATCAAGACTCTCTTTATCTCCATCAGAATCCATTTAACTAGAACTGAAAAAAAACTTATACATTTAGTATCAAAATAAACCACTGGAATTAGAACACTAAACCAATAAAACAAGTTCAATTAAGTCAAATGGAAAAGCAGTAGGCAAAATAAAAACAAATAGCCAACCACATATGAAAAAAGAATAAACAATTGAGCATAAGCATGAAGTATGAACATAAAAGGCCAACACAGATTATAACAACGGAAAGTATGAACTACCAATCTAATAACAAAATGTTTAGTTAATGGGACAAAACTTAAATAATAATCAGAAACTATAACTCTTGTGAATCAAAAATCCTAAAATTGTAAATCAAATTGACAGGGCAACATAAATTGTAATCAGAAATTATGAAATTATAACTTATTAATAAAAAACTACAGCTGTAGTAAATGAAAATTGTAGCAACTAACCACAAAAGTATCAAAATGCTATTAGAGATGATCACAAAAATCGATTACAAATTTCTGAAATTGTAACTCTTGCAAGCCTGTGGCCTGTAGTCCGCTATTTCACACTTGCACCCGAGAACCAATGGGTTGTGCACTATGGTAATCAAAAGAAGCTGCTAGAGAACCAAGAACATACCTGTAGTTAAGGATCGCATAATGCAACCAGAATATTTAGTCGCCAGTCATGAGTCTTGACTTGGAGAGTGGGAGAAGAAAAAGACTTAGAGTTTTGGATTTAGGGTGAAACCCTTATATATTTTTATGGTTGTATCATTTTTACACCAATCGGGCCTTCATTTTTGATTTTTGGGCCGTGAAAAAAGCAATATAGAAGCCTAATTTGTTCTTAAAAATGTTTAGTATTGCGCAGTACAAGAAGCCACCGCTTCTTTGCTTCAACGCTTGAACAAAAATTATACTAAGCCTACGCTTCGGTACAGCCTGTGCCATGCGTCACTAAAAGCATAGGAAGTTGCGCCTGAGGACACTTTGCACCTAGGCACGTCAGGTGTGCTTTTTGAAACTAAACACACGTACTTCAAGAACTAGAACCCTAGCTACATACCACAATATTAGTTGAATTGTGATATAAAGGAAAAGCTACACATCTCCATTGTTTATAAATGTGAAGAGCTTAACAATATATAGGAACAACTCATCACCTAGAAAACAAAAACAAACTATAGGAAAGAAAGCTAACTACCCTATATTACTCGGTACACCCCACTAACATAATGTAAATAAAAAATTCTAAAATTGTAAATCAGATTGAAAGGGCATAATAAATTGTAAATCAGAAATTATGAAATTGTAACTTAGTAATAAAAACTACAACTCTAATAAATCAAAAGTGTAGCAACTAACAACAAAATCACAAAAACGATAACAAATTTCTGAAATTGTAACACTTGCAAGATTGTGGCTTGTGGTCGGCTATCTCACACTTGCACCTGAGCACCAATGGGCCATGCACTGTGGTAATCAAAAGAAGCTGCTAGAGAACCAAGAACGTACATGTAGTTAAGGATCGCATAACGCAACCGGAATAGCTAGTCGCCAGTCATGAGTCTTGCCTTGGAGAGTAGGAGAAGTAAAAGCCTTAGCGTTTTGGATTTAGGGTGAAACCCTTATATTTTTTATGGTTATATCATTTTTACACCAATCGGGGCTTCATTTTTGAATTCGGGCCATGAAAAAAGCAATTAGAAGACTAATTTTCTCTTACAAAATGTTTAGTATTGCGGAGTACAAGAAGCCACCGCTTCTTTGCTTCAGCGCTTGAACAAAACTCATACTAAGCGTGCGCTTCAGTACGGCCTACGCCGTGTGACACTAAAAGACAGGAAGTTGCACTTGAGGACACTTTGCACCTAGGTGTGTCAGGTGTTCTTTTTAAGATCAAACATGCATACTTGAAGAACTAGAACCCTAGCTTAATACCATAATGTCAATTGAATTTTGATATAAAGGAAAAGCTATACATCTCCATTGGTTATATATGTGAAAAGCTTAGCAATATATAGGAACAATTCATCACCTAGAAAACAATAACAAACTATAAAAAAAGAAAGCTAACTACCCTATATTACTTGGTACACCCCACTAACATATTGATAATCAAAAATTCTAAAATTCTAAATCAGATTGAAAGGACAACATAAATTGTAAATCAAAAATAATGAAATTGTAACTTAGTAATAAAAAACTAAACTTTTAGTAAATCAAAATTGTAGCAACTAACAATAAAACAATCAAAATTCTAATAAAGATGATCACAAAAATCAATAACCAACTTTTTGAAATTGTAACTCTTGCAAGACTGTGGCCTGTGGTCGGCTATCTCACACTTGAACCTGAGAACCATTTGGCTGTGCACTGTGGTAATCAAAAGAAGCTACTGAACCAAGAACATACGTGTAGTTAAGGATCGTATAATGCAACCTGAATATCTAGTCGCCAGTCATGAGTCTTGACTTGGAGAGTGGGAGAAGAAAAAGCCTTATAGGGTGAAACCTTTATATATTTTTATGGTTGTATCATTTTTACACCAATCGGGGCTTCGTTTTTGAATTTTAGGCCATGAAAAAAGCAATATAGAAGCCTAATTTGCTCTTAAAAATGTTTAGTATTGCGGATTACAAGAAGCCACTACTTTTTTGCTTCAACGCTTGAACAAAAATCATACTAAGCCTGCACGTCGGTACGGCCGGTGCCATGTGTCACTAAAAGCATAGGAAGTTGCACCTGAGGACACTTTGCACCTAGGCGTGTCAGGTGTGCTCTTTAAAATCAAACACACGTAGTTGAAGAACTAGAACCCTAGCTTCATACCACAACGTCAATTGAATTATGATATAAAGGAAAAGGTACACATCTCCAATGTTTATATATGTGAAGAGCTTAACAATATATAAGAACAACTTAGCGCCTAGAAAACAAAAACAAACTATGGGAAAGAAAGCTAACTACCCTATATTACTCGGTACACCCGACTAACATATTGTAAATCAAATATTCTAAAATTGTAAATCAGATTGAAAGGGCAACATAAATTGTAAATTAGAAATTATGAAAATGTAACTTAGTAATAAAACTACAGCACCAGTAAATCAAAATTGTAGCAACTAACAACAAAAGTATCAAGATTCTAATAGATATGATCATAAAAATCGATCACAAATTTTTGAAATTCTAACACTTGCAAGACTGTGGCCTGTCGTCGGCTATCTCACACTTGCACCTTAGAACCAATGGGCTATGCCCTGTGGTAATAAAAAGAAGCTGCTAGAGAACCAAGAACGTACCTGTAGTTAAAGATCGCATAATGCAATAGGAATAGCTAGCCGCCAGTCATGAGTCTATACTAGGAGAGTGGGAGAAGAAAAAGCCTTAGAGTTTTGGATTTCGGGTGAAACCCATACATATTTTTATGGTTGTATCACTTTTACACCAATTGGGGCTTCATTTTTAAATTCGAGCCATGAAAAAAGCAATTAGAAGCCTAATTTGCTCTTAAAAATGTTTAGTATTGTGGAGTACAAGAAGCCACCGCTTCTTTACTTTAGTGCTTGAACAAAACTCATACTAAGCGTGCGCTTCGGTACAGCCTGCGCTATGTGTCACTAAAAGCATAGGAAGTTGCGCTTGGGGACACTTTGGACCTAGGCGTGTCAGGTATGATTTTTAAAATCAAACACGCGTACTTGAAGAACTAGAACACTAGCTTCATACCACAATGTCAATTGAATTGTGATATAAAGGAAAAGCTACACATCTCCATTGTTTATATATATGAAGAGCTTAACAATATAAAGGAACAATTCATCACCTAGAAAACAATAACAAACTATAAGAAAGAGAGCTAACTACCTTATATTACTCAGTACACCCCACTAACATATTGTAAATCAAAAATTCAAAAATTTTAAATCAGATTGAAAGGGCAACATAAATTGTAAATCAAAAATTATGAAACTATAACTTAGTAATAAAAAACTACACCTTTAGTAAATCAAAATTGAAGCAACTAATAACAAAAGTATCAAAATTCTAATAGAGATGATAACAAAAATCGATCACAAATTTCTGAAATCATAACTCTTGCAAGGCTGTGGCCTGTGGTAGGCTATCTCACACTTGCACCTGAGAACCAATGGGCTGTGCACTATGGTAATCAAAACAAGCTGATGAACAAAGAACATACATGTAGTTAGGGATAGAATAACACAACCAGAATAGCTAGACACGAGTCATAAGTCTTGACTTGGAGAGTGGGAGAAGAAAAAGCCTTAAAGTCTTGGATTTAGGGTGAAACCCTTATATATTTTAATGGTTGTATCATTTTTACACCAATCGGGGCTTCAGTTTTGAATTTTGGGCAATGAAAAAAAGCATTATTGAAGCCTAATTTGCTTTTAAAAATGTTTAGTATTGAGGAGTACAAGAAGCCACCGCTTCTTTGCTTCAGTGCTTGAATAAAAATCATATTAAGCTTGCGCTTCGGTACGGCCTGCATCGTACGTCACTAAAAGCATAGGAAGTTGCGCCTGAGGTCACTTTGCACCTAGGCGTGTTAGGTGTCCTTTTTAAAATAAAACACGCGTACTTGAAGAACAAGAACTCTAGCTTTATACCACAATGTCAATTGAATTGTGATATAAAGGAAAAGCTAAGCATCTCCATTGTTTATATATGTGAAGAGCTACAATTCATCACCTAGAAAACAATAACAAACTATTGGAAAGAAAGATAACAACCCTATATTACTCGGTACACCACAGTAACATATTGTAAATCAAAAATTCTAAAATTGTAAATCAGATTGAAAGGGCAACATAAATTGTAAATCAGAAATTATGAACTTGTAACTTAGTAATAAAAAATATAGCTCTAGTAAATCAAAATTGTAGCAAATAACAATGAAAGTATCAAAATTCTAATAGAGATGATCACAAAAATTGATCACAAAAATTTGAAATTGTAACTCTTGCATGACTGTGGCCTGTGGCCGGCTATCTCACACTTGCACCTGAGAACCAATGGGCTGTGAACTGTGGTAATCAAAAGAAGCTGCTAGAGAACCAAAAACGTACCTATAGTTAAGGATCGTATAATGCAACCGGAATAACTAGTCGCTAGTCATGAGTCTTAACTTGGATAGTGGGAGAAGAAAAAGCCTTAGAGTTTTGGATTTAGGGTGAAACCCTTATATTTTTTATGGTTATATCATTTTTACACCAATCGGGGCTTCATTTTTGAATTCGGGCCATGAAAAAAGCAATTAGAAGACTAATTTTCTCTTACAAAATGTTTAGTATTGCGGAGTACAAGAAGCCACCGCTTCTTTGCTTCAGCGCTTGAACAAAGATCATACTAAGCGTGAGCCTCGGTACAGCCTGCGTCGTATGTCACTAAAAGCATAGGAACTTGCACCTGAGGACACTTTTCACCTAGGCATGTCATGTGTCCTTTTTTAAATAAAACACGTGTACTTGAAGAACAAGAACCCATACCAAAATGTCAATTGAATTATGATATAAAGGAAAAGCTACACATCTCCATTGTTTATATATGTGAAGAGCTTAACAATATCTAGGAACAATTCATCACCTAGAAAACAATAACAAACTATAGGAAAGAAAGCTAACTACCCTATATTACTCGGTACACCCCACTAACATAGCTGACTTTTTTTAATTCAAATTTTAGAAAACACAAAATAGCCTCTAAAAACTGCATGTTGAATTAGTCTCAACATAATATCTGTTGAATATGGAATTAATAATCATCATGACATTCAACTTATAAACTGATTTTGTAAAGTACTCGTCAAAATCGATTCCACATATTATTTCATTTAATAATCAAATTAAGACTGATTTTGTAAAGTACTCGTTAAAATCGATTCCATATATTATTTCATTTAATAATCAAAATCGATTCCACAAATTATTTCATTTAATAATCATCATGACATTCAATTTATAAACTGACTTTTTTTTATTTCATTTAATAATCAAACTAACATTAAACAAACTCAATCGAATATTATTAATCAAATGATTACAATAAGAAATGAGTTTACATCGATTAAGCTCGATTCACGTGAGGTGAGCTCCCCTCGGGCGACCTATCACACACTTCTCCACTCTCTCACCCTCAGAGCACTTTTACAAAATGAAACACCCATAATGAAATATAAAGAAAAAACATCTATATGCACAACTTTCTGTTTTCGTGCGATGAGACCTTTATTCATAATCTTAGAGTTCTCGCATCCTTGTATTTCTCGCATAATTTAAGTGTTACTCTTCACTTGATATTGTAATCCATAAAGGCTAGGTCCTTACAATTTCCCCCTATGGATTATGATATTTTGCTATGTTTGACTTCAGTCACTCCTCTTCAAGAATTATACTATTTCCGGGTATCTATCACTTCAATCTTCCCCCTCGGATTTAACATCTTCCTAATGTATAATGTAACACCCGAAAATTTATTAAAAAGAAAAGAAAATAAGAATAAAAAGAAGAAAGGTGAAATATGCCAAGGCAAGGGGTTAAAGCTGTGCAAGTGACAAACTTGCTCCTTTATGAGATTTAAAAAAAGTATGGCAACCCACACTTCTTCTTTTACAGACATTTCTTTCGGCTGCTAGAGAGGGAGAAGCTGCAAACCGATTTCTAGAGAGAGAAGGAGGAAGATCTGCTAGGAGGTGAGGTTTTCTTGCGTTTTCTATTCGGTTTCAGTTGGGTTCGAGCTGTTGGACCAATTTTCATGTGTTTCTTTGTGCTTGGCTGCTTGTTTTTGGCGTGTTAAGGTGCTAGAACTCGAGGTTGCTCACGAGTATGAAGAAGTCTTACTCGTAAGCTGTTAAGGTGAGTTCTAGATTCCCTTATTTTACTTGTTTTAAACTTGTTTGGGGCTAAAATGCATATTAACTGAGTTTTTTTACAACCAAAGCATAAGTTTTATGCGTTTGCATCTGATGTGTGTTTTAAATGCCTTCATCGATGTTGTGTAGTTGTAAGCATTTGTTCTAAGTGTTTAGCATGCTAGATCTGAGTTAAGGATATATTAGAATGAGGATTGAGAACTGGAAATAGCATAAGTTTCATTGCAGGTTAGTTTGTTCATCCGCATTTGCTAAACATTCAACAGCTAAGTCTTTTGTTCATCCACATTTCTTTCTGTTCATCCGTATTTGTATTTGTTCATCCGCATTTACTGGACTTCATCCGCATTTGCTGGACTTAGTTCATTCACAAGAGTTAGTTCATCCGCATTTAGTTTGTTCATCCGCATTTGGTTCATCAGCATTCCTTTGGACACTTAGAATAATTTTCTAAAGACTTTCATCCATAATTTTTCATCCATATTTACTTTGTTCATCTGCATTTCTTTAATTTTATATGCATTTCTTTGAGGACTTAAGATTTTTTTGAAATTTTGGGAAGTAGAATTCAAGTGCTAAGAGATGATGTTTTATGGTGGCCTATGCTTGGTTATATGTATGCATTGTGTACTGTTATGATGATGATTATTCCATGTTATGTAAATGATGTGACTTTACGTGGTGTGTTATGCTTATGTACGTAGGGTATTATATAATAAAAGTGAAAGACAACGTTAATGAAGTGGAACATAATGAAAGAATGTAAAGTCTTGCAAGCAAATGACAGGAGGTTCACAACTTATTGAAGGGTTGTTAGCTCAACTGTGTGCATTTTAGCTAACCCATGAGGATGCACACAGGGGTCAATCTTTGTGATTGACTAATAAAGTACGAAACGGGAACCTTGTTGCTTGCCCCAGGTGTTGGGTCAGGCTTCGTGCACAATGTTAGGGGTCTATTTATAGACCTCGGCCCAGTACCAGCTTCGTACAATGTTCGGGGTATTGCACATTGGTCTAGATGAAAGTGAAAGATAATAATGAAAGTTCGAAACGTATGAAATGAATGAAAAGAATGATGAAAGATTATAATGATATTATCAACATGTATGTATGATGTGTGATCACGAATGAAAGTAAAGGAAAGGTTTTTATTCAAAGTAAAGTATTTTATTTATAAAACTAGAACTCACTCAGCAACACTGACTTTTTATATGCCTTTTCAGTTGGCAGGTAATGCTGTTGCTGAGGATGGCATGGGGATGAAGCTACTTTACAAGCAAAGACTGGCATCCATCTCATGCAATAATAATATAGTTGTTTTGTAATACAACTAAATATTCTTTTGTAATCCTTCAGACAATGATGTATTACTTGGCAAAAGTATTTATTAATGCATGAATGGTTTTTTATATATTATTCCACTGTAATTGTTTTTTATTACTTAATGAATCATATTGTGTTTTGATATAAAAGATGTTGTGAATGACCAACCGTGGGGTTTTCGGGAACGGGCCTTACATATAACTTCATAAATGATATCACATCTGAATCAAGATTAAACCTTTCTATATTGATTACTTACAACTTAAGTTGTATTAGACATATGACAAAGAGATCCAGCTTCTATTTTAGATTTTCGAATAACCCGATTCTTCAATCCGATGACAAGATTCTGTGACGACGAACTAGATCATCTAAAGTATTCTCCCCCTATGTAAGATTTAATAAGCCCATATTTTCAGAGCAAGAATACAAAACAAATGTTTGAATTCACGAACGACCCGAATCTAATGTTGTAGATATAGAATCTTGAACTTGATCAAACATCACAAAAACCCTTTTGAAGTACCAAATTTTAAATCATCTAATATCTTCCAAATATAGGCACACACACTTATTCCAAAACCTTCAAATGCTAACAAGTTTTTGCATCTGGATCATGTTCTCACATTTTGAAAAGTTTTTGTAAAAATTAGTACCGGTCACAGTTTTTGTATGGATGATGAAGTTTTTACATGGTAAGTTTTTGCATGAGAAAATTTTCTCAAATGACGGTTACTGCTATGAAGATTTTGCATAAAAATTTTCTCATGAAAAGTTTTCTCACGGAAAAGTTTCTCGTGAAAAGTTTTATCGTGAAAACTTTTCCTCGTGAAAAGCTTTTCTCGTGAAAAGTTTTCCCGTGAAAAGTTTTCTCGTGAAAAGTTTTCTTATGAACAGTTTTCCCATGAAAAGTTTTTCTCGTGAAAAGTTTTCTCGTGAAAAGTTTTCTCGTGCAAAATTTTCTCTTGAAAAGTTTTCGCATGAAAAATATGACATCTGGTAATTTTTCGTTACCAAACTCCGTTAGTTTCGTTAGGTCTTCATACACGTGTCGTGAGCGTACACTAGTTTTCGTTGAACGTTGGTGACCAAATAATGATTCAATATGGTTAAGAGATAATAATTTAATTAATAAGTTTGATTAATAATTTGTGGTTATGTGATTCATGAATTTTAAATATTATTTGTGAGTTTTACTTTATAACGTGACAACGTGTGATAGTTGATTCATGTGTTTTGTTACTAGTTAAAAATATATGATTATTATTGTTGATTCATAATACTTGTGTTTTGTAGTTAAAAGTATTTAAAAAGTGTTAAAAAGATTAGCTTTTATAAAATTTAAACAAGAATGGTTTAATTGGTAAATGTTACTAAACTTAAAATTAACAAATTAAAACCCTACCCCCCATTACCCCTCTAATCGGCCGAACACCCCATCCCTTCTATTCCTTATGATTTGGTTCAAGAACAAGCGCAAACCATTTGATTTTGATTAGTTCCAAATGATACTACATGTTAGCAAGTCCAATTCTTGATCACTACATGATTTGAGGTAAGATTTTGATTAGTTTTTCATAGTTTTTGATTCAAGAAGAACCCTAGTTCAATTAACATGATTAAAGTCTAAATTTTTTATTTTATATGATGTTAGTTGTATTGCATTGATGCTAGTTTACGTGGATTATGCTATAAATCTATGGAATTGATGTGTTGTTCATACCTTACTATAAGTAGTAATTTTTGTGCATGAGAATTGGGAATTTGGATGATTTATTGATGTTTATCATGTTTAGATGATTGCTATGAACTAGATTAGGTATAAAGTTGATGAATTTATGAATGAATTGGATAATAGATTGATTTTTGGGTGTTACTTTCCCGAAAGGGAAACTTTATTGAGGTGAATCATTGAATATTGTGAATTGGGCATGTATATGATGTTAGGATCATGCTAGAATGCTTGTTAATGATGCCTAATGCATTAGAATGCATTACTTGGGTCTTGTGAATAGTTGATGGATTATTTGGGAAATCTAGGTTTTATGAAATATTGCAAAAGTGTTGGGTTATATTAGGAGGTCATGGAATCATGTCTGGGATTATAACAGATCATTGTTATGTATGTTAATTGGTATGGATCATGTTGACAAATACAATAATGAACATCATTCATGCATGCAAATCTGAGGCCGCTACTTAGTAGGATTGTAAGGGTTTAGGGTGTGAAGTCGTGAGTGGCTTCACATGGCATGTAATGCATGATTAAACTCAATGTAGGATTTGTTAGTTTTGATGTAATTATTTATGTTGAGCATGATAATTAGTTGAGGTTCGCATGTGTTATATGATAGTCTATGTTGGCATGATAATCTTGATAGAACTTAAGATTCATATTGTGGTATACGTGAATAACTTGTATGATGATGGTGGGTAACGAGTTGCTGTACTTGATCAAAAATTATAATTAACATGTAACCAACGAGTCAATCGGGTCAACTAGGTCAAATGTGTCTTTGTTTTTCAAAACCATTGGGTCAATGTGTTTATTGAGCACTTAGGGTTGTTAAACTTTCTGGTTACACGTACTTATGTACTCACGTGTTCTATGTAACCTTATACGGGTTGTCTTTCCACGAACTGTTAGCTTCTCTATTATTATTTGTTCGCACACCAGGTGAGTTCAATACCCCACTTTTATTAACTCTCTTTTTAGGGGAGAAAGCGTACTTGTACTTTAAAACACTTTACTACTATAACTTGTGTTTAATATAACATTGAGTGATATACCATTGAAAGTCCTTAAACCTTCGGATCGTTAATTATGGAAATTAGCGGAAAATCTTGGGTAGTACTACTAGGTCTGACAAGCCCTACCCGTACGAGGGGAGGTGAAGCGGGTGTAATATTGTCCTTAACGACTAACAGCGTCAAGACTTGGTATGTCATGGCGGAAGGCAAACAAACGAGTATAGTCAACTTCAATCGTGAAATCACTATAGTTATTACTAATGAAATTAGACTAGCTATTTTTCTCAATACACGTGTTTATGTTTTAGAAACGCTATTGCTTATGATAACTTACAAACTCTTGAACTCACCAACCATCGTGTTGACACTTTTAGTTTGCTTTTCTCAAGTCGTTACTAGCAGCTGGCCTTAGGAGCGCTCATGTATCTATCATGCTTTGAACAATCATTGATTTACATTTGGTTTATTGCATATTTACGACATTGGTTTGGGCGGGTGTTTTGCGCATTTTACATTTTAATACTTTAAGTTTGAAATGTTTACTAAACTCTTCCGCAAATGTTTTAAAGTTTAAACTATGATTGCTTTAAATGTTATATATAGAATCATTCTGAGTAACTAATGACGTGGATACTGGTTTGTTCACATGCCTCGCGATAAAACCCCGCATGTGGATTTTAAGGGTGTGACATAAAGGTTCCCACAAGAAAAAGTGTTCTCATGATTAAGTTGTTACAAAATACGGTTATTTTTGAAAGGTTTTCACATGATGCAGTTACTCCCGTGAAAACTTCAAACAAAATCAACTTTTATGAGTTTGAATCACTGCTACGGTCTCAAATCTTCGTTTTCCACCATCAAAAGTCAAAGATATTGAGTGTAATGATGTAGATCATCATTATAACATGTAACAAAGTCTATTTCATGTGTGTTCACTCTCGGTTTCACCTTCTCCTCCTTTGAAACCAGTCCAAACTTGATCAAAACCTTTAGATCTTCAACCTCCATGTTTAGAGTCTTAAAACGGATGATGGGGGAATGAAAATCTGTGCATCTAGAGCAACACCTTGCTCTGATACCAAATGTAAATTCCTCATCATGATCAATTCCATATATTGTTGCACTTGATAATCAAATTAAGATGGATGTGTGCGTGTGTGATATCAATGAACATTAAACGAACTCAAACAAATATTATTAATCAAACGGTTACAATACCAAAGGAGTTTACATCGTTTAAGCTTAATCCATCCAAGGTGAGCTCCCTTTGGGCGGCCTATCACACACCTCTTTGCTCTCTCAACCTCAAAGTACTTTTACAAAATAGAACACACATAATGAAATACAAAGAAAAAAAAAATATATATATATACTATCAAGATGTTCTCGCGCGAGAACATTAAATTATCACTCGACAACTCCAAGTTTTCTCTCGATCAGATCTTTATCCATCATCTAGGAGTTCTCACATCCTTGTATTTCTCGCATGATTTGAGTGTTTGCTTTTCACTTAATATTGTAATCCGTAAAGGCTAGGTCCATACAATTTTTATGTTTCGTCCTAAGTGGGATAAGGATAAAGTCTGTTATTTCTTTTATTTTTGAAGAATGAATCCAATATACACTTATACTTTGCCAAAATTTGTAAATAACTTTTTAACAATCAAATAATGCCTTCATGTTGGACACTCTTTAAGGTTATTCAATTGTGCCTTTATCTTCAAGGGATTAAAAGTGCAGATTGTGCTTATAATTATTCTTATATTTGACACAAAGGAAACTTATCACCATTATCCCAATTCTACTAGATTTTGTTGGAACTAATGTTTGGCATCTAAAAGCATCAATATTATTATAACATATATTATAAACCTTACAATAAGTGTGATAAAGTTATAGGGTACAAAAGGGTGAATATACCCGACAGCTTAGGAGGGGTTCACACCTTTACCCATTATGTAACTGTCTGTAATGGTTAATAACTGTCGGTGGTTAATACCTATAGATAGGTTGTAGATGTATATCTGCAAACAATAGCAAAGCATCATATGTATTAAGGGTTTGGTCATCGATACACCACGCAAGTGTTATCAGTATACAGTTTGACTTTTCTTCAAGGCTCATAAGCTATCATACGGTCCATAAGGGCCTGACAACAAACATAGTACGTTAGATAATTTCCCCCATGGTGTCTAACAAGAGTTATGACGGTAAAGGTCATACGGTTCTCATGAACTTATAGCTTGTAAAATCACATACGGGTCATAGTTGTTTGTGATAGATGACCTGTTAACAACCTTATGGGTTGTTAGGTAACTTTCTCAAATTTATTGATGGAACATATTATTACTCGGTATTAATGTTTTTTTATTTAATTTTATGATTATTTGGCATGACACATTATTCTTAGAAAAACATGTAACAATTATTTGACGTGATGTAAGATTCTAACGCATTCGTAATTCCTGAGAGTATTTGTAACACCCGAAACCTCGGTCAAAATAAAAAGAAAAGAAAGTATTTTGAGGAAAACTAAAAGAAGGCAAAGATGAGGGGTGCAATGTGTAAATGGTACACCAAAGTCAAAAATGCACTTTATATGGGCATGGCCGCTCATAACATTCTGTTGTTGCTGTTGTTCGACCGAAAAGAAGAAGAATGGAAGCTGCAGACCAGCTCTCTCGGTTCCAAGAAGGAAATAGAACTGAAATCTTCAAGGTTAGTGTGTTTACAAGTTAATTGGTTTGGTTTCTTTGTGGTTTCACCCTTAGAAACTGATTATTAAGTGTTTTTGGTGTTTTGGTGCTTGTTTGTGCTTGATTTAGGTATTTGAACTCGTGTACAAGCAGGTTCGGAGGAGTTTTGCTTGTTTGATACACTAGGTGAGTTCTAGACTCTGGTTTCTATGTGTTTTAAAATGTTTTGGGGCTGAAAATGCATGATTAAAATGTTTTACAACTCGTTTATGTTTTCCCGTATGTTTTGTATGTTTATGGTTATGTTTTATGCTGTTTATGTGTTGGGTATGCTTAGAATAGGGTGTATAAGCTTGAGACAGGTGATAGAACTGATCTGGGTTGATTCTGAAATTAGAACTGCACAACTGGTAGTCATGCGCCCAAACAGGGCCTATGCGCCTAGGATCATAACATGAATATGCCTAAGTATAGGTCATGCGCCCAAACAGGGTGCATACGCCTGGAAATTTGCCTTAGAAAATCCTAAGTGGGGGTTCATGCGCCCCAATAGTGCCCAAGCGCCCAAGGGTTTTGCCTGAAATTGCTAAGTGTAGACTCATGCTTCTAAATAGTGTCATGCGCCCAACCCTTTGTTCATGCGCCTAAGTGCTAGTCCATGCGCCTGACTAGTTCATGCGCCCAGAATGTAAGCTAAAATGCCTAAGTGTAGAGTGTCTGCGCCTGAATAGTGTTAATGCGCCTAAGCAGGGCTCATGCGCCTGCATAGTGCCCATGCGCCTAAACACTTAGAAAATTTTCTGGAATTTTGGGAAAATCAGAATTTTAGGGTTTGACCCTGGTTTGATGATACTATTATCTGATTATTTTATTCCTGTTTGGGCTGTTCTTGTGTTTCTATTTATTATTATATTACGTGACTTTACGTGGTGTGATTTTACCCTTAACCGTAAAGTATTATCTTTAATAAAGTGGAAAGAATAATGAAAGTGGAACATAAAGAACGTAAGAAAGTCTTGCAAGCAAATTCACATGAGATTCACAATCGCTAGGTTGTTAGCTCAACTGTGCGCGGCTTAGCAAACCCGTTGGAAGCACACAGGGTCAATCGTTGAGATTGAGGGGACCATTGTTGTTGCCCCGATACTGGAGTCAGCTTTGTGCACCACAGATGGGGTCTATTATTAGACTTCGGCCTAGTACTAGGTTTATGCGCATTAATTGGGGGTATAGCACCTTGGTCCATATCGAAGTGAAAGATTAAAAGCAAAAGTTCAAGTGAACAACCATGGAAATGGTGAAGAAAGATATTAATATTGATAATGAATAATATTTGAATGTATGTATGACGTATGATCACATAAAAATGAGTAAATAGTATTGTAAGGAGTATTTTCCTATATAAAACTCATAAAGTATTTTCACTATTTTAAAACTAAAACTCACTCAACAACGCTGACTTTTATAGATTTTCAGTTGGCAGGTAATTTTGCTGAGGATGGCACACGGGGAGGCTACTTGTCGGGGCAGGACTGGCATCCATTCACGATTAATAACATTGTTGTTTTGTAATGCGTTCTAATGATCTTTTGTAACTGATAACAAACACACATGTATTACTTAGCAACGGAATTTATTAATTAATGAATGGATTTTGAAGTTAATTCCGTTGTCATGCTTTAAGAATTATGTAATGTTTTTATTTAATTATGCTGTGATTGACCAACTATGAGGTCTCTGGGAACGGGGCCTTACAAGTTGGTATCAGAGCCAAAGTTTAAGAGAAATAGGTAAATAATTTCAAAAACCTAAACTTAAACTGAGAATGGGACGAATGGAGGGATGTCAGCCCGAGTAGCTATGTGCCATCAGGTAATTCTTTTATGATGTTAACCGGTATTATGTGCGCATACTATTTGATTTATGTGCTCTTAGTAGATTTGAATACTAATGTAGTCAGGATAGGAAACGCTAGGGGGATAAAGAGTAAAGTAAGTGGCTAATCACAACTAGCCACTGTAATTAGGGACTTACTATACTTACATTAACTGAGCTATTACCTTGAATGACCATGTTGGTGTTTGAATCTTATAGTGTTTAGAGGATGGTGGGAGGAAGATCATCAAAGACTTCTCGTGGTAGAACATGTGGTGTTCGTGGTAGGCCACGTATCGCAAGGAATAGGACCAAGGCTGCAGAGACGGCTCCTGCTGAGCTTGAGCTACATCACCCGGAGGGGGTGGATGAGAGTGCTAACTTGAGAGCCTTGGTGAAGGAGGCAGTGGTGGAGGAGGTTCACCAAGTCATGCAGACAATCGTACCATCTGTCGTGACTGAAGTGATTCGATCTGTGAGGGAGGATGAACGAAAGGAGAAGGAAGAGGAGAGGAGAACGACTGCTGGTAGGAGAGGTGATGTGAGGGATCACGATGAGGAGGAGGAGCTAAATGTTGGAGGGGAGCCTCTAGTAATGATGAAGAAGTGGTGGTGCGGGAAACCTCGAGGGGATGCAGCTACGGGGCGTTCCAACGATGTAGACCCCTACCTTCGATGGCAATGGTGATGCTACTGCTGCTCACCATTGGGTGAGGGAGATGGAGGCGGTACTGGAGATTAGTGAGTGTTGGGAGGACCAGAAGGTGAAGTTTGCCACTCACTCATTTGTCAACACGACGCTGTGTTGGTGGGACAACCTTATCCAAGCCGAGGGCAACCAGACCATTAGAAGGATGAGGTGGGAAGAACTGAAGAGGTTGGTGATCGAGAATTTCTGTCCTCATCAGGAGCTCGACAAGATCAAGAGAGAGTTCCTACAGCTAGAGGCGGGGACTATGACCCATCAGCAATAATTTAACGAGATGGCGAGGTTGGTGCCCGATCAGGTTACACCAGCAACAAGGAAGATTAAGAGGTATATTCAGGGGTTGCCAGCTGACATTCGTAGGCACTTGATTACTGCCCAACCAAGCACTTTTAGGTCGGCAGTGGATTTGGCAGGAAGGCTGTATGATGAACGAGAGGTAGTTGTGGTTGAGGTGAAGAGGACTGGTGGGGGTGATAGAAGCTGGAATGGGAAACGATTCGGGCGTGGTGGTTTTACCCCGAACAATAAGAAGCCAAGGGTGGATGACCGGCGAGTGTTTACTGCAGGCCCGGGAATAAAGAGGTATGGTAAGTGTGGAAAGGAGCATAGCATGGAATGCCATTTGGGATTGAACGTCTGCTTCAAGTGTGGGAAGCCTGGCTATATAGCAAAAGATTATGGGGTGCCGAAGTGCTTCAACTATGGCGAAACTGGCCACAGAAACCACAAGTGTAGGAAGCCGAGAGCTGAGAGCTCTAGGAGCAAGAAGGTGGCCGAAGAATGAGGGCAGAGGGCAAGTGCTAGAGCCTTCACAATGACCCGAGAGGAAGCTCGGGTAGACCCCGACGTCGTGTCAGGTATGTTTCTAGTAAATCAAACTTGTGCCTCCGTGTTATTTGATTCTGGTGCTAGTAGGAGTTTCATATCTGCTGCTCTCTATGCTGCCTATTAGTAGTAGAAGTATTGATGAGCCTTTTGACATAGAAACTGCTATTGGTAAGTCAACCAGAATTTCTAGTATGATGGAAAGTTTTGACATAGAACTAGAAGGCCATAGGTTTGCTGCTAAACTATATGTGATGCCCCTAGGAGGATTCGATGTAGTATTAGGGATGGACTGGTTAGCAACCTATGAGGCCAACATCGTGTGTCGTAAGAAGATGATTCGATTACTTGCGTCCGATGGAAGTTCGGTAACAGTTTTTGGTGATCGCGTTACCACGGTTCCAAGGGTGATTTCAATGGCGGTGGCAGAGAAGTGTATGAGGCGTGGATGTAGTGCTTACCTGGCGTATGTAAAGGATGTGGACGCGTCAATACCACAATTTACTAAAGTGCCAGTTGTGTGTGACTTCTCGGACGTGTTCCCAGAAGGTTTACCAGGTGTGCCACCTGACCGCGAGAACGAGTATCAGATTGACCTGATACCCGGCGCTCAGCCCGTTGCTAAAGCACCATATCAGTTAGCTCCATCTGAGATGAAAGAACTGATGGATCAGCTGCAGGAGTTGATGGACAAGGGGTTCATCCGACCAAGCATCTCTCCCTGGGGTGCTCCGGTCTTGTTTGTTAAGAAGAAAGATGGTAGTATGAGGATGTGCATAGAATACCGAGAGCTAAACAAGTTAACGGTGAAGAACAGATATCCATTGCCAAGGATAGATGACTTGTTTGACCAACTTTAAGGTGCCAGCTGGTTCTCCAGGATAGATCTTCGATCTGGCTACCATCAGCTGAAGGTAAAAGAACAAGATATTCCTAAGACAGCGTTTCGCACGCGTTATGGACATTACGAGTTCCTCGTTATGTCTTTTAGTTTAACTAGCGCGCCAGCTGCCTTTATGGATTTGATGAATCGAGTGTGCCGGCCGATGTTAGATAAATCAGTGATTGTGTTTATTGATGCTATCCTGATTTATTCAAAGAGCGAAGAAGAACATGCCGGTCACATACGCGAGGTGTTGGAGACACTTAGAAGAGAGAAGCTTTATGCTAAATTCTCTAAGTGTGCTTTTTGGTTGTGCGAGGTTCAATTTTTGGGTCATGTGGTCAATGCTGAAGGAATCATGGTGGACCCAGCAAAGGTTGAGGCAGTGATGCAATGGAAGTCTCCTAAGACGCCATCCTAGATTCGCAGTTTCTTGGGTTTGGCGGGCTACTACCGAAGGTTTATTCAAGACTTTTCCAAGATAGCCTCACCTTTGACCAAATTGACTCGCAAGGATGTGAAGTATGTGTGGGGACGAGAACAGGAGGATGCGTTTGAGGAGTTAAAGGCAAGATTAACTCAGGCTCCTGTCTTGACACTACTCGAAGGGAGTGAGGATTTAGTGGTGTATTCAGATGCCTCCTATTCGGGACTGGGTTGCGTACTAATGCAACGTGGAAGAGTGATAGTAGACGCATCCCGATAGTTGAAGACCCATGAAGTCAATTACCCCTCTCATGACTTGGAGTTAGCGGCGATGGTTTTTGCATTGAAGATTTGGAGGCACTATTTATACGGGATAAAGTGCAAAATCTTCACGGACCATAAGAGCTTAAAGTACTTCTTTGAGCAGAAGGATCTCAATATGAGGCAGAGGAGGTGGTTAGAGCTGATCAAGGATTATGACTGCGAGATCCATTACCACCCGGGCAAGACCAACGTGGTGGCCGATGCTCTTAGCCGAAAGGAAAGACCAGAACCAATCCAGGTGAAGGCGTATTAGTTGGTGATGACCTCGGATGTGATGACGCAAGTTAGAGAATTCCAAGATGAGGCGTTGAAAGAAGATCGCCTCAACTCCGAACGAATGAGAGGTTTAGTCACAGAGTTGGGAGAGAACACACACGGGTTTAAGACTTGTTTTGGATGGATGTAGATTCCTCGATGTGGGGATCTACGTTGGCGAATTATGGACGAAGCTCATAAGACTCGATACTTCATTCATCCCGGTGCTACCAAGATGTATCAAGACATGAAGAAAGATTACTGGTGGCCGGGTATGAAGCGCAATGTAGTGGAGTATGTGAGTAAGTGCCTTACTTGCTTGCAAGTGAAGGCAGAACACCAGAAGCCATACGGGAAGATCCAGCCATTGGATATACCTGAGTGGAAGTGGGAGCACATCACTATGGACTTCATCACGAAGCTACCCCATACGGCGAGGGGGTATGATACCATATGGGTGATAGTTGGCGTCTAACAAAGAGTGCTCACTTCCTACCGATCCACGAGATGTATTCATCAAAGAGATTGGCGGATCTGTTCATCAAAGAGATCGTAGCTCGTCATGGCGTGCCAGTGTCAATCGTGTCAGATCGTGACACCCGGTTCACATCTAAGTTTGGGAGAAGATTCCATGATGCCATGGGGACGAGGCTACACATTAGTATGGCTTATCATCCTCAGATAGATGGTCAGTCTGAAAGGACAATTCAGACACTCAAGGATATGCTCCGAGCATGCGTGATCGACTTTGGAGGAAGTTGGGAAGATCACCTACCGTTAGCAGAGTTCTCGTACAACAACAACTATCATGCCAGCACTGGTATGCCACCATACAAGATGCTATATGGCAGGAGATGTAAAACGCCCATGTGTTGGGGAGACATCAGGCAGAAAGAGTTGGGAAGTATCAAGGTGATCGAGGCTATGATTGAAAAGCTAGAAAAGATCAGAGCCTTTATGAAGGTGGCCAAAGATAGGCAGAAGTCGTATGCCGACAAAAGGCGTAGACCGATTGAATTCAACGTGGGTGATAGAGTCATGTTAAAGGTCTCACCTTGGAAAGGGATCATCCGGTTCCGGAAGAGGGGCAAGCTGAGCCCGAGATACATAGGGCCTTTCCGAATCGTTGCACGAGTAAGGGTGGTAGCCTATCAATTAGAATTGCCTGAGGAGTTAAGTGGAATTCATCCAACATTCCATGTATCTCATCTGAAAAAGTGCCTAGCCGACGAAGACATGATTGTACCACTGGAAGATATCGAAGTGGATGAACGACTTAACTATGTAGAGCAACCAGTGGCAATCATCGATCGGAAGGAGAAGAGGTTAAGGAATAAAGTGGTTCCACTTGTGCGGGTGCAGTGGAAACACCGTAAGGGTTCTGAGTCTACGTGGGAGACGAAGAAGAAATGAGTCAGCATTACCCATAGTTATTCGAAGAGTGACAGGTTTCGAGGACAAAACCTCTTTAAGGGGGGTAGACTTGTAACATCCGAAACCTCGGTAAAAATAAAAAGAAAAAAAAGTATTTTGAGGAAAATTAAAAGAAGGCAAAGATGAGGGGTGCAATGTGTAAATGGTACACTAAAGTCAAAAATGCACTTTATATGGGCATGGCCGCCCATAACATTCTGTTGTTGCTGTTGTTCGACCGAAAAGAAGAAGAAAGGAAGCTGCGGACCAGCTCTCTCGGTTCCAAGAAGGAAATAGATCTGAAATCTTCAAGGTTAGTGTTTTTACATGTTAATTGGTTCGGTTTCTTTGTGGTTTTACCCTTAGAAACCGATTATTAAGTGTTTTTGGTGTTTTGGTGCTTGTTTGTGCTTGTTTTAGGTGTTTGAACTCGTGTACAAGCAGGTTCGGAGGAGTTTTGCTTGTTTGCTACACTAGGTGAGTTGTAGACCCCGGTTTCTATGTGTTTTAAACTATTTGGGGCTGAAAATGCATGATTAAAATGTTTTACAACTCGTTTATGTTTTCCCGTATGTTGTGTATGTTTATGCTTATGTTTTATGTTGTTTATGTGTTGATTCTGAAATTAGAACTGCATAACTGGTAGTTATGCGCCCAAACAGGGCCTATACGCCTAGGATCATAACATGAATATGCCTAAGTATAGGTCATACACCCAAACAGGGCCCATGCGCCTGGAAATTTGCCTTAGAAAATCCTAAGTGGGGGTTCATGCGCCCCAATAGTGCCCAAGCGCCCAAGGTTTTTGCCTGAAATTGCTAAGTGTAGACTCATGCGTCTAAATAGTGTCATGATCCGTAAAGTATTATCTTTAATAAAGTTATTTTATTCCTGGTTTGACCCTGGTTTGACTTGATGCTATTATCTGATTATTTTATTCCAGTTTGGGTTGTTCTTGTGTTCCTATTTATTATTATATTACGTGACTTTACGTGGTGTGATTTTACCCTGATCCGTAAAGTATTATCTTTAATAAAGTGGAAAGAATAATGAAAGTGGAACATAAAGAACGTAAGAAAGTCTTGCAAGCAAATTCATATGAGGTTCACAACCACTAGGTTGTTAGCTCAACTATGTGCGGTTTAGCTAACCTGTTGGATGCACACACCATTGTTGTTGCCCTGGTACTGGTGTCAGCTTTGTGCACTACGGATGGGGTCTATTATTAGACTTCGGCCCAGTACCAGGTTTATCCGCATTAATTGGGGGTATAGCACCTTGGTCCATATCGAAGTGAAAGATTAAAAGCAAAAGTTCAAGTGAACGACCATGGAAATGGTGAAGAAAGATATTAATGTTGATAATGAATAATTGAATGTATGTATGACGTATGATCACATACAAAAGAGTAAACAGTATTTTAAGGAGTATTTTTCTATACAAAACTCATAAAGTATTTTCACTATTTTAAAACTAGAACTCACTCAGCAACGCTGACTTTTATGCATTTTCAGTTGGCAGGTAATTTTGCTGAGGATGGCACACGGGGAGGCTACTTGTCAGGGCAGGACTGGCATCCATTCATGATTAATAACATTGTTGTTTTGTAATGCGTTCTAATGATCTTTTGTAACTGATAACAAACACACATGCATTACTTAGCAACAGAATTTATTAATTAATGAATGGCTTTTGATGTTAATTCCACTACCATGCTTTAAGAATTATGTAATGTTTTTATTTAATTATGCTGTGATTGACCAACTGTGAGGTCTCCAGGAACGGGGCCTTACTGTATTCCGACGGAACCAATAGATAGTAATAATTGGCAGAGTGGTCAGAATCATCTTGAAATGTTATGATATTTTTATGCAACAATGATGTCCAGTAATGTTGGGTGTATTACATTGGCATTGTGGATCTTAACTTAGATTTTGAGGTACACTGCTAGGGAATGTGGCTTTATGTATATAATTTTTTTAAACATATAGTTGTCATACTGAATATTTAAATTTGTAATAATTGTTATCCTATTTCATAGTATGTTTGAGCATGCACAAATAGATTGATGATTTGGGGATTAGAAGAAATACATAGAACAAAGGAGTTCCACGTTATGTTCATTGCTCTATTCTCCTGTTTGAGTGGTTTAACTTAATTTTTTCATAATTGGTTGATGTGACGAACATGCCAACATGAGGACCGAACTATTTCCTTAGTGGTGCGAGTTGATAAGGAAATGTTGTTTTTGTGTATTATTTGTAAATAAAAAAACCCAACTATAATTGAGATTTTGATTTTTGTACGTGTACATACCGATCACTGTTGACAATGAAAACTTGTATACTTTTCAGATTTGTATGGAGTTACTAAAATTTCATACATTCTTTGCATATGAATGTCGTCTAAATACTCATGTTGATTCATGTTGCAGAAAATTGTCGTGCAATTTGAAACATATTTCTTATGGTTTCTTACACATATATTTTATTGGGGGGACTCTAGCCAACAAGAAATTGATGAATTAGTAGCGTCTGGTGAGAAGTCAGTTTACTAGATGTTTGCTGGTTTCGATGGCCAAAGAAGTGTATGCAAAACGCATAATGTAATGATGTAATTTTACATTATTAATTAAAACTCTAGTTTTTAATAACAAGACTAAGATTATTATTACAATCAAATAAATATAACAAAAACATAATTGAAAATCAAATCTTCAATCTTGTTGATCTTTAAGAATGTTCGAAGCTGCAATATTGTTAAAAGTGGTCTCGAGTGTGGTCTGATATTGTTCTTGAGCCCTCATCATAATGTTTATATCATTCTAAACCATATTATAGTTGTCGTGTAACACCACGAATTTTATTTAAACGAAGAACAAAGAAAAGTATCTAGAAAGAAGAGAATATGGGCACATGTAGAAGGGGGCAAAGTGTAAAAGTGCAAAACTTCATTATTTTAACAATAAAAAGGGTATGGCCGCCCTTAAATCATGTGATCTGCTTTTTGGGCTCTCGGCCAAAAGAAGAAGAAGAAGAAGTTTGCGGTTTTAGAGAGAGAAAGAAGGAGAAGAGGCTGCAAAGGAGTTTCTAGAACCTCTCTTTTACTGATTTCCAAGTTTTGGGGCTATTATGCATACCGTATAAACGTTTTTAAGGAGTTAACCGTATGTTTCTGCATTTTGTTCGATGATGTTCTGTGGTGGTATGTTTTAAGCTTGTTTTTGGGTTAGAATTGTTGTTAGTATGGTTTAAGTGCCCTTAGAATGTTAGATCTGTGTTTGGGTAGTGTAAGAATGATAATCGGGTGTTTTTGGTAGTCTAGAAATGTTTCAGAATGTTCCCATGCGCCTAACTGATTTCCTGTGCCTAAGTGTCCTCATGCGCCCAAGGTGGTGCTCCCAAATAGTAGTCATGCGCCCAAGGTGGTGCGCTCAAATAGTGCTGATGCGCCCAGAAGATTGTCCGGGTGGCTAAGTGTTGGTCATGCTCCTGAATAGTGCCCATGCGCCCAGAATTGTTCCTGCGACTAAGTGTTGGAATGCCTGAACAGGGCTCATGCACCGAAATAGTGCTGATGCGCCCAGGAGTTTTATACTTAGAATTTTTATGCTCATGCGCCTGAATGTTCCATTGTGCCTAGTTTTAGACTTAGGGTTTTCTAAAGGCTTTAAGAGGTGGATGTTTGAGATTGGTCCTGTTGAGATGTGATGGCTTATGCTTGATGTATGCATGGTGATGTGATGAGGTTTATGATGTGTGTGTGTGTGATGTGTTATCTTTCTTCGTTAAACGGTTTTTAAAACGTATGTATTATGTTATATTATACATTATGTATCATGTTATGGCTTTACGTGGTGTGATGTATGTAGGTGCATACGTAAAGTATTATGTAACGAAGTGAAAGATAACGATAATGAAAAGTGGAACGTAACGAATGAAAGTCTTGCAAGCAATTAAGGAGGTGCACAACCATTAGGTTGTTAGCTCAACTGTGTGCGGTTTAGCTAACCCGAATGATGCACACAGGGAGTCTATCCCTGAGAGAGACTCGAGGGGGTCTAATCCTTGAGATTGACCCGAATGATGTCATGATGCTCGCCCCGGTACTGTGTCAGTCTTCGGACACGAGTCGGGGGTTTGTTTACAGGCCCCGGCATAGTATCAGCTTTCGAGCATGAATCGGGGGTATTGCAGGAGACAGGATCTGATTTATGATAAGAGATGTAATGAACGAATGAATGAACGATGATGAAGATAATAATAAATATTATCAATGTGTACGTATAATGTGTGATCGCGTACGATTGTGAAGATTATGTTTTAACGAATGTAAAGAATTTTATTTACACAACTAGAACTCACTCAGCGTCGCTGACCTTTTTGTATGCATGATAGTTGGCAGGTATTTTGTTGAGGCTGAGGAGTTGCAGGCATGGATGCATACGCTACTGGGAACGTTTTAGGGCTGGCATCCGCATTTTGATATGATATTGTATTTGAAATGTTAACGATTTATGTGATCAGATAATATATTTTAATTGTCAATAAAAAGTTTTAAATTCCGCTGCAAAAGTAATGTATGTTTTAAATATTTTATGCAATGACGGTCCAGCTGTGAGGTCCTAGGGATCGGGGCCTTACATGTCGTAAACGTTGTTGTAGATGGTGTAGAATGTCGAGATTTTCCTTCTCAAATTAAACAACTAGTCCACGACACATTCAAGGATTTGATGAAAATGTTTTGATACCTTGTTCCCTGTCCGACCAATAGAATAGTGCCTATATTTTAGGGATTGCACCTAAAGGCTTGGGAAATCAAAACGAAGGTGTTGAAGATCAAGACAAGTTGCGTGAGAACTCTATTCCGCGTGAGAAGATATTTCTTGTGCGAGACCTTTTGATTTTAGTATAAATATGTTGCTTTTGTTCTCTTTGTAATTAATCTTCATATTGAGCGAAAATTTTATTTTAATCTTCTATTAGAGAGCAATAATATTGAATCTTATTTATTTGTTGCTTGTTTCTACTCGATTTCTTAAGTTTCATTGTTCTAATCATGTTACCGTGTTAGTTTTCATTCCAAGTCTCAAACATGAGATCGATCTATATTAGAAAAACAATCTTAACAATTGGTATCACAGCCATGAGTGCTTTAGATCGATTGGATTAGAATTCGAAGCGTTTTGAAGAGTATTTGAGCTGCAAATTCGGTTTATTCTTAAAGATTGACTTGATTTCTACTATTATGCAGAATTTTGATGTCCTTAAGATCTTTAACATGAAAAAGAAGCTCATTTGAAGAAATTGAAGTGGAAAAGATCAAAATTGCACTGATTTGATTATGTGAAAACTCACTAATCACACTCGAGAAGCTCTATTTTCACGTGAGAAGTTCAGAATTCGCAAAAGTTTCTTACAGAAAAATTCCTTTCGCGTTAACTTCATCATTTTGCAAAATTTTGTTACAAATGTCTTCACGCGAGAAGTTCTAGCAAAAAGCGTTATGCGAAAAGTTTGATTACTTGTTTCGCAAGAGAAGTTCAAGATTTATTTAAATTTGAATTAGTTTGATTTCTGATTTTCAACAATAGCCAATTTAAAGAATCTTACTGCTACCTTAAGTCTTGATAATGAGATTGAAATAAGCACTAAGCCTCTAAGACTTCTGAGTGAAGATGACTATCCTGATTGGTTGTATCATTTGAGAATCATTTCATTTACACCGAACCAAGGATGTTACGGTCGATCAAATACAGATAGTGTATTCCTATGTATACAAATGATAAGGCAGAACTGGTTCCAAAACCTAAACACCTCTGGGATGAGGAAGACATAAAAAATCTAGAACTTGATAATAAAGCTTGCGCAGTAATAACCATGGCTTTAACTACTGAAATAGCTCAGAAATTCAAATATTATAGAGGAGCCAAAGTGTTATGGGATGCCATGGAAGAACATATTATGGTAAACAAGGATATGCAAGAAAGTTGGAAAGATATGTTGAATCAAGAATTCAACATGTCCAATCATGTGCTTGGTGAGACGTTGAGACACTGTAGATGCTTCTTTTGAAGATTAACATTTGTCTTTGTGTGTCTTTTACATTTTTGTCATAGTATAGGGACTTTTCATGTAAATATGTTCCTTTGTTTTCTTGATTAGTATAAATAGCATAGATATGTATGGTGTAGGTAAGTTTTTAGCATTTTAGATGTATTGTAACTGTTTTCTACACTTTGTATTCTTCTATATGCTAATCAATGAAAACTCTATGAATTTTTGTTGATTTGCTTGTATTGAATTGAATACTTGTGTGTTTTAGATTGAATTGTGTTCATATATCATCACAGATCGATCCATTTTGAGCCTATCAAATGGTATCAGAGCTTTTGGTTCAGTGATTGAAGTTCTTCAACTATCAAACTCTCAAAATCACTTGAATCTTTGATTGATAAACAATTCAGTCATATAATTATTGAATTCAGTTGTGTTTCTTCATCAGGAACCTGATTTGATTCACAATTAGCTGTACAATTCGTTCAAATCAGTGAATTTGAGCAAAAAGCTCTTCGAACCTGTTCTTCATTTTTCGAACCTGTTCTTGAATCAAAAGATCAATTTTGGTTGTTAATTGAAGAAATTGAAGTTGAAGGATTGATTATTGATCAATTTCCTACATAATTTGAGGATTTCAGATCAATTAATCAAGTTTTGAAGGAATTCAGAAAATTTAAGTTCGTATGAAACTGTAACACCCGAAACCTCGGTCAAAATAAAAAGGAAAGAAAAGTATTTTGAAGAAAATAAAAAGAAAGCAAAGTTAAGGGGTGCTTCATGTAAATAGTTCCAAAAAGTAAAAAATGCACTTTATATGGGAATGGCCGCCCATATCATCTTGCTGCTGCTGTTGTTCGACCGAAAAGAAGAAGAACTGAAATCCTAATTTCTCTCAGGCGAATTCTGAAGAAGAATCTTCGAGGTTAGTAGGTTTTTGTGATTAATTGGTTCGGTTTTGTTGGGGTTTCATCCTTAAAACCGATTTTTATGTGTTCATAGTGTTTGGGTGTTTGTATTGGCTTGTTCCAGGCGTTTGAACTCTTGTGCACGCAAGTTGGGAGGAGATTCACTTATTTGCTGCAATAGGTGAGTTCTAGGACCCCGATTCTATGTTTTTAAACTTCTTTGGGGCTGAAAATGCATCTAAAATGTTTCACAATTGTTATGTACGATAACCGTGTGTATATGTGTATGAATTTCTGTGCTTTTTGAGGTTGTAAGCTTGTTCTAAGTGTTTAGCATGATAGATCAATGTTAAGAATGTATAAAAATGAGGTTTTAGAACTGGTTATAGCATAAGTCTCATTTACAGGTCTAATGCTTCATCCGCATTTACACTGTGATAACTGCCTAAGTGTTTTGTTCACCCGCATTTACAGTTGTTCACCCGCATTTGCAGTTGTTTACCCGCATTTGCCTTAATTCAACCATAAGTGTTCACCCGCATTTACAGTGTTCACCCGCATTTACAGTTGTTCACCCCCATTTGCAGTTGTTCACCCGTATTTTCCTAAATTCAGCCTAAGTGTCCATCAGCATTTCTTTCTATACATGTGAATTTGCTATAGTGTTCATCAGCATTTCCTTTAAGGCAGAATAATTTGCAAGTGTTCACCCGCATTCACTTTTGTTCATCCGCATTTGCAAGTGTTCACCCGCATTCACTTTTGTTCATCAGCATTCGCAGGTTATTCACCCGTATTAGTTTTGTTCACCCACATTTGTTCTCATTCATCCGCATTCCCTTAGGATTTAAGGAAATTTCTGGGATTTTGGATGATCAGAAATTAGGGTTTGACCATGGTTGACTTGGTGCTTGTATCTAATTATCTTATGCATGTTGTGGGTTGTCGTTATGTGCCTATTATGATATTAAAATTTGACTTTATGTGGATTTCCTATGATCATAAAGTATTATTATTAATCAAGTGAAAGATTATTATTAACGAAAAGTGGAACATAAAGAATGAAAAAACTTGCAAGTAAAAATTTACAGGAGGTGCACGACCATGTTGTCGTTAGCTCAACTGTGTACGGTTTAGCTAACCCAAAGGATGTACACAGGGTCAATCTTTAAGATTGAGGGGACCACTGTTGCTGCCCGGTACTGGTGTCAGCATATGTGCACCACGGATGGAGTCTATTTATAGACTTCAAGGCCCAGTACCAGGTTTATGCGCATTATATGGGGGGTATAGCACTTTGGTCCATATCGACAGTGAAAGATAATAATAAATAAACAAGAAAGAGAATTGTGATGATGTAATGGATATGATTTGTATGTATGATGTGTGATCACATCCGAAAGAAAGATAAGATATTTTCTTTAAGAAGTATTTTGTATACAAATCTATCAAGATATTTTTATGATTTTAAAACTAGGACTCACTCAGCAAAGCTGACTTTTATGCATTTTCAGTTGGCAGGTAATATTGCTGAGGATGGCACTCAGGGAGGCTACTCGTCGGGACAAGGCTGACATCCATTCATGAATATACATTGTTGTTTTGTAATGCAAACTAATGATCTTTTGTAACTGTACTAAACATGTATTACTTAGCAACAACGTTTATAAATTAATGAATGGCTTTTAAATGTTTAAATTTCGTTGCATTGTGATAATGAATTATGAAATGTTTTATGAATAGTGCTGTGAATGTCCAACTGTGAGGTCTCCGGGAACGGGGCCTTACAAGTTGGTATCAGAGCCAAAGTTTAAGAGAAATGGGTAAATATCTTCAAAAACCTAAACTTAAACTGAAAATGGGACCAAATGGAGGGATGCCGGACCGAGTAGCTACATGCCATCAGATATTTCTTTTCATTATGATAACCGGTATTATGTGCGCATGCTATTTGATTTATGTGCTTTAGTAGATTTGAATACTGATGTAGTCAGGATAGGAAATGCTCGGGGAACGAAGAGTAAAGTAAGTGGCTAATCACAACTGGCAAGTGTAATTAGGGACTTACTATACTTAACATTAACTGAGCTATTACCTTGAATGACCGTGTGAGTGTTTGAATCTTATAGTGTTAAAGGATGGCTGGAGGTAGAGCATCTAAGGCTTCTAGAGGTGGAGTACGGGGTGGTCGTGCTGGTAGGCCCCGGGCCGCAAAGAACAAAACCAAGACCGCAGAGATGGCTCCTGTTGGGCCTGATCTTCATCACCCAGAGGGGGTGGATGAGAGTGCTAACTTAAGAGCCTCGGTGAAGGAGGCAGTGGTGGAGGAGGTTCACCAAGTCATGCAGACAATCCTACCGTCTGTCATGACTGAAGTGATCCGAGCTGTGAGGGAGGATGAACGAAAGGAGAAGGAAGAGGAGAGGAGAACGACTGCTGGCAGGGGAGGTGATGTGAGGGATCATGATGATGAGGAGGAGATGAATGTTGAAAGGGGAGCCTCCAGTGATGAAGAAGATGTAGAGGTGCAGGAAACCGCGAGGGGATGCAGCTATGGGGCATTCCAACGGTGTAAACCCCCTACTTTTGACGGCAACGGTAACGCTGCTACTGCCCACCGCTGGGTTAGAAAGATGGAGGCAGTGTGGATATTAGTGAGTGCAGGGAGGATCAGAAGGTGAAATTCGCCACTCACTCATTCGTTGACTCGGCACTGTGTTGGTGGGACAATCTTGTCCAAGCCGAGGGCAACAGGGCTGTCGGGAGGATGAGATGGAGTGAACTGAAAAAGTTAGTGATTGAGGAATTCTGTCCTCATCGAGAACTCGACAAGATAGAAAGGGAGTTCCTACAGCTTGAGGCGGGAACCATGACCCACCAGCAATATACCACCAAGTTTAACGAAATGGCGAGGCTGGTGCCGGATCAGGTGACGCCAGTGTCAAGGAAGATTAAGCGGTATATTCAAGGGTTGCCTGCTGACATCGGTAGGCACTTGATCGCTACCCGAATGAGCACTTTTAGGTCGGTGGTAGATTTAGCTGGGAGACTGTACGATGAAAGAGAAGTGGAGGTGGTGGAGGTGAAGAAGACGGGTGGTAATAACAAGAGTTAGAACTGGAAGAGATTCGGGCGTGGTGGTTTCACCCCGAACAGTAAGAGGCAGAGGGTGGAGGATCGTCGAGTGGTTACTGTAAGCTCGGGGTTGAAGCGGTGTGATAAGTGTGGGAAGGAACATAGCGGGGAATGCCGCTTGGTATGAATGTCTGCTGCAAATGTGGCAAGCCCAGTCACATTTCAAAGATGTGTGGAGCCCCACGGTGTTTTAACTGTGGTGAAATCGGCCATATGAACAAGGATTGCATGAAGCCAAGGGTTGAAAGTTCTGGGTTGAAGAAGAGGCCGGAAGAAGGAGGGCAGAGGGCAAGTACAAGAGCCTTCATGACGACCCGAGAAGAAGCCCGGGTAGACCCCAACGTCGTGTCAGGTGTGTTCCTAGTAAACCAAACTTGTGCCTTTGTATTATTTGATTCTGGTGCTAGTAGGAGTTTCATATCTGCTGCCTTCTGTGCTAAATTGCCTGTTAGTAGTAGGAGCATCGATGAACCTTTTGATGTAGAAACTGCTATTGGTAAGTCTACCAGAATTTCTGATATGATTGAGGATTGTGGCATAGAGCTAGAAGGCCATAAGTTCTCTGCTAAGCTATATGTGATGCCCCTAGGCGGATTTGATGTAGTACTAGGGATGGACTGGTTAGTAGCCTATGAGGCGAACATCGTGTGTCAGAAGAAGATGACTCGGTTAGTTGCACCCGATGGGAGTTCAGTGACAGTTTATGGTGATCGCATCACTACGGTTCCGAAAGTGATTTTGATGACAGTGGCAGAGAAGTGTATGAGGCGCGGATGTTGTGCCTACTTGGCATACGTGAAAGATGTGGACGTGTTGATACCATAATTATCAGAAGTGCCAGTGGTACGTGATTTCCCAGATGTGTTTCTCGAAGATCTACCAGGTGTGCCATCGAGCTGTGAGATAGAATTTCAGATCGACTTGATACCCGGTGCGCAACCCGTTGCCAAGGCAACGTATCGGTAAGCTCCGACCGAGATGAAAGAACTGATGGAACAGCTACAGGAACTAATGGATAAGGGGTTTATTAGACCGAGTATCTCTCCTTGGGGTGCTCCGGTATTATTCGTAAAGAAGAAAGACGGTAGTATGAGAATGTCTATAGACTACCGAGAGTTGAACAAGTTGACAGTGAAGAACCGATACCCCCTACCAAGGATTGATGACCTGTTTGACCAGCTTCAAGGTGCCAGTTGGTTTTCCCAATTAGATCTTCTATCTGGCTACCATCAGCTGAAGGTAAAGGAACAAGATATCCCGAAAACAGCGTTCCGCACGCGTTATGGACATTACGAGTTTCTCGTCATGTCATTCGGTTTAACTAACATGACAGCTACCTTTATGGATCTGATGAACCGAGTGTGTCGGCCGATGTTAGATAAAACAGTGATTGTGTTTATTGATGATATTCTGATTTATTCGAAGAGCAAAGAAGAACATGCCAGCCACATACGTCAAGTGTTGGAGACACTTAGAAAGGAGAAGTTGTATGCTAAATTCTCTAAGTGTGCTTTCTGGTTACGCGAGGTTCAATTTTTGGGTCATGTGGTGAATACCGAAGGAATTATGGTGGACCTGGCAAAGGTTGAGGTAGTGATGCAATGGAAGTCTCCAAACACGCCATCTGAGATTCGCAGTTTCTTGGGTTTAGCGGGTTACTACCGGAGGTTTATCCAAGACTTTTCCAAGATAGCCTCACCTTTGACTAAGTTGACACGCAAGGATGTGAAGTTTGTGTGGGGACGAGGACAGGAGGATGCTTTTGAGGAGTTAAAGGCAAGATTAACTCAAGCTCCTGTTTTGACATTACCTGAAAGCAGTGAAGACTTAGTGGTGTATTTGGATGCCTCCTATTCGGGACTGGGTTGCGTGTTAATGCAACATGGGAGAGTAATAGCCTACGCATCCCGACAGTTAAAAACCCACGAGGTCAATTATCCCACGCATGATTTGGAGCTCGCGGCTATGGTCTTTGCATTAAAGATTTGGCGGCATTACCTGTACGGGGTGAAATGCACAATCTTCACGGACCACAAGAGCCTAAAGTATTTCTTTGAGCAGAAAGATCTCAACATGAGGCAGAGGAGGTGGTTAGAGCTGATTAAGGATTGTGATTGTGAAATCCATTACCATCTGGGTAAAGCCAATGTAGTGGCTAATGCCCTCAGCCGAAAAGAGAGACCCGAGCCAATCCGGGTGAAGGCTTATCAATTGGTGATGACCTCTGACGTGATGACACAGGTCAAAGGATTCCAAGATGAAGTGTTAAAAGAAGATCGCCTCAACTTCGAAAGGATGAGAGGTTTAGTCGCAGAACCGGGGGAGAATACCCACGGGGTTAAAACCCGCTTTGGACGGATGTGGATTCCTTGATATGGGGATCTACATGGGCGAATTATGGACGAAGCTCATTAAACTCGATACTCCATTCATCCCGGTGCTACCAAGATGTATCAAGACATGAAGAAAGACTACTGGTGGCCGGGTATGAAACGTGACGTGGCAGAGTATGTGAGTAAGTGCCTTACTTGCTTACAAGTGAAGGCAGAGCATCAAAAGCCATACGGGAAGATCCAACCGTTGGATATACCCGAGTGGAAGTGGGAGCACATCACCATGGACTTCATCACGAAGCTACCCCGTACGGCGAGGGGGTATGATACCATATGGGTGATAGTTGATCGTCTGACAAAGAGTGCTCACTTCCTACCGATTCGCGAGATGTATTCATCTGAGAGATTGGCGGGTCTATTCATCAAAGAGATTGTAGCTCATCATGGTGTGCCAGTTTCTATCGTGTCAGATCTTGACACCCGATTCATGTCGAAGTTCTGGAAGAGATTTCATGATGCCATGGGGACGAGGCTACATATTAGCACGGCTTACCATCCTCAAACGGATGGTCAGTCTGAGAGGACGATCCAGAAGCTCGAGGATATGCTTCGTGCTTGCGTGATCGACTTTGGGGGAAATTAGGATGATCACTTACTGTTAGCAGAGTTCTCGTACAACAACAGTTATCATGTCAGTATCGGTATGCCGCCATACGAGATGTTGTATGGTAGGAGGTGTAGAACGCCCGTGTGTTGGGGAGACATTGGGCAGAAAGAATTGGGAAGCATCGAAGTGATCGAGGCTACAACTGAGAAGTTGGAAAAGATCAAAGCCTTTATGAAGGCAGCCAAAGATAGGCAAAAGTCGTATGCCGATAAGAGGCGCTGACCCATCGAGTTCAATGTGGGTGATAAAGTCATTTTAAAGGTCTCACCTTGGAAAGGGATCATCCGGTTCCGGAAGAGGGGCAAGCTGAGCCCCAGATACATAGGACCTTTCCGAATCGTTGCACGAGTAGGAGAGGTGGCCTATCGCCTAGAATTGCCCGATGAGTTAAGTGGGATTCACCCGACATTCCATGTATCTCATCTAAGAAAATGCTTAGCCGATAAAGATATGATTGTACCATTGGATGATATTGAAGTGGATGAGCAACTCAATTATATGGAGCAACCAGTGGCAATCATCGACCGAAAAGAGAAGAGGTTGAGAAATAAAGTGGTTCCACTTGTGCGGGTACAGTGGAGACATCAAAAGGGTTCCGAGTCTACGTAGGAGACCGAAGATGAAATGAGGCAGCACTACCCTCAGTTATTTGAAGAATGACAGGTTTCGGGGACAAAACCTCTTTAAGGGGGGGCAGACTTGTTACACCCGAAACCTCGGTCAAAATAAAAAGGAAAGAAAAGTATTTTGAAGAAAATAAAAAGAAGGCAAAGTTGAGGGGTGCTTTGTGTAAATAGTATCAAAAAGTCAAAAATGCACTTTATATGGGTATGGCTGTCCATATCATCTTGCTGCTGCTGTTGTTCGACCGAAAAGAAGAAGAACTAAAATCCTCATTTCTCTCGGTCGAATTGTGAAGAAGAATCTTCGAGGTTAGTAGGTTTTTGTGATTAATTGGTTCGGTTTTGTTGGGGTTTCATCCTTAAAACCGACTTTTATGTGTTCTTGGTGTTTGGGTGTTTGTTTTGGCTTGTTCCAGGCGTTTGAACTCTTGTGCACACAAGTTGGGAGAAGATTCACTTGTTTGCAGCAATAGGTGAGTTCTAGGACCCCGATTCTATGTTTTCAAACTTCTTTGGGGCTGAAAATGCATTTAAAATGTTTTACAACCATTATGTATGATAACCGTGTGTATATGTGTATGAATTTCTGTGCTTTTTGAGGTTGTAAGCTTGTTCTAAGAGTTTAGCATGATAGATCGATGTTAAGAATGTATAAAAATGAGGTTTTAGAACTGGTTATAGCATAAGTCTTATTTACAGGTCTGATGGTTCATCCGCATTTACACTGTGATAACTGCCTAAGTGTTTTGTTCACCCGCATTTATAGTTGTTCACCCGCATTTGTAGTTGTTTACCCGCATTTGCCTTAATTCAACCTTAAGTGTTCACCCGCATTTACAGTGTTAACCCGCATTTACAGTGTTCACCCGCATTTACAGTTATTCACCGGCATTTGCAGTTGTTCACCCGTATTTGCCTAAATTCAGCCTAAGTATCCATCAGCATTTCTTTTTATACATGCGCATTTGCTACAGTGTTCATTAGCATTTCCTTTAAGGTAGAATAATTTGCAAGTGTTCACCCGCATTCACTTTTGTTCATCCGCATTTGCAAGTGTTCACCCGTATTCACTTTTGTTCATCAGCATTCGCAGGTTATTCACCCGTATTAGTTTTGTTCACCTGCATTTTTTCTCATTCATCCGCGTTCCCTTAGGACTTAAGGAAATTTCTGGGATTTTGGAAGATCAGAAATTAGGGTTTGACCATGGTTGACTTGGTGCTTGTATCTGATTATCTTATGCATGTTGTGGGCTGTCCTCATATGCCTATTATTATATTAACATGTGACTTTATGTGGATTGCCTATGATCATAAAGTATTATTATTAATCAAGTGAAAGATTAATATTAACGAAAAGTGGAACATAAAGAATGAAAAGACTTGCAAGTAAAAATTTACAGGAGGTGCACGACCATGTTGTCGTTAGCTCAACTATGTACGGTTTAGCTAACCCAAAGGATGTACACATGGTCAATCTTTAAGATTGAGGGGACCACTGTTGCTGCCCCGGTACTGGTGTCAGCATATGTGCATCACAGATGGAGTCTATTTATAGACTTCAAGGCCCAGTACCAGGTTTATATGCATTATATGGGGGGTATAGCACTTTGGTTCATATCGATTGTGAAAGATAATAATAAATAAGCAAGAAAGAGAATTGTGATGATGTAATGGATATGATTTGTATGTATGATGTGTGATCACATTTGAAAGAAAGATAAGATATTTTCTTTAAGAAGTATTTTGTATACAAATCTATCAAGATATTTTTATGATTTTAAAACTAGGACTCACTCAGCAAAGTTGACTTTTATGCGTTTTTAGTTGGCTGGTAATATTGCTGAGGATGGCACTCGGGGAGGCTACTCGTCGGGACAAGGCTGACATCCATTCATGAATATAACATTTTTGTTTTGTAATGCAAACTAATGATCTTTTGTAACTGTACCAAACATGTATTACTTAGCAACATCATTTATAAATTAATGAATGGCTTTTAAATGTTTAAATTCCGCTGCATTGTGATAATAAATTATGAAATGTTTTATGAATAGTGCTGTGAATGTCCGACTGTGAGGTCTGCGGGAACGGGGCCTTACAGAAACTGATGAATGTGGCGCATTATGTCAAAAACACTGCTGAAAATTTCCTAAGTGTTAGGCGCATAACAACTGTTTAGGCGCATTTCAACTGTGTGGGCGTTTTTCAGTTAGGCGTTTTTCTACTGTTAGGACACATTTCAACTGTTGGGACACTTTGGAAGTTGACAATCCAAGGAATTCTAGGCGTTTTACAACTGCTGAGGCATTTTTGAACTATTTGAGCGTTTTACCAACTAGGCGTCTGACAACAGTTCAGGTGTCACACCCTCAAAATCCGCGTGCGGGGTTTTATTGCGAGGCGCGTGACATACCAGGATCTCAGTCATTAGTTACTCAGAATGACTCTATATGAACTAACATTCAAAATCATAGTTTAACTTTAAAACATGCGGAAGCGTTAAATAAACGAGTAAACCCAAAACAATGTAACATGATTTAAAATGCGCAAACATAAGCGCCCAAGTATTATGCAAAACCAAAACACGATGTTTAAACAATCATAATCCAAAACAATGTTTCATAATGTGCTGACAAACACCAAGATGCTGACCCGTGTGACGTGCTCCTAGGCAATAGCAACCTTAACCTGAGAATAGCATACTAAAAGAGTCAACACAATGGTTGGTGAGTTCAAGAGTTTGCGTTTAAACATAAACCAATAACAGTTGCAAAATATAAGATGTGTACCGTAATAGATAGCTAGTCTATAAACAAAAAGTAATAATCATAGTGATTTCATGATTGAAGCTGACTGTGTTATGTTTGCTCCTGCCACACGACTTACCAGGTCATGACAAATGTTCGTTAGGACAATATTGCACCCATTTGACCTCGAGTCGCACAGGTGGGGCTCGTCAGACCCAGTAGTACTACCCAAAATTTCCCGCGAATCATAATTATTAACAATCCGAAAGTGTGAGGAATTTCATGGTAATCAAAACTATATTATACTATACACAACTTATCATGATAAAGCGTTTGTAAAACCAGTGTGCTATCTCCCCCAAAAGAGAGTATGTAAAAGAGTGGGGCATGAACTCACCTGATGCGTGCAAGAAATAACTTAATGCTTAACTTGAGAGAAAGAGTGGAAAGACAACCTTCAAAGGTCACCTAGAACACATGAGAACATAAGTACGTGTACACAGAATCATAATGAAACCCTAAGTGCTCTATAAACCAAAGAACTCAAAGTTTGAGAAAGACAAGACACATTTGACCCAGTTGACCCGTTTGACCCGTTGGTGACATTATAGGTGAAATTCCATTCAAACAAGCATAACAGTACATCACACATGATTTTCATACAAACTGATTACATATAACACTTCATTAACCACATGTACTAACTAGATCATCATACAGCCAGATATCATACAAGTCATGCGAATCTCAAACAATTATCATGCTCAACATAGCAACAACACAACCAATGCATCATACATAGAATCAAATCATGCACAGCATGCCATGTGAAGCAACTCACGACTTCACACCCTAAACCCAGCCAATCCTACTAAGTAGGGGCCTCAGATTCGCATGCGTGTATGATGATCATCAACATACTATTCAACAGAATTCACATCAACCAAGATATTCAACCATGATCAACTACAAACCAAACAATAGTTCTATCATAACCCATATGACCCATATCCATGTAATCCCACAAACAGGCCAAATCTATCAATTAACCCAATAAACATTCATACAACCCAAAAGATACATTCTACAACCTTAGGAATCATCCATGAACATGCTAACATGATCCTAATGTCTCAAATATGTTCAAATCCTCATACCCAAGAATTTGTGCATATAAAGTTTCCCTTTTGGGAAAGCACATCTTGAAGACTATCAAACATACAAGACATACATGGATTCATCAATAATATACCAATTATCACAATTCATCAACCTTCATAGCCAAAAGTTACTATCTTTAGTAAGACATGAACTACAACACTCATTCTTGGATTTCTAGCATTCAAATCAACAATCTAACATCCAACTATCCTCAAAAACACATTAACAACATCAATTCATCATCCAATCACCAACTTCATGCAATAAAGTTACTATTAATAGTAACGTATGAACAACGCAACAAAATCATAGCTTTCTTGCATAATCGACGTTAACTAGCATCAATCTAACCTAACTAACATAATAACATCAACAAACAACCAAGAATCGACCTTCAATTGCAATATTCGAACTAGGGTTTCGGCCACAATGAAAAACCATCAAAAATGTAAAAATCTAACCTTTAAACGTGTAATGGCTATTGAGGATTCTAACGCGTTGTATAACTTGAAATCGACCAAAACCGAATGGTAATCACTTGTTCTTGCTTGAAATCATAGGTTTGTGTGTGTTTGAGTGTGTGTCACAGCCGATGGGTATGTGGGGGCTAGGGTTGGGATTTTTGGTTTTATTTAATTTATCAATATTACCATTTAAACCCTTGTAATTTACTTTTTATAAAAATGAAGCTTTTAAACTCTTTTTAAAAAGGTTTTTAACTACAATAACAAGCATATAAACTAAAAATGACAATTATATATTTTATCTTTATTAGATACAAAACATACGGATTAAATACACACGTTTCCACGTTACTCGATAAAATTCACAAATAATATTTAAATCACGTAAGCACATAAGCACAACTTAATAATCACGTCAACAGCTAGATTATTATCTGTTTAGCATTATTAATTATTATTAAGTCACCAACATTCAACGACAACTAGTGTGTGCTCATGACACGTGTATGCAAGACTTAACGAAACTAACGGAGTTTGGTAACAGAAAATTACCGGATGTCACATTATCCCCATGTTGAAAGAATTTTCGTCCCGAAAATTGCGTTACATGGTGAGTGTTCCATCACTGGTCTACTGCATTGGCATAAAGTAATCGACTGAGTTTCGGGTGAGTTGTCACATCATCCCCATGTTGAAAGAAATTTCGTCCCGAAATTTAATCAGTACCTTCACCGGCTGGCATCGACTTTTCAAACAGCTGAGGATACTTAAGCTTCATTTGGTCCTCACGTTCCCACGTGAATTCTGGTCCACGTCTCGAGTTCCAACGAACCTTGACTATGGGTATCTTGCTTTGCTTAAGTGTCTTCACCTCACGATCCATCACTTCGACCGGTTCCTCAAAGAAGCGTAATTGTTCGTCTACTTGAACTTCTTCCAACGGTACAACCATTGTTTCATCCATTAGGCACTTCTTTAGATTTGAAACATGGAATACATCATGGATTCCACTCAATGAATCAGGTAAGGCTAGTCGATAGGCCACTGGACCTATTCTTTCCAATATCTCAAACGGTCCAACGTATCTCGGATTTAGTTTTCCTCTTTTACCAAACCGAATCACGCCTTTCCACGGTGAGACTTTCAACAAGACTTTGTCACCAACCTGAAATTCTAGAGGTTTCCGTCGCTTGTCAGCATAACTTTTCTCTCTGTCGCGCGCTGCTCGCGCTGCAGCCATACGGTTCCTTATTTGTACAATCTTTTCAGTAGTCTCGTGTACTAACTTAGGACCCGTTAGTTGGCTATCACTAATTTCAGCCCAACAAACTGGTGATCTATATTTTTTCCCATACAAAGATTCAAAAGGTGCTGCCTTTATGCTAGTGTGATAGCTGTTGTTGTAAGAAAATTCCACCAATGGTAGGTGAACTTCCCAGTTATTCCTGAAGTCAATCACGCAAGCACGTAACATGTCCTCCAAAGTCTGTATAGTACGCTCGCTTTGACCATCAGTCTATGGATGATAAGCAGTACTCATATCCAATCGCGTACCTAAAGATTTCTGCAGTGATTGCCAGAAGTGCGATGTGAAACGAGAATCGCGGTCGGAAATAATTGAGATCGGTACTCCATGCCTCGAAACGATCTCCTTCAAATAGAGTCGGGTTAATTTCTCCATCTTGTCTATTTCCTTTATCGCTAGGAAATGAGCAGACTTTGTTAATCTATCCACGATAACCCATATTATGTCGCAACCAGTAGAAGTTTGAGGTAACTTAGTAATAAAATTCATTGATATCTGATCCCACTTCCACATAGGGATCTCGGGTTGTTGTAATAGTCTAGACGGTTTCTGATACTCCACTTTAACCTTTGAACAGGTCAGACACTTGCTCACATATGTAGCTACATTCGCCTTCATGTTAGGCCACCAATAGTGCGCCTTCAGATCGTGATACATCTTGTCAGATCCAGGATGTATAGAGTACTTAGACTTATGTGCCTCACTCTTGACCAAGTCTCTCAGATTTTCGTGTAGAGGTACCCAAAGTCTATCCATGAAACAACGAATTCCATCCGCTTTTACTTCCAATTGTTTTTCCATTCCCTTTAACGATTCAGACCCAATGTTTTCTACTTTCAAGGCTTCTGTCTGAGCCTCTCGGATTTGTTCAGGTAACGTGTGCTAACGGTAAGCTGCAAAGCTCGCACACGTCGAGGCTTAGCAGTTTCTTTCCTACTCAGCGCGTCAACAACTACATTTGCTTTCCCAAATGATATTTGATGGCACAATCATAGTCGTTCAGTAGTTCTACCCAGCGTCTTTGCCTCATGTTCAATTCCTTTTGCTCGAAGATGTGCTGAAGACTCTTGTGATCGGTGTAAATAGTGCATTTGGTACCGTACAAGTAGTGTCTCCTGATCTTTAAGGCAAAAACTACTGCACCTAGTTCCAAGTCATGGGTGGTATAGTTCTTCTCATGAATCTTCAACTGTCTAGAGGCGTAAGCTATCACCTTATCCCGCTGCATCAGGATGCATCCAAGCCCTTGAATGGAAGCGTCACAATAGACTACGAAATCATCACTACCATCCGGTAACGCTAATATTGGTGCGCTACACAATTTCTGTTTCAGTAACTGGAAAGCAGATTCCTGACTCTCACCCCATTTGTATGCTGTTCCCTTTTGAGTCAAGGCTGTGAGAGGTTGTGCTATCTTAGAGAATCCTTTAATGAATCATCGATAATATCCTGCTAATCCAAGGAATTGTCGTATCTCACTCGGTGTCTTAGGAACAGACCAATTCTTTATCGCTTCAATCTTTGCAGGATCAACATGTATTCCCTTCTTGTTGACAATATGACCTAAGAATTGTACCTCACGTATCTAGAAATCACACATAGAAAACTTTGCGTACAGTTGTTCATTTCTAAGTGATTCCAAGATTAAACGTAAGTGCTCTCCATGTTCTTTCTCAGTCCTTGAGTAGATCAATATGTCATCGATAAAGATGATAACAAACTGATCAAGATAGGGTTTGCACACGCGATTCATGAGATCCATGAATACTGCTGGTGTATTTGTCAACCCAAATGGCATGACCAAAAATTCATGGTGACCATATCGTGTACGAAAGGCAGTCTTCGAGATGTCCTCTTCTCGAACTCTCAGCTGATGTTACCCAGACCTCAGATCAATCTTAGAGTAGTAGCTTGATCCTTGCAGTTGATCAAACAAATCATCTATACGAGGTAAGGGATATCTATTCTTGATGGTGACTTTGTTCAGTTCCCTATAGTCAATGCACATTTGAAATGTACCATCCTTCTTCTTGACAAATAGAACTAGCGCTCCCCAGGGCGACGAACTCGGTCGGATAAACCCTTTATCCAACAGCTCTTGTAGTTGGGCGGATAATTCTTGCAGTTCGTTCGGAGCTAACGAGTAAGGTGCTCTCGCAATCGGAGTGGCTCCTAGAGTCAACTCAATTTGGAACTTGACTTGCCGATGAGGTGTTAATCCAGGCAGGTCTTCCGGAAACACCTCGGGAAACTCACGAACTACGTGGATATCCTCTATCTTCTTTTCCTCGGTCTGTTTATCTGTGACGAGCGCCAATATGGCCAGTCGACCTTTCCGTAACAACTTCTGTGCCTTCATGAATGAGAGGATGCCTATCACCGCACCACTCCTATCACCTCTGACCGTAAGGACTTCTTCGCCAATAGGAATCCGTATGATCTTCTCGTGGCATATGACTTCCGCTTGCTTATCGGAAAGCCAATCCATGCCTACTACCACATCAAAGCTTCCTAACGTAACAGGCATGAGATCTATGGCGAATGTATGACCAGCAAGCTCTATCTTGCAGTCTCTAAGAATATGCGTTACGTGAATCTGTGTACCGTCAGCTAACTCTACGGTGTATTTAGATTCTAAGGCTGAGGTCATATCGCTTAAAAGACTACAAACTTAGTGGAAACGAAACTTCTATCGGCTCCGGTATCGAATAATACGGTAGCAAAACGACCATTAACCGAAAATTTACCAGTTACTGTTGTAGGATCATTTAGAGCCTCACCTGAGCAAATGACGAAGGCTATTCCTTTGGCTCCATTTTTGTTATGGCCTCTATTGTTATTGTTGTTGTTGCCGCTGTTATTGTTTATGTTGTTGTCATTGTTGTTGTTATTGCCATTGTTGTTGTTGCCATTACCATTCCTTCTAAGCTGGGGACAGTTGCGTCTGTAATGGCCTTCTTTTCCACACTCAAAACAACCTTTCAGAGTTTCTTGTGATTGTTGAGGCTTCTTCATCAGTTCACCCCGACAGTCCTTCGCTGCATGCCCAATTTTACCACAGCGTTGGCATCGGAAGTTGTCACACCTGCCGGTGTGATGGTAGTTGCATCGATTGCACTTGGGACTTTTCCCCACATAGCCTCCTTGTCCCTGTGATGCCGAGGATGACTGATTGAAATTTCGGTTGTTGTCATACCTTCTTTGTTGCTTGGGAGGTTGCTGCTGCTGTTGTACCTGTTACTGCTGTTGTTGTGGCTGGTTACTGGAGGATGAAACTTTGTTACTAATGTTCTCCACTTTCGTTTGTTGTCGGGCACACTAGCAACCGCGCCTCGTTTGGGTAACCGTCCTTGCTCAACTGCCTGGTCAGTCAGCCTGTGGGCTGTTCGGATAGCTTGTTGTATGGTAGTGGGGTTGGAAGCAGTTACCATACTCTGAATTTCTGGCACCAGTCCACGTATGTAGTGCTCGACTCTCTTGTGCATTTCACTGACCATTCCAGGGCATAGTGTGGCCAACTCATGAGTACGGGTCGTGTAGGCTTCGATTTCTGAGCCTTGCATTTTGTGTTGCCAGAACTCAATCTCCAATTTCTGCCCTTCATTTCGGGGGTAGTATTCTTCGGTCATGATCCCCTTAAACTTATCCCAGGGTAGTTCATTGGCCATGGCTTGACCCAACATTTGTACCTGGGCATTCCACCAGGAAAGTGCTACGCCTTCCAATGTCCCGGTGGCATACTTCACCTGATCAGCAGGCGGGCAGTTGCATTTTGCAAAGACAGACTCTGTCTTCTCAAACCACCTTACAAGCCCTACAGCCCATTCTATCCCGCTGTAGGTATGGGGTTTACAGTCCATGAAGGACTTGTAGGTACATTGTGGTGGTCCTGTTTCGACAACCCAACATTAGTCAGATATCCTAGACAAATAACTAGGATAATTAGTTTAACCTCTTGTTATCATTTACCTGCTGGTTGTCCCGGTTGGGCAGCAACCACTGCCGCCTGAACATGTTCGTTGATTAAAGCAGCCAATTCCGCATGCGTCATGTTTATGGCTCCGGCACCACGGCCTTCGGCGCCACGTCCACGACCACACCCACGTCCTCTTCCACGTGCGTCAATATTTCACTTTACAATTCACAGATACAATAATGAGTAACATCCAACGCATTAATCTCATCAAAGTACAGTAAACAATAAGAAATAATGCATTCACCACAACCACAACATTTATAACAGAAATAATAATCAAAGACAAATAAATTGCAATTAGGTCATAAAATATTCCATCAATGTCAAAATTTAAGTTTGTTAGTTGGGTGGGAAACAACCCTTCCCACATAGGTTTCAAAGAAAAGAAACACTACATAGTCTAAGTCATATAAAAGTAGAATCAGTCCAGCACGTCAGATCCATCACTGTCCTCATCCATCTCTGCTGCTTCTTCTTCGGGGGCTTCCTCTGGTTCCTCTTCCGGGTCTTCCTCGTCAGAGTCCACCAAAGGTGCAGGGGCTTCAGCAATCTGAAGTGCTGCTAGCTATGCCTCTAGGTCAGCAAATCTATCATCTACCACTATGTTCTGATGATCCTGCGCGTCCATGAGCCCAATAAGTTCTACAACGTTGCCTGCTAGGGTATGATGTCCACCAATGGCCATCGAGAGTCGCTCCTGAAGCGTCTCTACCTGGTAGCGCAACTGACGCATATCAGATCGTAAGGCAGAGTTCTCATCAGTGAGTCCTCTAATCCGCTGTCGCTCCGTGTCTAGAGTGGCTACCAAAGCTGCAAACGCCTGCTCGAGAGGGATGCCCAAGGTAGGAAGAGTAGGCAATGCAGAGGCAGTCGATGACCTAGTCCTAGGTCGTGTAGGAGCTACTGGTGGTACACGCTCTCTATAAGCCATACGGTTTATGTAGGTGGGGTAGAAATCCCAGTTTCGCAAAGGATCGAGCTCAGGAGGTACGAAAGGCTGATCCCAGTCTATCTCGCCAGGAGGATAAGGATGTCGGGGCCAGTTAAATCCCCTATCAGGTATGGGAGAAGTAGGTGGTGACTCAGACCGTGCAGGTCTCTTGCCTAAATTTCTGGACGACGATGCCATGCTGCGAAGTACAGGATGCATATGCCAATGAGTATACAGTAAGGAGAGTAAGCGATAAGTAACTAACAACTATGCGGTTATAGTCTAGTGTGTGTATGCAACCTAGTTCCCTATAACCAATGGCTCTGATACCAATCTGTCACACCCTCAAAATCTGCATGCGGGGTTTTACCGCGAGGCGCGTGACATACCAGGATCTCAGTCATTAGTTATTCAGAACAACTCTATATGAACTAACATTCAAAATCAGAGTTTAACTTTAAAACATGCGGAAGCGTTAAATAAACGAGTAAACCCAAAACAATGTAACATGATTTAAAATGCGCAAACATACGCGCCCAAGTATTATGCAAAACCAAAACACGATGTTTAAACAATCATAATCCAAAACAATGTTTCATAACGTGCTGACAAACACCATGATGCTGACCCGTGTGATCTGCTCCTAGGCAATAGCAACCTTAACCTGAGAATAGCATACTAAAAGAGTCAACACAACGGTTGGTGAGTTCAAGAGAATAGCTTTTAAACTCTTTTTAAAAAGGTTTTTAACTACAATAATAAGCATAAACTAACAATGATAATTATATATTTTATCTTTATTAGATACAAAACATACGGATTAAATACACACGTTTCCACGTTACGCGATAAAATTCACAAATAATATTTAAATCACTTAAGCACATAAGCACAACTTAATAATTACGTCAACATCTAGATTATTATCTGTTTAACATTATTAATTATTATTAAGTCACCAACGTTCAACGACAACTAGTGTGTGCTCACGACACGTGTATGCAAGACTTAACGATACTAACGGAGTTTGGTAACGGAAAATTACCGGATGTCACATTATCCCCATGTTGAAAGAATTTTCGTCCTGAAAATTGCGTTACATGGTGAGTGTTCCATCACTGGTCTACTGCATTGGCATAAAGTAATCGAGTGAGTTTCGGGTGAGTTGTCACATCGAGAGGAGAACTCCACAGTTAAGCGTGCTCAGATGGCAGTAATCTATGGATAGGTGACCTCCCTGGGAAGTTTTCACCCGGGCAACCAAAAAAAAATCCGTGAGCTCCTCGTGGGCAAAGCGGACAATATTGGTGGTATGAAAGGCCGGGTGTTACAGAATGGTATCAGAGCCACTCTTGTGCCGTTCAGGATGTGGACTTACCTTGGTGGTATGAAGAGGCCGGGGGTTACAGAATGGTATCAGAGGTGCCGTTCAGGATGTGGGCCTTACCTCACCCAGAATGGTGACTTCTTGGGCTCATTGAGGACAAAAGGGGGGTAATTGTGACACCCTACATATATCCCACATCAGCCGTGGTCAGGAGAGATTGCTGGTTCATAAGGAATGCCCTGTCTCTAATATCACCAACGCGTTTTGGGCGTGTTGGCTGTGGATGAGAGGAGAACTCCACAGTTAAGCGTGCTCAGATGGCAGCAATCTAGGGATGGGTGACCTCCCTGGGAAGTTTTCACCCGGGCAACCAAAAGCAAATCCGTGAGCTCCTCGTGCGCAAAGCGGACAATATTGGTGGTATGAAAGGCCGGGTGTTACATCAGGCGTTTTGATACTGTTCAGACGCTTTTCAACTTGGGCGTTTTGGAATTTTTCTAAGGCAATCCCTTAGACGTTTTAAAGTCAAAGTCAAAGGAAGTACCACAACTGTTTGGGCATTTTACCACTATTTGGACGCATCAGCTTCAACACTTAGAAAAATTTTTGAAATTTTTCAGAAACTTAAAAAAAATCTAAAAATATTTTCAATTCATTGTTTTAATTCAAAACATTAAAAACAACAAAATCAAATTTCTTTTAAAATCAAAAACTAAAAATGGTAAAATCAGAAGACTCAGAGAACAGAGTTCCCAAGCTGAAGAATAGAGCAGATTTCAAGAATTGGTCATTGAGATTAAAACATCACTTGAATTCTATTGATACTGATCTATGGAAATCAATAGATAAAGGAGCTCACATTCCCATAACTTCAGATGGTCCTGATAGAGGTTTCGTTTACACCAAAGAATCTCAGGAACCATATCCTGAAGAAGGATTACAGGGTGATGATTTAAGGAAAGTTAAAAATGATATAAAAGCTTATTCTTTGATGTGCAAAGGACTGCCACTTGAAGTCCTTACAAGGCTTGATGATTATCAGACGGGATACACCATGTATAAGGCATTGAAAATAATATGTGAAGGTGGAAAGGAGATCCAGGATCTGAAAAATCAAAAGTTAAAGAGACAATTAGAACTTTTTGAACATTTATCTGGTGAAACAATAAATCAGATGATGAACAGATTTGTTCAACTGACAACTGAGATGTCGACTGCAGGCATCAAGAATGATTTAAAAGATCTGAACTTCAGGCTTCTCAATGCTCTTCCATTTTCATGAAAGCAAACAGTCACTCTGTTAAAGCATACTGAGAAATTCCCAATGGATATTGATCTCTTGATTGCTAAAATAGAATATGTTGAAATTGATGAAAGTTCTAGTAACAATGATAGAGCAGCTTCGATGTCACAATATAAATATGTTGCTTCTCCAGCAAGTACTGTGGAGAATGCATTCATGGCTAAGAATGAAACTTCACTAGAAGATGAGGGTGATCTATTCGTTGGCGCAGGGTTCTTCACTGATTCCACTTACACAAGTGCTCCTGCATATACAACTCAGAATCAACCTCAATCTCCTCCTATGCCTAAAAGTTCTAAATCTCAAGCAGAGACTCCATCTGCTAACTTTGCTAAAACTAGCAAAGTTAACGATGTAATGAACATCCTATTACAGGATGAAAAGTCTAAAACTGCTTTTACTGCATTTATGGCAAGCTTTCAAGCTTATCAAGGTAGTCATCTAACTCAACTTGATTTTGTTTTGCAGGATTTGTTTGAAATGGATCCAGACGATGTTGAAGAAATGGATCTCAACTGGAAAATGGTTATGATAACTTACAGGACTCAGAAACACTCGTATGTCAACAGAAACTACAAGCCGAGTGCAAACAAGTCTAACAGCTTGGATTTGATAAGTCCAAGCTCAAGTAATCAAAGGATTGTAATCTTCACAGAAGAATTTCACCTTATGTCTACCAATGCCAGAATTGAAAGATGAATCTAAATCATTAGAGGAGCCCAAGAAAGCTCTTGTTGTTAATATTAAAGATGGTTATGATTGGATTGCATACGTTGAGCAATTATTGCTGATTTAACCTCCATTTATCTTATTGTAGAAATACAAAAAGAAGATTGGTCTGAATTAATGATCTAAAAGATGATGGAAACTCTGAGAACGAGGAAGAGGATTATGACTAGAGTGACAAGTCTGATCCCAAGGAAGATTCAGAGGAAGTTGCATTGATGGCAAAATCTGATCAACCAAAGGTTGAAAGTTCTAACTCTGAAACGTCTCCTCCTAAATATTCTGAAATTCCATCAGAATTCAGAGAAAAATTATGCACAAAGTCTTGCTTCGAGCATGTAGAATACTACATAAATTATTCTTACAAGATTTGTGAAAAACTTAAGCAAGAAGAACTAATGCATACCAAACTTAAAAATGATCATAAAGTATCTGAAGAAAAGATTATCTCTCTTCAAAATTCTTGGAACAAAACTCTAAGAGAACTTGAAATTGTATCTAAACAACTTGAAGAGATGACAAAAAATCTTGAACTGGAGAAGATAGCTCATGCAGCAACTCAAGTTGATCTTGCCAAAGTTAAAAGTTCTAAAACCATTATGGAAAAGCTGGCAAATGAACGAAAAGATAAACAAAAGGCAGGATTGGGTTTCACTCATGAACCGATGCTAGAATCAATAACAAATACCTTACCAGAAAATTTTAACACTCATAATCACTCTCCAGAAAAACAAGGCAAAATAAAAGCTTTTCAAAACAAGACCAAGATGTCTGATGCTGAAGAAGAGAAAACAAATGGAAATTTTCGAAGAAAAAGATAATGAAAAGATAAAAAATGGTCATCCTGTTAAAGTAAAATCTTATGAACTGAAGCCTAAAACAAAGAAAGTTTTTGTTACTAAAGAGTCGTTTTGGAGGAAGTGAATATTATATCTAATAACCAAATCTCAGATTTTCAAAACAAAAATGATGAAGAAACATCAGAAGATTCAAATCATTTGGTCTAAATAACCCAGAATTCATTAAATGGCAAAAGACCAGAAAAAGAAAGAATGTGAAAAAGAATCTTCAACTGAGGATGTTCAATCTAAACCAAAAAACTAATCTACAAAATCAAGGAACAAGAGAGAAGAAGAAAGATAAATAAAGCTAAAAATGAACAAATAAAATTCAGGAAAATCAGACAAAAGAAACAAATCACAACAAAATTAAGCCAATTAATTTGTATCTGCTGGTTTGTTGAATGTGAACTCCATTCAAGATGTTAAAGAAAATCGTAAGAACAAATCAACATCTGATCTGAAAACAGGTTCAGATTCTAAGACTTCCGCTGTAGCTAAAGATTGTATCTAAGGAAAACAAGAATGTTCATGTTCAAAACAAAAACATATTGTGCAAAAGAAAAGTGGTTAAATCAAAAGCATAATTCTTCAAATCAAAAACAACAAATTAACTCTTTGACACCTAAAAGTAACCAAGTTCTAATGTTGCGTCAACATCAAAGGTAATAAGCAAATTCAAGACTCCACAGAGGTATTGTAACATATGTGACATGTATAATCACAAAAGTCTGAATGTTTTTTAACAAATACTGTCACGTTTGTGATATGAGAAATCACTCAACTTCAGAGTGTTATTTTAACAAATATGTACTTACTGTGATAAGCAAACTCACAACACCTAAAGATTGTTACTTTAGAAAGAATTCACTTAGGTTTGAACACTTTCAAAAGAAATAATTCAGTGAGACCTAAACAATACTTCAATGATAATTTCATTCCAAGGTCAGTGAGAATTAATAACAAAAGTTTTGAAAATAAAAGATTTCAAACATTGGTCAGTCAAAAGCATGAATTTTCCAAACAAGCATAATTTGTTACAAATAACGAATTGGTAAATGTATAAAGAATAAACCTGATATCAACTAACTTCACTTAGCGGGTGTAGCCGGCATATGACAGGCAATCAGGCCTTATTACAAGATTTAAGTTAAAAGATGGAACGCATGTCGCCTTTGGTGGTGATGCGGGAGGAAAAATAACCGGAGAAGGAACAGTATCCAACGGGATTATAAGCTTTGATAAAGTCAACTTCTGTTCACAGTTGAACTTTATTTGTTAAGCGTATCCCAAATTTGTGATAAATCCTACTCTGTACTTTTTGATGATTCTTTCTGTTATATCTTGAAACCAGGATTTCAGATAAGCAAGGATTTCGTGGTTGTTAAAGCTGTCAGAGACCGAGACTATACAAATGGATATGTCTCAAGTGGACTCTTCTACAGAAACAACTTGTCTCTTTGCTAAAGCATCAAATGATGAAAGCCAGCTTTGGCATAGACGTCTCGGACATTCCAACTTCAAGAATATGAACAAGCTTGTAGCGGGAATCATGTTATTGGCCTTCCATCAAAGAAGTTTGCCACAACTGATTTATGCTCAGCATGTTTAAAGGGGAAACAACACAGAGCGTCTTATAAGTCCAAGCTGATAAACTCAAATTCCAAACCCCTTCAGTTGTTGCATATGGACCTTTTTGGACCAACCAACGTGAAGAGTATTGGAAGAAAATCTTACTGTTTAGTTATCATTGATGACTATACAAGATTTTCATGGGTTTCTTTCTAAATGCTAAATCTGAGACAGCTGAATTAATAAAAAAATTCATCATAAAAGTAGAAAATCAACTTGATCAAACAGTAAAAATAATTAGAAATGATAATAGGACGGAATTCAAAAATCTAACTCTTGACATGTTTTGTGCAGAGTAAGGAATAGCTCATCAGTTCAGTGCTCCCAGAACTCCTCAACAAAACAGAGTTGCTGAAAGGAAGAACTGAACATTGATTGAAGTAGCACGATCCATGTTAGCCGATGCTAAAATTCCGATCACATTCTGGGATGAAACAATATCAACTGCATGTTTTGTTCAGAACTGTTCATTAATTGTTAAAGACAAACTGAAAACTCCATATGAGGTAATGTTTGGCAGGAAACCAAACATAGATTTTCTTAAATCTTTTGGTTGTCCGGTTATGATTCTGAATTCAAGTGATTATTTAGGAAAATTTGAATCAAAATCTGATGATGGATTTTTCGTTGGATATTCATCTGTTTCAAAGGCTTATCGAGTTTATAACTCTAGGACTAATGTTATAGTTGAAACATTCAATGTTAAATTTCTTAAAAACTCTTTTCCATCAGTGTCAAATGGTCCTGCATGTCAAACTCTTTTCAATCCAACTTGTTTAATCAATCTAACTTGCTTGATTCTAAAGGTGAAAAGAAAATTCAAGGAGATCTCGATTCATTCAGTGATAATTCGGATTCTGATGATGCAGATGATTCAAGCCCAGACTATCCCTTCTTTTCTTTTGTTAGAGATTCTATTTTTTAGTCTAATAATGATAATCAGTCTCATCAAGATAATGATCATTCGGTTTCATAAAACCAAGATGTGTCACAACCAATTCCTAATGATGGTACAGAAATTGTACAACCTGAGTCTGGAACGTCATCTATTTCTGGTGATGTGGTTGATTCCGGTAATCTCGATTACTTTATCAACACATCGACTCAAGTTCCCAATTTCAATCCACATTCTTCAAGCCTATTTTATCAGCTTTCCAACTTGAATCAATCCAATCTAGATGTTCATGTTCAAGGAGATGAGCTTTCGACATCTCGTATTCACAAGAACCATCCAACATCTCAGATTATTGGTCCTTTGAGTGAGAGAAAGACGAGAAGTAAATCAGAATAAGCAAACGTGTGCTTATACTCTTGCTTTCTTTCTCAAATCGTTCCTAAAAACGTTTCTAAAGCGTTAACGGACAATGGTTGGATCGAGGCTATGCAAGAAGAATTATTACAGTTCCTCAAACAAGAAGTGTGGAATCTGGTGGATTTACCTGAAGGAGAAAATGCCATAGGCACAAAATGGTTGTTTAGAAATAAAACTGATGATAGAGGAATTGTTATCCGAAATAAAGTGAGATTAGTTGCACAAGGATACACTCAAGAAGAAGGTATTGATTATGATGAAGTATTTGCTCCAGTTGTAAGACTTGAATCTATTCGTGTCTTCCTGGCTTATGCCTCATTCATGAAATTTAAAGTGTATCAAATGGACGTAAAGGGTGCATTTTTGTATGGTCGATCACTGATGATGTGTATGTAAAGCAACCTTCAGGTTTTGAAGATCACATATCCACATCGTGTGTACAAGCTCAGCAAAGCTTTATATGGTCTACATCAAGCCCTTAGAATCTGGTATGAGACATTGTCACAACACTTAACCCAACATGGATACACGCGAGGGAAAATTGATCGAACTTTATTCATAAGGAAGGATGCTGATGATCTTTTATATGCAATGAATTCGAAGAAATCATGAAATCTTGATTTCAGATGAGTTCTATGGGAGAGATAAATTTCTTTCTTGGACTACAAGTTAAGAAATTGCAAATGGTATTTTTATCAACCAAGAGAAGTTCTCCATCAAACTCTTGAAGAAATTTAAGCTGCAAGATTGTCAGTCAATTAGAACTCCAACTGATGTGAACACCAAGATTGAGCCTGATCCGAAAGGAAAATCAGTAGATTTTATATGCAATGAATTCGAAGAAATCATGAAATCTTGATTTCAGATGAGTTCTATGGGAGAGATAAATTTCTTTCTGGACTACAAGTTAAGAAATTTGCAAATGGTATTTTTATCAACCAAGAGAAGTTCTCCATCAAACTCTTGAAGAAATTTAAGCTGCAAGATTGTCAGTCAATTAGAACTCCAACTGATGTGAACACCAAGATTGAGCCTGATCCGAAAGGAAAATCAGTAGATCAAACATTATACAGATCGATGATTGGTTCTTGATGTATCTCACTGCATCTAGACCAGACACTATGTTTGCTGTGTTGTGTTTGTGCAACGGTATCAATCAGAACCCGAAAGAATCCCACTTAATTGTTGTCAAAAGAATTTCAGGTATCTCAAAGGTAAACGGCTTTAGGGCTATGGTATCCTTACGAAGGTAAATTTGACTTACATCGATATACTGATAGGATTATGGCGGATGTTGTCAAGATAGAAAATCAACAACGGGGTGGGTGTCAATTTTAGGACCCAGATTAGTCTCATGGCAATGCAAGAAACAAACAAATGTCTCTGTTTCTACTGCAGAAGCGCTGAGTACATTGCTGCTTCAGCAGGATGTTCTCAATCCTTGGTTACAAAACCAACTGCTGGATTACGGGTTCAACTTTCTTAAAACAACCTATTTACATTGATAACATAGCTTCTATGTTCATTACAGCTAATCCAGTCCAACATTCTAAAACAAAACATATCGAAATTCGATATCATTTTCTCAGAGATAACTCTAAAAAAGGTTTAATCATATTGATTCAAATTGCTACTGAAAAATAGTTGGCAGACCTTTTACTAAAGCCTTCTTACCAGGACGGTTTGAGTATTTGGTTGAGTCGATTGGTCTTATTAACCACACTTTAAAATGGTTTTTGAGTATTTCAGTTAATGAGTCTAAATATGATCAGAACCCTCCCTTATATGAATAGGACACAGTCAGAGAACCTGTCAAAGTTAATTGCCTGATTTTATTTTTGTGTATGCATGTTTTTAGAAAAACAAAACATAAAACAAAAATAGAAAATTCAAAAAACAAAAGATGAAAATATAAAACCAAAAATCACAAAAATAGTGTATTTCCTTATTAATTATATAGGAATGAATTTGTTTTGCAATACACGAGAAATGATAGTACATTAGTATGATCAGTTACATACTTCGCTTACGACTACAGTCTGACATGATCAGATATGATGTGCAGGTAAGCTCATGCAATTATACTGAACAAGTAAACTCTTGTGATCAAACTAAAATAACTCATGCATTAATATTTGTCCATTTCAGTACCTATGAGTAGTATTGACTTCTCAAATTGATTGCTTGTAAAATCACAAACTCACACCTGATGGTGATATAAGTAACCATGAGATCTGTTTATATCATAATTTAAAGCATCTAACACTTCTCTGTTATGAGTCATCATAGACCTGAAGTGATGAGATATCCTTTGTTGTAAGTCATTACCTGGAAACACACTTGATCAGGATTCAATCACTGTCTGTGACTATCCATCTTTTGTTATTTCAATGTGCTGATCTTATCTAATATGATCTCACTGCAGACATTGATTCATTGTGAATATTAGGATTTTATTTACTTTCATTTTGATTTTTGCATGTTTTCTGTGTGCAGGCAATTTAACAATGATTAGTGTGCTCTTCATGTGACAAAATTCAAGAAACTTCTAAGTTTTATCAAACTTAAAAGTTTAGGGGGAGTAAAAGAGTTAAAACAGTGTCTAAGAAAACTGATTGACAACTTTCAAGATATGAAAAATGACAAAAAATCAAAATCTTATGTTTTGGATGGAAAGGATGATGTTACAAATGTTTAAGCATGTGTGTGAAACAAAATGTAAAAATAAACCTGAAAAACATTTTTAATGGAAAAGCTTCTTGCAAAGTTAAATGAGATTTTTTTTGTTAAAAATTAGAGACTAAAATAAGGGAAAATTATTTTGAAAATTAAAACAAAAATAAAAAGGTCAAAAATTAAAAAAAAATTAAAAAATTTCAGAATAAAAATAATAATTTAAAAGTCAAAAGTTCAAAATTGAGGGTATATTGTGAAAATTTTGGGTGAAAGTCAAAATTTGACTAATTAAAGTCAAAATATGATTAACTGTTTTAATATTAGTATGTGAACAGTGCTGATATGTCTAAACAGTATACAGGTGGAAGATCTGAAAAATTACAAGTATTGGGACATGGAAGTCATCTCATGCGCCTAAACAGTGTTCATAAGTCCAGGATTAGGAGCATGATGATTTTTCAAGATTTGTACAAGTGTTGGACGTTTCAGACAACCTCATGCGTCTAAACAGTTGTCTTGAATCTGAGAATGTGGTTAAGTGTTGGGCGTTTTATCATTCCCATACGCCTAAACAGTTCCCATGCTTCCAATATGTTAAGTATTGGTCGTTTCAGCTAGACACATACGCCTGAACAGTGCAAAAGCATCTAAACAGTGCTTATGCGTCTGAACAGTGCTCATGCGCCTAAGCCCATGCGCACAAACAGTGCTCATGTGCCTAAATACTTGGTGTGAAATTCTTTATCATGCGCACAAATAGTGTTCATGCACCTGACCTCATGCGCATAAATTTGTGCTCATGCGCCTAAAATTTTTCACTTAGTATATAAACAACACTTTGTGTTTCTAAGTTCATTCACAAAATCTCCCTTGAACACAGAACACTCTCAAACCCAGACACTCGATATACCATTAATTTTATCATTTCGATTGACTTCTGATCTAATCTTGCATTCTATAGTGGTATTATTCGATTCTAAATGTAAGTTGATGATCAAAATTACAAAAATTTCAGTTAACAGGTTGATTGATTTGGGCGTATCGGACCTATTCGGGCGCACGAACCCTAGTCTAATGAATCTGTTAAGATTGTGAATGAAATGAGTATAATGAGTTGAAGTTGATGATTAAATGTTAATACAAACATGATTTTGATCTCATTGATGCATTAAAATCTGTTTTTCATCAAAGTTGATTATATGACGAATCTTCATCGACTGAGGACGAAGATGAACAGTCATTTAACATATTTTTTAAAATAAAAATGAAAATTGATTAAAAATTCACATTTAAATCTGTTTTAAAATAAAAAATTGAGAATTAAATTGTGTTAATCATAATGAAACTAAACTTGAAAGAAAATCTGATTTTGAACAGAATGTTCAATTCTTAGAAATTTCAAGTGCAAGTTGGTAAAAATGGTTAAAATACACAAATTCTTAAAAAGTCAATAAACTTTCAGTTGAGTTAATTTTCAACATTCAAAAGTCTAAATTTCTTGTTCATTTTGCAGATGGCTGATTTAAAGTTCGAGCCGAAACACAACGTTGCTGCGCTATTAAACGAGGATATTCAAAATGCTGTAGGATACAAAGATATGATCAGATTTCTATTACGGACGAAGTACGTATATGCCATGTGCTACCAACCGGTTATCTATGCACGTCTGATTAAGAAGTTCTGGAGCACGGCATATGTTGATGTTGATGATAATGGAGCTAAAGTGGTCCGAGGCTTTATAACGAATTTTAGAATGATTGAAGTCTCTGAAGACTCAATTAGACAAGCCTTGAGGTTAGGACTTAATGATCCAGAAGATTTGTCCGAGCTAACGTTTGATGAATGTAGACAAACATTCATGGAAATGGGACATCCTGACCATTTTCCTAAGAAACAATTCTTTCGTGCTCGTGTGTATAACCATTGGAAGCTTATATGCTACATTTTTCAACATTGCATGTCAAAACGAAGTGCGGGATGGAATTCTTTCCCTGTTGACATTGCATCACCCATTGTAGCACTGACTACTAATAGACAGTTTAATATGTCTAAGTGGATTCTAAATGGTTTTATCTTTAATCTTGAAAAGGGAATTAGGAACAAATATCTCATGTATCCTAGATTTCTTCAGATGATCACAAATGAAGAGTATCCAGACATACGTATGTATGGTATGAGTGGTGAAACTATGATGCTAGAGCATATGTCTGATGTATCTTATAAGAGATTGGCAATGGTTACTGGAGCTCAGAACTTTCCATTATTTGATTATATTTTTAATGTTGCTTGTCACACCCTCGCTAAAGCGGAAACACGTGGATGCGACGGACGGGATCGTCATAACACATTGGGTTTCAAGAGAATATCTAAAGGTATTCTCCGTACATGGGTCATGACGTCGCCCGACACATAGGAACACATGTCAAGGATAGTCACTACCAGAACGTCATACCAAAATGTATAATCTTACCAAAACTCCATACAGAAACAAATCAACACAATTGTCAAACAATAAAAATCTCAAAATCCTCAAAATTACAATCCATAAAACCCAACAATCCACAACATGTCCCAAAAGTCTCTTGAATGTCTAATGCTCCTAGTGGAGCGGTCTCGTCTAAGTCCACAACCATACACCTAGACTTCATTACCTGAAAAGACATGCTCTAAAAAGGTCAACATACGTTGGTGAGTTCACAGGTTTATAAGTACAAATATTTTGCCGTGTAAAACATGTATAGAAAATTGTATGTGAAAGAGATACATAGCAGTCAAGATATCAACATAAGTTCGAATGTAACCCAAGTCCAAGACATTCCAAAATTTGCACACAACCGGATTATATTCACCCAAGGGCAAGCCCCGGCCAAGTCGGTCTCGACTAGTATACCGACAACATGGGTGGGGGTGTCAGCCCGTTAGTACTAACAATATATCTCCATAACATCCAAGTACACAAGTTGAAGCACAAGCACAAGCACAAGTACACACTCATGATTAAATATCAAGACTCATACCATGACCCAAACCACATACAATATTTCAAAAGAAAATCAAACACGATATAGTCCAAAACCATGAGCATGCTTTTCCCCCAAGTAAAATATATTAAAAAGGGGCCGTGAAACTCACCTTGAAATGTCACAGTTCAAATTCCACAACACGCAGAGGAAGCTCTAAAAATATATAATTCACACAAGGATTAATATAACACCAAATATCGATGACTAATATGGGTGCAATCCTGTTAGTCCAGCCCTTAACACTAATCAAGGTTTCCATCATCACACTTATTAATTTAATTCTTTTGTAAAGAGTTTTAATCAATATTATATGCAAAATTTGTCTTAATTTAGACTATTTAATCCCAACCCTTATTTTTTTTAGGTTTTAACAAAATAATTCAGCATACATATCTGATTGCGCATCAGTCTTGTATAGGCTGTTAGGAGATCGACACGACCACGAAACATCACGTACGAGGTCTCATTTGAAAGAAGAGACGTTAAATTAACTCCAGAAAAAGAATCAGGTTCATTTGACAAAATATGAGTAAGTTATGACACGAAGAATAAAGACCAATCTGCAGCCCAGATTCGTCAGTTTTGACCTTCAGTTTTGTTTGCTACTTTTGGAGGACCAAACGATGTCGAAACGACATGAAATCACTTGGGTTAGTTAGAGGACTCATAGGGCTTAAATTTAGACCTAGATTTTGCCCCAATTGGGTGTGTTTCGACCAAGTTATCACACGAACAAAATGACCCATTTTTCTGACAGCAAGCTGCCCAGATTGTTAGTTTCGTTGTTTCTATTTGTTCAACACATCAATACTTTCAAGGAACAATTCTAGTTATTTCAAAACATTTTATAGGTCCAAAATCTCGATTAAGGGCAGGTCATTCAAGATTACATCCCAATCTTTTAGATTCGATTACCATACAAGACCAAGGATTAGGGTTTTTACCAAGTGACGAACCCGACAATCGTATCGCTTAGATCTTCACGATCTAGCACCAAAAACCAAGAATGAGAGATCATTAGATGAAGATTTTGAATATAGATGATGAGTATCATCGATTTTAGAGTGTAACTAGAATTAAACTTCATCAAAAACGAATTTCGCTTACCGTAGCTTTGAAAACGAATGTTTCTAGCCGAGTTTAACATTCTTGGATGACTTGGTTGCCAAAAACTCGATGGATGCAAAAGTGATTTCAGAATTTTCGATGGCCAAGTGGAGAAGAAGAGAGAATTTTGGAGAAGGAGGTGGCTAGGGTTTTAAGGGAATTCCAAAATTTGTGAAAGTGAGGCCAAGGCAAAGGGGAATACCCCCCTTTAACCATTTGCGGCCGAATGAAGGGAAGGGCAAGGGCCTTCGGGCCCTTGGCCCGTTTCGTCCAATTCTGTCTCGTCTCGAACCGCGTGTCGACTAATTTTTACGTTTTTGAATTCTATGCACAATAACAGTTCAAACGAGCTATCACATGCCCTAGGATTCGGATAGTTTATATTTTTAGAATCAATTAATGTTTATTTACCAGGCTTTAGGCAAAGCCCATGGATGTATAGTTAATTGGGTTATGGTGAAGTTTCGTGTTTTACATTTTAGAAAACCCTCAATTGGGCTTAATACATAGAACCTCATACGATGACATGCCCACTAGTCACATAATGATATAGGCTCCAGGCCCATCATAAAAACGTATGCCCATTAGACCAAAATTTGGGCCCAACAAGAAAAGAACCATAAATCAAGATCTAGCCCAAATAAAGACGACAGTCAAAGTCAAAAGTCAAAATTCAAACTAATGCCAAAGCCAACGTATCTATTTTGGTGACGGATGTCATATTGCTAATGATGAAGTGGATATCACTATTGATCATTATCATTTAACTGAGGACGAACCTATTGACCCAGCTGATTTGATTAAGGAAGTACCAGCTGAAGAGGATGAAGAAGATGATGATGATAATGAAAATATTGATGATGAAGAAGATAGTTCTAGCTCATCTAATTCTGATGATGATGATGATGGTGGTCATGATGGTGATGGAATGGGAATAGATCATGATGTTGGTATACAAGAAGAATCTGAGCATGTTGTTAAAGAAGCTCATGAAGAAGAGCATGATGGTACAGAAGAAGTAAATTCAGCTACCGAAGAAGTGAATGAAGAAATGGATGAAGATGTACAAGAAATTGATCAAGCTACTGAAGAGATTCATGATGAGGATACCGAAGAAATTAATCAAGGTGAAGAACAATCTATTGAAGAAATTGCAAGTATGATTGAAGAAATGGTAGAGCATAATGATCAGTTTGTACTAACTGAAGAAGAAAATTTACAAAAGAAGATTGATGAATTGCATGAAGAAAAGTTGAATCAATTAAAGATAATTGCAGAGTTGAAAGCTGTCATTGAAAGTTTGATTGAAGAAAAAGAAAGAGAAAGACAAGTTAATTGATGAGTTAAGAAAAAGTCGAGATGATAATATGAAGACATTTGAGGTAATGATGACCGAATTTGATTCAATGGAAGAAAGATTAAAAAAAGTAAATGAAGAAAATGAATCATTGAAAGAAGATTTAGAAAAGTTGAAAGAAAAGAACAATTCTCCGTCTCCTGACTTGATGATTATTTCAGAAGTTGTTCCTGTAGATGTTGAGAAAATTTCATCGATTGATAAAGGGAAAAGAAAATTAGATGATGTAGATAGTTCAGTTTTACCTGAATCATCATCTAAAATTCAAAAGGTGAATATTAAGGAAAAAGAATCTGATGTTCAAGAGATTATTGGAGCTTTAGATGATATAGAAGCTGAATTTGATGATGAATGGTATAATGAAGTTCTAGATGATGAAGATCTGGTTGAAGCAAATATAGATGAACATTATTCTACAATTGACATAAGTCATGATGATGTACCTGTTGATGTTGAAGAAAAATACAATTATTTGGTGAAGATGAAATACAATCGGGTGTTTCTTGATGGTTTGACTGTATTTCAAATTCATGAAGAATATGAAAAATGTGTTACAGCTGAATCCGTTGCTCCTGTTGATCCAAACAAAATTGTAGTTGAACATGGAGAATGGAACAAGTTACAAGAAAGTATTAATGTAGAAGAATTGTCTACATCCGAATTACCCCATCCAGATCCAAATGACATGAATATTAATGCTTTAAGATCATGGTTACAATCCAGAAATTATCCTTGGAAGAAGCTAAAGAAGCTTCAAGAAACTGAAAGACAAACTAACAAAATGATTATGCTTGATATGGATAATCCTCAATACTTGGAGATAACAAAGAGGACGAGGATTTTGAAGCCTCAAGAGATCAAAGCAATGGTGAAGAAAAGTTTTGCTTATGAGAGAAGAAGAGAACTGATGAAGATGTTTCCAGAAACATAAAGATAAGGATATTAAGTATCAATGGAACAAAAGCAATTGTGGAACAAAGCACGATCCGCTGGTGACCTTGTGTGTAATGTATTACAGAAAGGACAATCTATTTCAGATTTGTTGAATGCTATGATTGTTCCTGATACCACTAAGGAGGTCAAGATCGTAGCTTGGAAGTATGATGAAGTGTTTGATGCTTTCCTGATTAAAAGAGCCAATGCAATTTATGATGTTTATCATTTCTTTTCAAGTATTATTAAGCTGCCAGTTCAAGACTTGAAAGAATTAGACAGATTGTCTTTGATCAACCATTCAAAAGCTAAATGTGGAGAATTATTTGTTGAGTTACTTCACAGAGGGATAAATAGAATGAGTTCATTCTTACAAATAAGGTGTGATCAAGAAGATAAGTAGTATTTTCAATCATTAAAGAAGAAGAGAAAAGGAGTTGATAAAGATGTTGGTGAAGAAAAGTTTTTGGATGCTTTCAGTGATGAGTATTTTGAGAAAGTCACAAATCCTGGATTGAAAGTGATAGATGGATCTCAACAATCAAAACTGATTCTAAGATGGTTTTATAATTTTGAAACGTATGAATTGAAGTTGGTCAGAAATGTGGATGATTAGGATAAAGATATGATTACATTGTTTGGTGTGTTTGAACTTAAGCTACTCCATCCTAGTTACATTTCTTTCTTATCAATTCAAAAGTTTGAGAAAGTGAGTCCAGAAACTACTGAGAATGACAAAAAGTATTTTATGTCTATAATTAAGGTGATGAATGCAGCAATGGAGAGGATATCATTGAGGAAAGCATTAGCATACGCTAATATTATGAAGAAAGATATCAAAGAAATTGAGTTCATGAGAATTTCTAGTAAAGGTGTTTTGGAGATACATTGTAAAGATAGTTCTAATCCAATTGAATGCTATGCAAATGTGGATATAGTAGGGCTTTCAAAGCAAACATTGGAATTAATGAATTCCATGGAAATCAAAACAAATGAAGCTAAGCCTGAACAAGGGATTTTAGCAGGAAAATTCAAGTCAGCTATTATCAAAGCTCTAAGGGAAGAAGAGCTATATAAGGAAAAGCCAGATTTCAAGACAAAAAAAGAACCAGAAGACTTCTTTGCCTTGTGAAGACTAAAGATCAAAGCTGGAGATAAAGAAAAAGACTGAAGTTTAAAGAATGAAGATCGAAGAAGATTGAAGACATAGTCAGAAGAAAGAAGACCGAGTAAAGAAGATTAAATATCAAAGACAAAGATTGAAGAAAGAGATTTGAAGACTGAAGATTTTGAAGACCGAAGACATGTAAATCTTAGGGGGAGTATTGTAGATGCTTCTTTTGAAGATTAACATTAGTCTTTGTGTGTCTTTTACATTTTTGTCATAGTATAGGGACTTTTCATGTAAATATGTTCCTTTGTTTTCTTGATTAGTATAAATAGCATAGATATGTATGGTGTAGGTAAGTTTTTAGCATTTTAGACGTATTGTAACTATTTTCTACACTTTGTATTCTTCTATATGCTAATCAATGAAAACTCTATGAATTTTTGTTGATTTGCTTGTATTGAATTGAATACTTGTGTGTTTTAGATTGAATTGTGTTCATATATCATCACAGATCGATCCATTTTGAGCTCATCAGTCACACATGTCAAGATTTTTAAAACTGATCACAAAGATGAAAAGTGCAGTAATAACTTTAGAGAGCATAGCTGTCAACAAAAAGTTATTGAACTCACTGTCATACAGTTTGAACAACTACACTTCTATCAAGAGAACCAAAGATTTGTTTACCTTATCTCTTAGTGATCTGATTTCTACTATCAAATCTTATGAAATGGATGATAAGCAAAGGGCTGTAAACCATTTAAACTCAACGGGAGCTGAAACAACTTCTTTATACGCAAAGATAGCTAACAATCCTAAAATTATGTTAGCTACTCATAATTGTGTCAGCGATAATAGTCAGGAAGCCCTTTGATTCCCACTATCCAAGAAACATCTATCCCTCATTTCCAATTCCCTAATCCAAATCAATTCACAACCATGTAATCAAAACACATATCATCTCAACCACAAATCCATTCATACTCATCTATTCAGCCTCCACCTCAAATTCAACAAGCTTTTGTTGCAAATTCCAACCCATCTAAAAAAACCATTCAGATTGTTGAAGAACATCTTGCCTTGTTTATAACTTTTATGTCTAGCTATTAAGCATTTATAGCTGGAAGATTAAGTGCACCAAACATACTAGTTGATGACTTACAGCAACTAAACCCAGATGATGTTAAAGAGAATGACGTTAAATATCAAATGGCTATGGTGGTATACAGGGCAAAGAACTTTGAAAGACGAACAGGTCAGAAAATGTTCGGGGTGAACAATTCAAGTAAGATTCGGTTTGAGAAGACCAGTTTGAGTTGCTATAACTATGATAAACCTTGGCATATTGCTAGGGAATGCACAAAATCAAAGTATAATCAGAACGAAGGTGGTAAGAAAATGATGAAAGTTGAAGTTTAAGCAAAGAATGATAAAGCTAGTACTTCCAGAAACAAAGCTCTCATTTCTTAGACCAATGGAGAATATGACTTGTCTGATCAAATGGAGATAATAGATCTCAAATTATCCATAGCTTTATTGACAGAGATCAAACTCAGTGAAAAAAGAGAAGTTGAAGAAAATCTATTTGCAGAATTTGTGTCAAGCGATCTGGTTGAAGTAGTTTTTGCTAAAGCTGAGACAAACAAGGATGATGAGAGTGTTATTACTAAACATGCTATTTAGACTACTGCAGCACTAGTAAAGAAGACTGAGGTTGTTAAGATGTCACTAAAGAAAAGGCTATTAAGAATACTCAAGCTACACAAGAGAAAAGAAGTTTAACTTCCATTGCTGTTGAGAAGATTCCAACACCTGCTTCTACTCGAAATGATAATGTTGTCGAGATTACTCCAGCAACATTAGTAGGAAATGACATGGGTGAAAGAAAGGAAGAGATGAAAGAATTCATGGTGAAAGGAGTGTCTAAAGAAGCTGCAATGTCAAAAGTTGCAGATGAGGTATATAATAAACTTTGTACTAATTCATGTATTAAAAATGTTCAAAGATACAAAGTTCATAATGAGCACTTGATTTTAGAAGTTGATAAACTTCAGCATCAAGCTCGAAAATATAAAACTGATGAAAAGATTTTCAAAGAAAAACTAGAAGGACTAAACAAATAAATTTATCAATAACAAGTAAATCTTTATGATAAAGAATGTAAAAATAATGATTTGACAACACGTAATAATGATCTAGCTTTGGAAATAAATAAAGTTAATAGTGAACTCTTATCTGCTAAACTTACTATTAAGAAATTGGAACTTTCTTCAAATATGATTGAAGGTATAATCAAATCCCAAATGACATAAAAGATTAATGGTGGTAAGAGTGAAATTGGATTTACCAAAATTGCACCACCAATTAATCATGATTATACATGCTTACCTTCACCAGTTACCACAATAGATGAAGATATGCACTATGACTTGAATTTCAACCAAAATATGACTTAAAACCTTCATTCAACATTCCTTTAACTGTTGATCCACTCACAAAAACTAAAATTAAACTTAATGATGCTAATCTTTGTGAAGAAGTATGAAGATAGATGGTTGGGTGGAAGATTGGCATAGTGATGATGAAATAGATTTTCTTGATAATAATAATAAAAACTATACTTAAAATTCATCTTCTTGTAATTCATCACTATTGATTAATAAAAAGTTTGATGATCCTATTTTGACAACTGATTGTTCAAATGAGTCTAATAAACAAAATAAGTTAAAAGAAAAAATATTTCATAAGGAAAAGGAATTAAAATGAATTACAACATCATTATCTGACTTGAATATTGATTTCAAGATCAGATTAGTTTCAAAAGGAAATACAGATAAGGAAGATTATATTTTGCAAGAAACGAATAGTTGATTCTTTAAAAATAAATTTCCTCATGATGTTAACCCTGTGAAACAAGATAGGTATAAATCAGGTGTCATTGGATCAATTCCAGTGATTGCTCTCAAAAGGATAAAGCTACAGTTCATGCCTCATCGCCTTCACATTAAAATCAACCGATAAAAAAAATTAGCTCAATTCTGGATTCAGCTTGAAATTTTCATAATGAAAGAATAAAACGAGAGACTGTTAAAGAATCACAAGGCCAAAGAAATACTAAAGCCGGATTTTATGATAACTTTGGTGGTAATCATAAATGGTTTTAGGGAAATACATGAGTGCATAATGTGTACCATAAACCATGTTGCTATGTTTGTGGAAAACCAAATAATATGGCTAGAAATTGAAGTCATCAATAGAAATCAACAAGCACACGATGATTTCATGATTCTATTTCACATAATGGAAAACATTTTTTTGTTAATGCCAAGTTTAATAAAAATTCAAATCATTTAAAATATTTTGTTACAAAACAATATGTTCCAATGAAAAATAACTTGGATAAAGGATATATGTTAAGAAATCTCAAAGTGTTGATGAACACGATCTCAGTCTCGTGAAAGATACGTTAAAGAAAATGTTACAAAATTGACAAAACCAATTCAAACCTAGAAAGCAAGGACAAAAGGTTAGATTATGACATCGTTGATGATTATGTGTTCAAAGATAAAAGAGATATGTTTTTCAAGTGTATAACAAATTTGGATGAAAACAATGTTCTCAAGTCGACAATGGCTTGGGTTGCTAAAATTGATTAAATTCATTCATATGTGCAGCAACAATCAAGGCAAGTTATTAACAGGGTATGGCATGTTGATAGCGCTTGTTCTAGACATATGATGGGTAACATATCACTATTAAATAATGTTCAACCTTACAATAGTGGCTATGTTATTTTTTCAGGGGATAAAGGAGGTAAAATTACAAAAAAAGGTACAATGTCAAACAGTGTGTTAAACTTTGAAGATGTAAGTTTTGTTAAAGAAGTAAAACACAATTTGTTAAGTGTTTCTTAAATCTATGACAAACATTATTCTACACACTTCACTAATAAAGAATGTCTTATTCTAAAACCTGGTTTTGTAATACTGTAAGGCCCTGTTCCCGGAAACCTCACAGTTGGTCAATCACAGCATTATTAATGTAAAAATATAATATACATTTCATAAGAACATCGTAGCGGATTCAAAACTTTCAAAAAAGCCATTCATGCATTTATAATTAATGTTGCTAAATAATACATAATTGTATTTTAGAGTTACAAAAGGATCAGTTAGTTGCATTATAAAACAACAAAATCATCTTTGCATGAATGGTGGCTAGTCTTGCCCGCCAAGTAGCTTCACCAGTGTGCCATCCCTAGTAACAAATTACCTGCCAACTGAAAATGCATAAAAGTCAGCGTTGCTGAGTGAGTTCTAGTTTTAAAATTAAAATATTAAGATACCTTGTATATGTATATATGAAAATATCTTTTCTTTAAAAATACTTCCATGTTCATAAAAGTCATTACTTCCGTACGCGTTCACACATCATACGTACAACAATATAATATTCACTATAATCTTACATCATTCTTCCCATTCATTTCGTACTTTCATTTTTATCTTTCACTTTCTACCGGACCAATGTGCAATACCCTAAACATTATGCATGAAGCGGGTACTGGGCCGATGTCTATAAATAGACCCCTAACATTGCGCATGAAGCCTGACCCAATACCTAAGGCATGCCACAAGGGTCCCCTCAATCTCAAAGATTGACCCTGTGTGCATCCTTCAGGTTAGCTAAACCGCACACAGTTGAGGTAACGACAACATGGTCGTGCACCTCCAATCAATTTGCTTGCAAGACTTTCATGCATTCATTATGTTTCACTTTTCATTATCATTAATCTTTCGCTTCATTTATGATAATACTTTACGTATACGAGCATAAACACACCACGTAAAGTCACACAATAATACGTAATAAGGAACATAAAAACAGGCCATAAACATGCATAACATCAACAAACATAACCACCAAAACATCCCAGGGTTAAACCCTAAAATTTCTATTTCTCAGAATTCCAAAAAAAAATTTCTAAGTGTTTTAGGCGCATGAGCACTATGTAGGCGCATGAGTAGTATGCAGGCGCACCAATACTTAGGCGCATAAAAAAAATTAGGCGCATGGGAACTGCTTGGGGGCATGAGCCTTACTTAGGCGCATGAGCTCTTAGGCGTCTGATCAGTGGGTGCATGAGCTGGTACTATTTGAGCGCATGAACAACACTTAGACTACTGGGCAAAATTTCTAAGTGCATGAGGTACTGTTTGGGCGCAAATACTGGTACTTAGGCGCATTAGTAAAAATCCAGGCGCATCAGCCCTATTTGGGCGCATGGGCAGCATATATACGTATTTAAAAGTTATCTCCAATCCCAAACATTATCCAGGTTCTTAACTTAAATCTATCATACTAAGCACCTAAAACAATCACAAAACCATAAAACACAACCAACCAAACTCAAGCATACATTCGGTTAACATACATATAAGTTGTAAAACATTTTAACATGCATTTTCAGCCCCAAAGGAGTTTAAAAACATAAAACCGGGGTCCTAGAACTCACCAATTGCAGCCTTCAAGTAAAACTCCACCAAACTTAAGGGGACAAAGAGTTCAAACATCTAATACACAACAAAAACACACAACCACACACAAAGAACACATAAATATCAGTTTCAAGGTTGAAAACCCGACAAAACTGAACAAAAACACAAGGAAATACCTACCTTCGAAAGTTTCAGCTTCTTCTTCCTGAAAAACCCGAGAGAAACTTGTTCTTCTTCTTCCTTCTTGTTTCAGCAGAAAAGCAAAAGTGAAACAGCAGTAGCATGGGAGGCCATGCTCTTATAAACCTTAAAATAATAAGGTTTTGTACTTTGTACACTTTACCCCCCTCCACTTGTGTCCAATTTCTTTTCTTTCAAGATACTTTTCTTTCCCTTTATTCTTAACAAAATTTCGGGTGTTACAAGTCCACCCCTCTTATAGAGGTTTCGTCTACTAAACCTGTCATTCTTTGAACAGTTATGGGTAATGCTGTCTCATCTCTTCTTCAGTCTCTCATGTAGACTCAGATCCCTTCCTGTGCCTCCACTGCACTCGCACCAGTGGAACCACTTTATTCGTAGTCTCTTCTCTTTCCGGTCGATTATTGCCACTGGTTGCTACACATAGTTGAGCCGTTCATCCACCTCGATGTCCTCCAGTGGTAAAATCATATCTTCATCAGCCAGACATTTTCTTAGATGAGATACATGGAATGTGAGATGAATTCCACTTAACTCATCGGGTAGCTCTAATCGATAGGCCACCTCTTCTACTCGTGCAATAATTTAGAAAGGTCCTATATATATAGGGCTCAGCTTACCCCTTTTTCTAAACCGGATGATCCCCTTCCAAGGTGAGACCTTCAACATGACTCTATCGCCCACGTTGAATTCAATTGGTCTACGTCTCTTGTCGGCATACGACTTTTGCCTATCCTTCACTACCTTCGTAAAGGCTTTGATCTTTTCTAACTTCTCAGTCGTAGCCTCGATCACCTCAATACTACCCAACACTTTTTGCCTGATGTCACCCCAACACACGGGCGTTCTACACCTTCTACCATATATCATCTCATATGGTGGCATACCGATGCTGGCATGATAACTGCTGTTGCATGAGAATTCTGCTAACGGTAAGTATTCATCCTAACTTCCTCCAAAGTTGAACACATATGCTTGGAGCATATCCTCAAGTGTCTGGATCATCCTCTCTGACCGACCGTCTGTCTGGGGATGGGAAGCTGTACTGATATGCAACCTCGTGCCCATTGCATCATGAAACCTCTTCCAAAACTTGGATGTAAACCGAGTATACTGGTCCGACATGATAGACACCGGTACACCATGATGCATCATAATCTCTTTGATGAATAGATCTGCCAACATCTCGGATGAGTACGTCTCGCGGATCGGTAGAAAGTGGGCGCTCTTCGTTAGACGGTCAACAATTACCCATATGGCATCGTACCCCCTTATCGTATGGGGTAACTTCATGATGAAATCCGTAGTGACGTGCTCCCATTTCCATTCGAGTATATCCAAAGGTTGGATCTTCACATAGGGCTTCTAATGCTCTGCCTTCACTTTCAAGCAAGTAAGGCACTTACTCACATACTCCGCCACATCACGCTTCATACCCGGCCACCAGTAATTTTTCTTCATATCCTGATACATCTTGGTAGCACCAAGATGAATAGAGTATCAAGTCTTATGAGCTTCATCCATGATTTTCCCCCGTAGGTCTCCATAACGAGGGATCCACATTCACCCAAAGCGGGTTCTAACCCTGTGAGTATTTTCACCCAACTCCTTGACTAGACCTCTCATCCTTTCAGAATTAAGACGATCTTCTTTCAAGGCCTCATCTTGAAACTCCTTGACCTGTGTCATTACATCAGATGTCATAATCAACTGGTAAGCTTTCACCCGGATTGGCTCGGGTCTCTCCTTTCGGCTAAGGGCATCAACCACTACGTTGGCTTTGCCAGGATGATAATGGATCTCACAATCATAATCCTTGATCAACTCTAACCACCTTCTCTGCCTCATATTGAGATCCTTTCGCTCAAAGAAATACTTCAAGCTCTTGTGGTCCATGAAGATGGTGCACTTCGCCCCGTACAAGTAATGCCTCCAAATCTTCAACGCAAAGACCATAGCTGCTAGCTCCAAGTCATGAGTGTGGTAATTGGTCTCATGGATCTTCAACTGTCGGGACGCATAGGCTATTACTCTTCCACGTTGCATTAGCACGCAACCCAATCCCGAATAAAAAGCATCAGAATAGACCACTAAGTCTTCACTCCCCTTGGGTAATGTCAAGACAGGAGCTTGAGTCAATCTCGCCATTAATTCCATGAAAGCATTCTCCTGTTCTCGACCCCACACATAATTCACATCCTTGTGAGTCAGCTTGGTCAATGGTGAGGCTATCTTAGAAAAGTCTTGGATGACTCTCTGGAAGTAGCCCGCCAAACCCAAGAAACTACGGATCTCGGATGGCATCTTTGGAGACTTCCATTGGATCACCGCCTCAACCTTGGCCGGGTCTACCATGATCCCTTCAGAATTTACCACGTGACCTAAAAATTGAACTTCGCGCAACCAGAAAGCGCACTTGGAGAACTTAACGTACACCTTCTCTCTTCTGAGCGTCTCCAATACCTCGCGTATGTGGCCAGCATGGTCTTCCTCGCTCTTCGAATAAATTAGGATATCATCAATAAACACACTCACTGATTTATCCAACATTGGCCGACACACTCTGTTCATCAAATCCATGAAAGCAGCTGGCGCGTTAGTTAAACCAAAGGACATAACGAGAAACTCGTAGTGTCCATAAAGAAGTGCGAAAAGCTGTTTTAGGGATGCCTTGCTCCTTCACCTTCAACTGATGGTAACCAGATCGGAGGTCTATTCTTGAGAGCCAACTGGCACCTTGTAGCTGATCAAACAAGTCATCAATTCTAGGTAGTGGGTATCGGTTCTTCACCGTCAACTTGTTCAACTCACGGTAGTCAATGCACATCCTCATACTACCATCCTTCTTCTTTACAAATAAGACTAGAGCACCCCAGGGAGAGATGCTTGGTTAAATGAACCCTTTGTCCAGCAACTCTTACAGCTAAACCATAAGTTCCTTCATCTCAGATGGAGCTAATCTATACGGTGCCTTGGCAACGGGCTGAGCACCAGGTATCAAATTGATCTAAAACTCTATCTCGCTGTCCGGTGGCATACCAAGTAAATCTTCTGGGAACACGTCTGAAAAATCACGCATAACTGGTACATCGGACAATTATGATACTGACGCATCCACATCCTTCACGTAAGCCAGGTAAGCACTACATCCCCGTTTCATGCATTTCTCTGCCACCACCATCGAAATCACCTTAGGAATCACAGTCTCTCGATCACTGTAGACCGTCACCAAACTTCCATTGGGCGCAATTAATCGAATCATCTTTTTACGACACACAATATTTGCCTCATAGGCTGCTAACCAATCCATCCCTAGAACTACATCAAATCCGCCTAGGGGCATCACAAATAATTTAGCAAAGAACCTATGGCCTTCCAATTCTATGTCACAATCCTCTATCATCTCAGAAATTCTAGTAGACTTACCAATAGTAGTTTCTACATCGAAGGGCTATTCAATACTTCTACTACTAACAGGCAACTTAGCACAGAAAGCAGCAGAAATGAAACTCCTACTAGCACCAAAATCAAATAATACAGAGGCACAAGTTTGGTTTACTAGAAACATACCTGACAAGACGTCAGGGTCCACTCTGGCCTCCTCCCGGGTCATCCTGAATGCTCTAGCGCTTGCCCTCTGTCCTTCATTCTCCATCCTCTTCTTTGCCCTAGAACTCTCTGCCCCCGGCTTCTTGCAATCCCTACTCACTTGACCTTCTTCACTACAGTTATAGCACCTCAACACCCTACAATCCCTTGCCAAAAGACCAGACCTCCCACACTTGAACCAAACATTCGATCCCCACCTTCACTCTCCATTGTGATCCTTCCCATATTTGCCACACTTCTTCTCCCCACCTCATCTTCTCAATAGTCCTGCTACCCTCGGCTTGGACAATATTGTCCCACCAGTATAAAGCCGAGTCCACGAATGAGTGAGTGGCAAACTTCACCTTTTGGTCTTCTCGACACTCGCTAATGTCAAGTACCGCTTCCATCTCTCTCACCCATCGGTGAGCAGCAGTAGCGTTACCGTTACCATCAAAAATTGGGGGCTTGCATCTCTGTAATGCCCCATAGCTACACCCCTTGGCGGTTTCCCGCACTACCACCTCCTCCTCATCACTGGAGGACACCATCTCAGGGTTTAGTTGCTCCCCTTAATCATGATCTCTATCATCCCCTCTTCTCCCAGTAGTTTTCCTTCGCTCCTCCTCCCTCTCCTTCTTGTCATCCTCCATCACCGCACGGATGACCTCGGTCACCACAGACGGTAGGATCCTCTGCATGACCTGATGTACTTCCTCCACAAAGGCCTCCTTTACTGGGGCTCTCAAGTTAGCACTCTCATCATCGCACTTATGGTAATGAAGCTTGGGCTCAGCAGGAACAATCTCCATAGTCTTAGTCTTGTTCCTCATGACACGTGGTCCAGCTCCACGGCCACCCCGTGCTCCATCTCTGGAAGCTTTCGATGATCTACCACCAGCCATCCTCTAAACACTATACGATTCAAACACCAACACGGTCATTCAAGGTAATAGCTCAGTTTATGTCAAGTATAGTAAGTCCCTAATTATAGTGGCCAGTTGTGATTAGCCACTTATTTTACTCTTCATCCCCTGAGCATTTCCTATCCTGACTACATTAGTATTCAAACCTACTAAGGGCACATAAATCAGATAGCACACGCATATAATAGTTAACATTTAAGAAAAGAAATACCTGATGGCACGTAGCTACTCGGGCTGGCATCCCTCCATTCGGTCCCATTCTCAGTTTAAGTTTAGGTTTTGAAAATATATACCTATTTCTCTTAAACTTTGGCTCTGATACCAACTTGTAAGGCCTCGTTCCCGGAAACCTCACAGTTGATCAATCATAGCATTATTAATGTAAAAATATAATATACATTTCATAAGAACATCGCAGTGGATTCAAAACTTTCAGAAAAGCCATTCATGCATTTATAAGTAATGTTGCTAAATAATACATAATTGTATTTTAGAGTTACCAAAGGATTAGTCAGTTGCATTATAAAACAACAAAATCATCTTTGCACGAATGGATGCCAATCTTGCCCGCCAAGTAGCTTCACCCGCGTGCCATTCCCTGCAACAAGTTACCTGCCAACTGAAAATGCATAAAAGTCAGCATTGCTGAGTGAGTTCTAGTTTTAAAATTAAAATATTAAGATACCTTGTGTATGTATATATGAAAATATCTTTTCTCTAAAATACTTCCATGTTCATAAAAGTCATTACTTCCATATGCGTTCACACATCATACGTACAACAAGATAATATTCACTATAATCTTACATCATTCTTCCCATTCGTTTCGTACTTTCATTATTATCTTTCACTTTCTACCGGACCAATGTGCAATACCCCGAACATTGTGCACGAACCCGGTACTGGGCCGAGGTCTATAAATAGACCCCTAACATTACGCATGAAGCCTAACCTAGTACCTAGGGCATGCCACAAGGGTCCCGTCAATCTCAAAGATTGACCCTGTGTGTATCCTTCGGGTTAGCTAAACCGCACACAGTTGAGCTAACGACAACATGGTCGTGCACCTCCATTCAGTTTTCTTGCAAGACTTTCATGCATTCATTATGTTCCACTTTTCATTATCATTAATCTTTCGCTTCATTTATGATAATACTTTACGTATACGAGCATAAACACACCACGTAAAGTCACACAATAATACGTAATAAGGAACATAAAAACAGGCCATAAACTTGCATAACATCAACAAACATAACCACCAAAACATCCCAGGGTTAAACCCTAAAATTTCTATTTCTCGGAATTCCAGAAAAGAATTTCTAAGTGTTCTAGGCGCATGAGCACTATGTAGGCGCATGAGTAGTATGCAGGCGCACCAACACTTAGGCGCATGAGAAAACTTAGGCGTATGGGGACTGCTTGGGCGCATGAGCCTTACTTAGGCGCATGAGCACTCAGGCGTATGAGCTGTGGGCATATGAGCTGGTACTATTTGGGCGCATGAGCAACACTTATACTACTGAGCAAATTTTCTAGGCGCATGAGGTACTGTTTGGGAGCGTATACTGGTACTTAGGCGCATGAGCCCTATTTGGGCGCATGGGCAGCAGATATACGTATTTAAAAATTATCTCCAATCCCAAACATTATCCTAACATGTTCTTAACTTAAATCTATCATACTAAGCACCTAAAACAAACATAAAACCAACCAACCAAACTCAAGCATACATACGGTTAACATACATATAAGTTGTAAAACATTTTAACATGCATTTTCAACCCCAAAGGAGTTTAAAAACATAAAACTGGGGTCCTAGAACTCACTAATTGCAGTCTTCAAGTTAAACCCCACCGAACTTGAGGGTACAAAGTGTTCAAACACCTAAAACATAACAAAAACACATAACCAAGCACAAAGAACACATAAATATCGGTTTCAAGGTTAAAAACCCGACAAAACCGAACAAAAACACAAGGAAATACCTACCTTCGAAAATTTTAGCTTCTTCTTGCTGAAAAACCTGAGAGAAACTTGTTCTTCTTCTTCCTTCTTGTTTCAGTTGAAAAGCAAAAGTAAAGCAACAGTAGCATGGGCGGCCATGCTGTTATAAACCTTAAAATAATAAGGTTTTGTACTTTGTACACTTTACCCCCTCCACTTGTGTCTAATTTCTTTTCTTTCAAGATACTTTTCTTTCCCTTTATTCTTAACAAAATTTCGGGTGTTACAAATACCTGGTGAATGAATTTTTTTAGAACTCCGAGAGACAAAGACACGTACTTATTGGATATGAATGGTTCACATTCATTTGTAACAACGTCTTGTTTGTTATCAAAAGCCTTGGAAAGTGATTCAATGTTATGACATTGTCGTCTTGGACATGTTAATATTAAGACTATTTACAGATTGGTGCGAGGAAATCATGTAGTAGGTTTACCGTTGAAAGAATTTCAACTTGTTGAATATTGTCTATCATGTTCCAAAGGTAAACAACATAAACTTCCTCACAAACTAGTTGTTCATAACAAAATTGAATAAATCATTCAATTATTACACATGGTTTTGTTTGGACCTTTGAGTATTTTTGAGTTTAGGATGTCGTGCATATTGTTTTGTTATTACACAACAAAATGGAGTTGCTAAAAGACAAAATAGAACGTTGATTGAAACGGCTCGATTAATGCTATCAGCACCCAAACTTCCTTAATTCTTTTGGCCTGAAGTTGTTAATACTGCATGTTATGTTTAGAATCATGTCCTAATAAATAAAAAACAATATATGACTCCTTATGAAATATTTTTAAACATAAACCCAAATTCAAATACTTCAAAACATTTGGTTGTTGTTGTACTTTGTTACACACATCCGATTCAAAATCTAAATTTGATGAAAAAGCTGATGATTGTTAATTTGTTGGATACTCAGCCAACAAAGTGGCATACATGGTTTATAATAAAATTACTAAACAAATTATTGAATCATTTGATATAGATTGGCACAAATCTAACAAAACTGACGCAAGATCTGCTCCTTCTTGGGTATATGATTATGCCTCATTGTTTGACCCCTTTAATCGATCTTATTTTATATCTAAAGATAATCAACCTTTGACATCATCCATTCTAGATGTATTTTCTGATGACATTAGATCTATTTCCTTCTCAACAAAAGACATATCTTCAAACATACATTCTTCTTCAACCACGTCAGCTTTTCAACCATCCAATTCAAACTTCAATCCAATTCCTGATTCAAATTCTTATTCATCAAAAGAATATGACTTGATTCCAGTTACTCCAATTATTGAACAAGTTCCATAGGATTCTGATCCAAATTCTTTTTCTACACAAGATGCTCCAATTGATACAATTCAAGTTCCATCTGAAGACTCATCTGCCTCAAGCTGTTCTTCACAAAAAACAAAACATATTGACATCTGTTTGCATTTTATTCGTGATTGTTATGATTGAAAACTTATTGATCATGCTCAAGTTAAATCTAATGAAAACATTGCTGACTTTTTTACCAAGGTATTTGATCATTCCCATTTTGATTTTTTTGTTCATATCTAGGAATGATTAACTTTGGATAAATAACCATACCTTCTCAGGAAAAACATTTTTTTGTTTGCTTTGTTAAAATTGTAATTTTATGTTAGATAATCACAATTTTAGGGGTAGAAATATGAAATTGTAACGAAAAAGATTTTGGTTTTAGGGGAAGTAATTTTAAAAAATATCAAAAAGAGTTTCTTTAGTTAAGTTAATCATTATAAAATGAATTTTCAATTTTAGTAGAAAATGATAGTATATTTCTTGAATTTGATATATTACATACAAAACCCTAAAAAGGAATTAACTTGGATTATCTTTGATATGTTGATAGCTTGACTTCCAAGAATGAAAACTAATATGATTTTTGATACACTAGAATTAAATTCTTAATGACTAAAGTAGGTTACTTAATGAGGATTTGTGATAACACTGAATCCATGCTAAAACAGACTAAGAGTTACAGTCTGGTCATACTCAAGCGAGTTATTCTCTAAATAAGTGATTTTCTTATATATGTATACATGGAAAAAGAAAAAATGAAAAGCAAAAACAAAGAAGAAAAGTGAAAATAATAATGAATGATAAAAAAGATGGCAAAAGCCCATATAGGAATAAAAGATGCCAATATGCACATAAATAAAAAAATATATCAGTGACATACATACTATATGGTAAAAATTTTAATTTTTGAGAATATGTTTTGACACAAGAGGCAAAATCAAAAGAAGGGGCATGTAAATCCAGATTGTCATATAAGTCTTAAACATCTTGCGAGGGCAAACCATAAGTCTAGATGGTTGTTAATAAGTCCTAAAACTTGTTAATATTCTATGTTTAGAATCAATTCTCAAGCTAGTTATGCTCTAGATAGATATACTAAGAAAAACAATAATCATGAGATTACTGATCAGAGGTAAAAGGTTTAAGTTAAATTGGGGTGACTTGAAAGCTTAAAAGTGTCTTGAGGCTAGATAGGTGTTATATAGGATTTTTGATTGTGGGATCCATTGATTTCATATAAATAAATAAAAACATGATAATAATCACAACATATATGTCTTAGTAAAGACTGGAGTATGAGTTTAAGTTGGATAAATCATATTGACAATCAACTTAACTAGTCTTATTCTAAATACAGCTTGAAGATATTAAAAATCAATTTCAAAGAAATATGACCCTATACATCAAAATTCACAAAAAGATTTAAGATAAAAGTCTATAGTTTTAGGCATTTTACCTTAGTTAGTTTTCTCTTGATTTACTAAATTTTGCTCATAAAATTTTACAAATTTGAAGTTTTCTGGTTAATAATCAACACTTGGATAAACATGAAAATCAACATAACAAATCAAAGGGTAAATAAATAAGAATGTTAAAATTTTGAAAAGTTAAAAAATTTAAGAAATGAAACTTCTAGCATGCGAGAAGTTCTTTGGGTGCGAAATCTCACATATCGAAAGAAGTCAAAAGGTTATAAGTACAATAGTTATGCAAATAGTTGACCATTTGTATCACTCAAAGTGTTGATGTTCTCTCAAAAAATTTCTTAAGGGTTGATTCAATTATTCTTGATATACACGTTCATTGTGGTCGTTTAGTGGTTTCTAAGACATAGACAAGGTAAAATGATGCTTAATGATTGGATTTGTGTTTGTTTGATGTTGAACCGAAACTTAATGGACATATAATCTCAAAATCTAATGAAATAATCAAAATTAAACCTAAAACAAACCTAATTGACACTAATAAAACAAGGTTCAAAGGCTAAAAATTACTAAAATGATTTTAATTTGAAAATTGGTTTTTAAGTTTGTCACGTGCGAAAAGTTACCAACAACATAAACAGATGGGAAAACTTTCAAAATCACATGACATTTCTCGTGTTGGAATCTTTGACAAGTCGCGCGAATAGTTGACTTCTGGTCAAAGTCATTGCATGGGAAATGTAACTTGTCGCGTGAAAAGTTTAATTTTTCAATTTTTTCTGAATTTTTTTTTAAGTGTAAATTATTGAACTTTGATACTGATCAGATTATTTTTTTGATTTTAGATGGCTAGACAAATGGTCTTTAACAAAAACCATAATATAGTTGCTTATCATGGTGATGTACTTGAAGACGAGGCTTTATTTCGATCACTTATAGACGGACTGAGGACTTCTCACATTCGCCATGCCATATCAGCTAACCCGACTATATAATCTAATGTTCTTGATCAGTTTTGGTTATCTGCTATGAATGAGAGAGATTCTGAGGGGGAACCTTGTATTTCTACCACAGTGAAGGGTAAGAGGGTTGTGATTAGTACAAAGATTATTAACAATGTTTTACTGTTAGAAGACCAACCTAATGCTCCAGTGATGCTAGATGATGATGTAATAAAAAATTGCCTGAGGAGAATGGGATATTATCATAGATATCCATCTCTAGAGTAGAAGCATTTACCTCTATTTTGTAAATTCCTATTCCATGTGGTTGTACATTGCTTAAGTAACCTATAGGCGGGATTAGATAGCCTCAGTGTTGTATTGGATCACCATTGGTTTCACTATTTGATGACTTACCTTACAGTATATCCAAGGCCATATTCGCTGAGATGCACAAAAATGTTATTGCATCGGCCGGGAATAAGTTTATTATGTATCCCTGGATTATGTAGATGATATTGAATGCTGCTCATCCTGAGTTAGTTGTTTCTGAGTCCACTATGTATACAGTTATGGTAATGAAGAAGGATATATTCATTTATTTGATGGGTTCCCGAGGGAATGCATGGAAGGGGGATTACTTTGCCAAACTTGGCCTGTTTGTTGATGGTTTCTAGTTTGATGATCAGCCCTTTCAACAACAAGCTACTACAGAACCATAGTAGACAAACCCAGTTGCTTCATCTTCAAGGACTCCTAATGATGCTCTAGGAAGTTCTTCTAGGTCGGGTAGTATGTGTGTAGATGAAGAGATTGATTCGTGGTTTGAGAGTAGTTCAAGTGAGACAGATAGTGATCATGTTGGACATGTTCCTATGTACAGCAAGAGAGATTGAGGTGGTCTAAATTGTATATAAAAATCCTATCAAAAGCACATCAATTATTCCTTAATATCTCCCTTAAAATGATGATTATGTACTTAAAATTGTTAAATTGTGTTTTCAGGTGTTCAAAAGGGAAATATGGACAAAAGAATCACATCTAATAAGAATTTGAAGAAAACCGAGCTTTGGAGTCCAAGCATGGGGCCGAGCCTCATTAACAACACCCCCATGACTTGCCTAAAACACATCCCGTGCTTAAATTGGCACACCCCATGTTCGGACATCTCACAGGAAAAAAAGTATTGTCCCCCAAAAGGCATCACGGGGCCGGGCCCCATGAGTCAGGGAGCTGTGCCCCACCCAAAACATGGGATCGTGCCCCATTTACCACAGGGTCGTACCCGACACCATCTGCTCGTAGGACCCGACCAACTTTCTTAAGCGTTGTACTAGCACGGGGCCATGCTTAAACACTCCAGAAAGCCTATAAAAAGAGGCCTAAGTTCATCATTTGGGCAAGCTTTTGGTGGGGAGAGTTACTCTCCTTAATTCTCTCGGGAATCAAGACTTGAAGATCATTTGGAGGCTCTAGAGGTTCATACAACACTTGGAAGTAGCTCGGGATTGTCTAAACATCATCCATTGTGGATCATCAGTTTGATTGTTCCATTTCACCAATGCTTTTATATCTATCTTCTATGTTACTTGTTCTTATGTACAAGCTTATTATGAGCTAAACTTTTATTATCATCCTAATTGGATGAAACTTATGTAATTTGTGATGAACTAATGGTGTGATTTATATTATGTTAACGTTATGGTAATCTTGGGAAAACTTTTGATGGGTAGCATCTACATTTGAACGCGAAATTATAAACTTATGATTTGTAACTGTGAATATTATACAAGATTAAAAAACGTATGAACTAATTTCTATTCATGAAACCGGTCTTCATAATAAATCCATGGGTAATGAACTAGAAATGGTTATTAGAAATCATATCACCTTAACTTTCTGATCATTTGCGGGTTCCTTTTTATTAGTCTGAGAAATCTACAGTAATTGTTATGGTTTTCTAAAATTAATAGTATGTCGGAAAGGAACCCGATCAACTCTCTATTTAACATTAAGTTATGTTTTTAAAAATCGTATGTCAAAAGGTTACAGGAGATTTACCTATATTACTTGTGGCTTTGATTTATTCAGTAAGTCTCATCTAGATGAAGTCCTAGTCACTACGGAGCGGATAGACGAGAAATCACGTCGGATCATATTTATAAACATTAACATAATTACTTTAATCAATATCTTTAATTAGACCACCAATTTATCATAGTTACATAATTGTAATCTAATTAGGATGATAGCCTTTATTCCCTGGTTTTAAATCCAAAAGTTTAAATCTTATTTTTACTTTGTTTTATTTATTGTTTCTAAACCCTAAAAATCTTAATTACATCAATGCAATTTATCCTTTTCTCAAAACAAAAATCTAATCCGATAGTCAATCATTAAGCTTGTTAAGTAGGCTCGGTGTGTCCACGGATTGATACTCGGTTCTTACCATCACTATATTACCACATGACAAGTACACCGCTTTTTGTGTGTAGTTTAGTATTAGTAATAACCAATTAAAACTTAGTCTTTGCGAAAAAACTTTATCAAAATATATATACTTTTCACACGCATCAAGTTTTTGGCTCTGTTGTCGGGGACAGACGGCAGTTTTGAACGACAATCTAAATTTTTGACTATCTTGTCTATATCCTGTTTATATATTTTTGTTCAAATTTATTTTATTTTTGTTAGTTAGTTAGTTTAGTTACATTTTCCTAATTCATTCTAAGCCATAGTAAGTTTCTGCTTCCTTAAGTTAATGTATGTCCGACTCGTCTGGTCCTGAACTTGTTTCACCTCTTTGGAACCCGAACGACTTTTCCGTCAAAGGTTACGCGAAAGACTAAACAAACAACAACGATTATCGAAGAAGACGTTTTGGAAGGTACACCATTCGAGGAAGACATGGCTAACCAACACGAGGAAATGAAGATGACACACTATGCCACACCGTCAATTGATGATTACGAGTCTACTGTTGTCCAACCAGCAATAGCGGCCAACAATTTTGAGATTAAGTCTAGCATTATCTAACTTGTAGAAAACACTGTTCAGTTCCATGTATTGCAAGATGAAGATCCTAACGCTCACATCTCACGATTCCTTCGTATCTATGCAACTTTCAAAACAACAACTGTTCAGACGACGCCATTAGACTAAGACTTTTTCCATTTTCACTTCGAGGCCGAGCCATTGAGTCGCTTGATTTGCTTCCGCCTGGTTCCATCACTACATGGGCGGAAATGGCTGAACAATTCCTTTTGAAATATTTCCACCCGATCGCACTGCCAAACTGAGAAGCAGCATGGGAGAGATACAAAGGTCTTCTTCAGAGATGCCCACATCACAGACTTGATCTGTGGCTACAGTGTCAAACCTTTTACGATGCAATTAGCGGAGCACACGAACAAGCTATCGATCAAAGAGCGGGAGGAGATTTCGGAAGTGTCACGCCAACCGAGGCATACCAAGCCCTAGAAAGAGTAGCTAAGAAGAGCTTTGCTTATAATCCTTTAAGAAACAAACCCAGTTCTAAAGGCATTCATCAAGTAGACTCTGAAACACTAATTGTAGCCCAGTTAGAAGCCCTAACCAATTGATTCGAACAATTGCAAGCCGAACTGAAGAAAACCCCAACACGATGCAACACATGCGGAAATTCACACAAGACCAACGAATGCCCACAGAACATTATGATGGTTGAAGATGTTGATTATGTAGGAGGACAAAACAACTCATATAACAATAACTCTAATTGGAGGAACAACTCGAATTATAGAGAAGCTAGTAACAACCGGTCATCATCTGGATTCAACCGAAGGCCACTTTACCAACAACAGAAACCACCATACCAAGGTCCAAGCAGTAGTAACCAAGATCGTGGAGCATCATCAGTGGAAGACTTATTGCAGCAATTGTTGATAACCATACAAACCACAGATGAATGCATCTGCAAATCTGATCAAAGAAATAAAGAGAGGCTCTAAAGAAACAAGGCTGACATCAAAAGCAACAAAGCATCATTGCAAACCATTAAACACCAAGTAGGTCAGATAGCACAACAACTATCTGAAAGACCCCAAGGTGCTTTACCTAGCAACACTATGACAAACCCTAATGCTTAAGTGAAAGCCATCACCACAAGGAGTGACGAAACCACTCAAGGTGATGCACCTACATTACAACCCATCCTTGAAGAAACAAAAACCAAAACTCCAAGTAATGCAAGCGATAAGCTAAACCAACCTGTTACTGCTAAAGAACCTGTAAAGAAATACGTACCACCGCCACCCTATGTTCCACCACCTCCATATCCAGGTCGTTTGAGACAACAATGAATGGAGGCACAATATGGCAAATTCCTAGGGTTGTTCAACAACTACACATCAATCTGCCCTTGGTGGAAGCCTTAGCCCAAATGCCAAATTATGCTAAGTTTTTAAAGGGTGTGTTGTCAAACAAGCAGAAACTGGAAGAGTTATACATGTAGTTTTAAATGAGGAATGCTCTGCAGTTTTTAAAACCAAACTACCTCAATGATGACTAATCCAGGAAGCTTCACCATACCTTGCCTAATAGGAAATCTTTCTGTTCATAACGTGTTAGCTGATTTAGGTGCTAGCATTAATGTTATGCCTTATACGGTTTTTGAAAAGTTAAACTTAGGTGAACCTAGACCTACCTGTATGAGCATCCAATTAGCTGACCGTGCTGTTAAATATCCAAGGGGCATTGTTGAAAACCTTTTAGTTAAAATCAACAAATTCGTATATCCCTTTGATTTTGTGATCCTTGACATGGATGAGGATAAGAATGTTCCTCTTATCCTTGGTCGACCTTTCTTAGCAACTACTCGAGCTCTCATTGATGTTTGCACCGACAAACTTACACTTCGAGTGGATGAGGAGGAAGTGACATTTAACATAGGACAATCCATGAAACATCCTCAAGATCATGATGACTCACTCTATTACATTAATGTTTGCGATTCAATCATAAGTTGTTATTTAAGGAAATCTCTTGAATATGAAGCTTGTAACACTCAATTAATAGATGTCCAAACCACCGAACCCATCTATGAGAATCAAATCATTTCAGAACTAGAAGTTGATGAAACATTATCTCATCAAGAAGCATTTAAGATCATCAAACAAGAACTAGAACCTAAAGCCAAACCTTCTATCAAAGATCCTCCAATTTTAGAGCTCAAAGAACTTCCGTCTTATCATGAATATGCCTTTATTGAAAACACATCTCAACTTCCTGTCATAATCTCATCCGCCTTATCAAATGATGAGAAGAACAAGTTGCTCAATGTGCTTAATGCAGATAAATGAGCAATTGCATGGAAAATCATGGACATCAAGGGAATCAATCCATCCTTTTTCACTCATAAAATACTGATAGAGGAGAACATCAAATCCATCATTCAACCTCAAAGATGTTTAAATCTGAGCATGTAAGAGGTTGTGAAGACAGAAGTAATCAAACTGCTAGATGCCGATTTGATTTACCCTATTTCTGATTTGCCTTGGGTCAGTCCCATCCAAGTTGTTTCAAAGAAAGGAGGAATGAATGTTGTAACTAACGAGAAGAATGAGCTTATTCCAACTCGCATTATTATAGGATGGAGAGTTTGCATCGACTATCGCAAACTCAATGATGCCACAAGGAAAGATCACTTCCCTCTACCTTTCATTGGCCAAATGCTTGAGAGATTATCTGGAAAAATGTTCTATTGTTTCCTCAATGGTTTCTCAGGTTATTTCCAAATTCCTATTGCTCTTGAAGATCAAGAGAAAACGACATTCACTTGTCCATATGGCACATTTGCTTATCGGCGAATGCCTTTTGGATTGTGTAATGCCCCTGCTACATTTCAAAGATGCATGGTAGCAATCGTTCACCACATGATCGAACATTCAATGTAAGTTTTCATGGATGACTTCTCCATCTTTAGGAACTCATTTGAACAATGTCTTTAAAATCTGGAAAAGATGTTGGTTAGACGTGAAGATTCTAACCTTGTTTTGAATTGGGAAATATGCCACTTCATGGTTACTGAAGAAATAGTGCTAGGACATAAAATCTCTCGAGTAGGGCTTGAGGTCGATCAAGCCAAAGTTGATGCTATTTCCAAACTTCAACATCCCACAACCTTGAAAGAAATCAGAAGCTTCCTAGGTCATGCAGGATTCTACCATCGTTTCATCAAAGATTTCTCAAAAATCGCACGACCAATGACTTAACTTCTTGAGAAAGACACACAACTCATATTTTCAGACAAATGCATTAGTGCATTCAATTTGCTTAAGGGGATCCTGGTAACAACTCCGATCATGGTTTCCCCTAATTGGACGCTACCATTTGAACTCATGTGCGACGCAAGCGATTTTGAGCCAGGAGCCGTGTTAGGCCAATAGAAAGACAAGCAATTCCACCCAATTCACTATGCGACCAAAACCCTAAACGTTGCACAAGAAAACTACACTACCACCGAGATAGAGCTTCTTGCAGTAGTTTTTGCATTTGACAAATTCCGCTCATAGCTAATCCTTTCAAAAACAATCGTTTACACCGATCATGCAGCCCTTCGTTATCTATTCAATAAAAAAGTTCAAAAGCCAAGACTGATTCATCTTAAAGATTCAAGACATTCACAAATTGAGGAATCCAAAATAAACGATAATTTTCCTTAGGAAATCCTTATGCACATCCAATCCTCAATCGATGAACATCCTTGGTTTGCCGATTTTGCGAATTACTTGGCAAGCGGAATCCTTCTCAAAGGAATGACTTATCAGCAAAAGAATAAATTCTTTGCTGAAATTAAGCATTACTATTCGGAAGATTCGTATCTATTCAGAATCGATGCAGACCAATTTATCCGAAGATGCGTGTACGGAAGTGAAGCGGAACAAATTCTAAGGCACTATCATGAAGGACCCACAGGAGGACACCATGAAGCAACCCTAACAGAAAAGAAAGTCTTTGACTCTGTATTTTACTGGCCCACGATCTTCAAGGATACTCACAACATGGCACGCACATGTGATGCATGTCAAAGTGCAACCATTATCTCAACACGGAATGAAATGCCTCAAAGACCTATTCAAGTATGCGAGGTATTTGATATATGGGGTATTGATTTCATGGGGCCATTCCCGGTGTCCGTTAGCAATCGTTACATCTTGGTAGCTGTCGATTATCTCTAAAAATGGGCCGAAGCTCAAGCCCTACCTACCAATGATGCAAGAAACATTTTCAAATTCCTTAAGAAACTATTCTCTCATTTTGTTGCCCCTAAGGCTTTAATTAGTGATCGAGGAACGCATTGTGTAACAACCAGCTTGAAAGAGCAATGGCTCATTATGGAGTGCACCATTGCTTTACAACTACTTACCATCCACAAGCGAATGGAAAAGCTGAAGTCACTAACCGAGGCATCAAATGAATCCTCGAGAAATCCTTTGGTCAAAATCACAAGGATTGGTTCACCAAGCTAGATGGTGCACTATAGACTTTTAGGACAGCCTATAAGACACCGATTGGCACCACACCGTTCAAATTAGTTTATGGGAAGTCATGTCATCCACCTGTGGAACTGGAACACAAAGCCTATTGGGCACTTAAAGCAGCAAACCTAGACCAAGACATTGCAGGAAAAAATCGATTTCTACAAATCAACGAACTAGAAGAACTGAGAGAACAAGCATACGAAAACGCTAGGGTTTACAAGGAAAAGACAAGGAAATTCCATGACTCTCGATTAAAGAACACTAAACTATTTCATGTGGCAGAACGTGTCTTACTGTATAACTCTCGTTTACGTCTGTTTCCTGGAAAGCTTAAGTCATGTTAGTCCGGACCTTGTAAGATTAAAAACATTTTTTCAAACGGTGCCATCGAAATCAATGACCATGATGGTTTAACTTTCAAGGTAAATGGTCATCATTTGAAACCGTATACTGATGGACCAACAAATATTTTATCGGAGGAATTACACCTCCGCCTCGACGAAGACTAAGTGTGGGGAAGGGTCGCGCCGAAGACCCGGAACTTAAACACGACACCTATACATAGGTTTTTCTTTGATTTTTAAATTTTTCTAGGACCTCACAAGCACAAAAACGGGGCCATGCCCATGAAGCACGCCCCCGTGCCTCTGACAAAAATTTTCCACGATCTCCGCTGACGACTCTAGAACATTGCAGGTCAAATTTAAGACGAATTCTGACAAACACAGGGCCGTGCCTGGCCAAGCACGCCCCCGTGATCAACTTTCCCGACCTATATATAAATACCACACTTGTTCCTAGCTTTCATCACATCCATTCCTGCTTAAAAACGTCAAAAACGAAAGAATCAAGTCACGGAAGTTCAAGCTGGAATCCTGCGAAGAAACCGCATTCTGAAACGCGAGAGCCAATGAAGCAAGAATACTTCTTCAAGTTACATAAACTAATCAAGCAATTGACTAAGATGAACCTCATCTCATCCCAACGCCTAGCTGAACTCATCCAAAAAGTTCAAGAAATGAGCGAGGAACTCGTTTCCGTCAACCGTTAGCTCGCGGAATTAAGTAATTGCACTTCACATTATCCAATCCCAAACCTTCCACACGAAATGTGTGGAGTCTTCTTTTAGAAGTATTTCACGATGTGCGCTGATGCACGTTAAAGAGTCTAATTTGCAGTTTTAGACTCTCGGTTTTTAACGTATCATGTAACCGTAGGACCTTAGGAAATGTAATTGTCATTTGCCTTGTTTTAAATTAACTCTAGGAATATTTTCGTAACTTTTCTGGTGATTTGGAAGTGATAAAACTTAACCGGGTAAATTACATAACGCGTAACGTAGGAAAACGGAACAACAAAAAAACTGAAACCGGGCAACAAAGGGGTGGCACGCCCCGGTTCCTAGGGAGGCACGTCCCCGTGACTGACAATGAATGACAACTTCTGACTTGTTTTAGCCATTTGTCTTGTTTCCCATCAATTCTCCATGATAAAAATCGACCTCATGTCTGCAAAGAACCGTATCCACTTCAATTTTCACCACCTTTTCCATTTTTCTTTCTTGTATTCAAGAAATCTTCCTTTTCCTTTCAAGTTTTATTGTCCAAGAGGTTATTATTAGTAATTCCTAGTTATAATGAGGAGTTTATAGTTAATTAGTTTGTTAATTATTATGTTTAGTTAGTTTATTTTTGTTTATGTTTTTCATTTTGTTGTTAACATGACTATCTTCATAATTCATGGTTGAATCATTATTAAGCACATTCAAGTTACAAGAGTTCAATTGTCAAACAAGTGGTGTTAAATACTATATATATTTTGAGTACTTTGAATTATTAACAAGTGATTAAAATGATACATGTGTATTCTTTGGTTTTTCAAGCAAGAAAATATTAAACCCACGCTTAATCAAAGGTTTACAAACAAAACCACATGTGCTCGAGTTAAAATTTCATACCTCAAAATGTTAACCGCACCCCCATGTTTCAAAAGACACACCCCATGTTCAACAATTTTTCTTGAATGTCAATCTTTTAACTGTTTTTAAACATGAGTTGAACAAATATGGTGTTATGTCTCATAAAACCCATGTTTGTCACTAACGTAATGAAACTATTCCCGAAAGTTGTTTTGTATAGTTTAACTTATTTGTTTAAAATTTCAGGATCATGAATCATCCCTATTTACAATTCGAGGGAAGCCGGGAAAGATGGTGTCATGAGAGGCTGCAAAGACTGTTATAAAGGGCCGAAAAATCACATCTACAAGTAGATGAAGAAACCTTGGCGGCTGTCAGACAGCTCGAAAGATATAATAATTTCTTGAGTGTTAAGTGGAAACGTCTGTTTTCATAAAACAAACCTTCTGTTTATGAACTGACTCTTGAATTTTTGGCATCTTTTAGATTTATCATGAAAGACTCTGACCCGTGGGATGATCAAGCAGTTTCATTCAAATTTGGGGGACGTTGGCGAAAGACATCCATCGCATTGTTCGGTGTCTATCTAGGTATCTATACAGAACATGAAATGTAGGAGGAAGCAATATCAGGAATGCCAGCATACCATACCTTTCCAGACGAGGAATGTAAAGACGTGAAAAGTGGTCCCATGATAAAAGCATTTTGGGAGAGAATTGGAACAGGGGTGTTCAACTCGAGTAAAACCAAAAGCAGTCAGATTCGAGACCGGCTGCTACGTTAGATACATCGGTTACTTAGTCGTTAGATAACAGCTCGTGGTCAAAGCGAGGGAGTTGTTAGTTTGAGGGACTTATTCATTTTATATTGTATGGTGAATCAATTGCGATGCAATGTTGGGTATTTGTTTGCTATAAATGCAACTGCAGGTGCTCCAACACCCATGTTTGGAGGAAGCTGGATTCTAAAACTATACAAGAGCTATGGGTGTGTAAGGAATATCTGAAGATTATGAGGCTGATGCAACCAACAAGCCAGATCAACCAAGTCTTCCATGCATGCACTAAGGATCAAAGATGAACTAGCTTTGGAAGTCTTACACTCTTAAATATGTCTAAGTGTAAGATCTTCCGAAGCTAACAGTTCAGAAGAAGTTACTTTGGAAGTTTCACACTCAAACAGAAAAATATTCTAAGTGTGAAATCTTCCAAAGCCAAAGACCAGTATCTCCCGAAGCCAAAGATGAAGTCTTCCGAAGCTTCAGAGACAAAGTCTTCCAAAGCCACTTTGCTGTGAAGGCTGATTTCTTCAGAGGATAGAGAAAACATGCTTTTTCTGAATCAACTTTTGATAAAGCTGACACACTTTCCGCTGCCTACTCTGGTGGTTCACCAACTTACACAAGTTGGTGAAACTCCCATACTTTATCAAACAGTAGAATATGGTCTTTGTCTGTAACTTACCTTACTTGTTCCTATAGACTTTTTGTATTAGGAAAAGTCAGTGAGCTATGACATGTCATAGTCACTAGTCAAAAGGCAATCTGCCTTTTGACTCTAGATTGATCTTGTTGTCTAGATTAGTCAAATCCCAACTGTCTTTACATGTAAGTGACGGTTGTAGGTTGTAGTATAAAAGTGTCTCAAGTCCTTGTAATTTCTTAATGCTTTGTAACACTTGTAAAAGAACTTAAGATCAATATACAACATCCCTGAAAACCATTCTTGTGTTCTTATGTTGTTCTTAGTTCTGTCGCTCTAATTTACTTGTGTTCATAGTATCACTGTTTGAAGTTACTAGTTCCCTATGTGAATTGTTAAGTGATCTAAGATCTCTCCTCAGTCTGAAACTAAGTTACCCTTACCCGGTCCTGCATTTGGTAAGAGCATTTCAGGCTCTTGATTGTAAGATCTTACCATCTTTAATCCTCTTAGCTTCACACATCACTTAACTCTTCAAATGGCAGCTATCTCTAAGGCTGATATGGAAACTGGAACTATGACAAAGTCCCCATTGATCACTCCTGAGGATTTTGACACTTGGTGTCAAATAATGGAAGGCTTCATCAAGTCTCAAGATTCCAGGATGTGGTAATCTGTTATCAATGGAACTCATGTACCATACACAACTTCAGCTGCTGTTGGTGGTGGTATGATACCAAAGCAGAGGGCTGACTTTTCTGATGAAGATCGGAAGAAGATTGAAATTGATCAAAAAGCCATGACTGCCCTCCAAACTGCTCTTCCAAACTCCATCTACAAAGGTTTCAAGAAGTGCCAGACCGCTAAACAGCTATGGGATGCATTGAAACTGATGTATGAGGGGTCCAATAATGCCAAGGAGAACAAGAAGGACCTCCTGAAGTAGCAGTTTGAAAACTTCACCTTCAAGACAGGTGAAACCATGACTCAACAATACTTTAGGTATGTTGAGATTGTGGATATTTTGGCTGATATTGGAGTAACTATTGAGAACAGGGATATTGTTAGGAAGTTCATGTCCTCTCTTCCCAGACAATGGACACACTACTGTATGGTCATTAAGAGGACTAAAAACCTAAAGATCCTTACTCTCACTGAGTTGTATGGGATACTCAGTAGATACCAGATGGAGATGAATATGCAAAATTCATCTGGTAACTCCAACACTCACCAGAGTTCAGCCCTTCATGTGGTTAAAAGGGATAGCAGAGAACCACAACATCATTTTATCTGCTACCTTGAAACTTCATAAAAGGGTCCTTTCATCAACTTTCCAGAGACACCCAGAGAGAACTACATCCAAGGAAGTCCCTTCCAAGAGAAAAGTTCTTCTCAAGCCTTTGTCTCTACTGATGAAAGTTCAGGCAACTTTCTCTTCACCCTTGAAGATCTGGACTGTATCCATTTAGATGATCTGGAATACATGGAGATAGTCCAGCAGATGGCTCTTCTCACTCACAGAGCCCAGAAGTTCTACAAGAGGACAGGGAGAAGGTTTTCTAGCAATGCTACCAGTGGTAAGTTTGGACTGGACAAGAGCAAAGTCAAGTGTTACAATTGTAACCAGATGGGACACTTTTCCAGAGAATGCAAGGCACCTAAGTCAAATGGTGGCCAAGCATCAACAAGGCCAAACTACACTAAAGGAGGGCACCAGATTGAGAAGCCAAGACAGCAAGCTGCTATTGCTGTTGAAGAAGGAGGCTTTAACAGGAGCTTTCAGGCTGAAGATGCTTCTCCAAATCAAGCACTCATGGCTGACCATGATGAAGCCAAGGTATTGGAAGATCTCTACTCTCCTGAATGCATTGCTAAAGTGAATAGATACAGGTCCTATAACTTAGAAATAAGATCTAATATTGAGTCTTTAAACATTTTGAAAGCTAATTTTAAAAGAGCTGAAAATGACTATAAGCTTAAAATAGAAGATTTAGAGAAACCAATTTCAACTCTTAAACATGAGCAAATAAATTACAAGACTTAAATAAAAGATCTCATCACTAAGTTGACAGAATGCCAGGCTGAGCTTGTGATCAGCAAAGCCAGGGCAGAAAAATGTGTTCTTGAAGAAGAGACCTTCAAGAACATAATATCCTCATCTCTGCATGCAAATGTTTGTTATCAGAATAAGTAGGGACATGGATCTTGTGAGATAGCTCCTCCACACACCCTACTATCAGTAAGATCACCCTAGGCATGGAACTGGTCAAGATGAGCTTCCTCTTATAGACCCTAATGTTAAAGAGGATGAAGAGGAGATGGTGAGGGATGACTCTTAAATGAGTGAAGAGAGTCAATCCAAAAAGGGTCAACATGTTCCTGAGGAGGAAAAAGGATCTGGTTTGAGCAAGTCCAAGAGAAAGAACTTGATCAGAAGAGAAAAAAGAAGATCAAGGAAAGCTCAAGACATCAAGACCACATTTAACCCAAAGCAGAAACAAGTATTCATCTCTGCAGGGTTTGAGGTGATGAAAGCTGAAGACTCTGTCAAGAATTCTAGTACCAAGAGTTCTACTTCATCTTCAACTCACTCCAGCTCCAAGTAAAAGACCGATAAGCTGTGTGTCACTACTACTCAACCTGAACCACCCATCTTCAAAAGCAAGCCTCTCCCTAGAAAGCATGTTGAATCATCTGAAAAGGTGAAGATGGAGAAGGTAAGTGTTCAAATTCAGTCGTCTGTAGAAAAGAAGATTCCCAGAAGGAAGCAAATGTACTGCATTATGTGTGGTAGTACTTCTCATCCGGCTAAGGATTGCATCTACAATCCCAAAAGTACTATCCACATGGTCAAAGAAAAGGCTTCTGGGAAGAAGAAGGAAAAGCAAGCTTCGAAAGGAAAATCTGTTTCCTTCGAAAGCTCCAAAATGAAGAAGAAGGCAAGTGAAAAATTTCCTTTGGAAGATAAGTTGGTCTCGGAAGAAAGGAATGCTTCCGAAGTACTGAAGCTTGCTGTAGTGAAAGCAAGATCTTCTGAAGGTCCAGTCTCTAAAGCTTCTGAAGCTGCAAAAGCTTTTGAAGCATTGAAGGTCAAGCCAAATCTTCCAAAGGTGGTGTGGAAGATGAAGGAAGACCATGTGACTGAAAATTCTTCATCAACAACAGCAAATGATCCTCAGAGCTTGAACATAGGATCACTTACTATTTCATTATCTTCAACTGAGTTTACTAAGCCAAAGACCAATGAGGCTTGGGTTTCCAAATGTAACTAAATCATCTCTTTTTATGCTGGGACAGCTAAAGAACAACAGAAATGTTTGGATCATTGATAGTGGCTGCTCCAGGCACATGACAGGCAATGGATCCTTACTTCAAAACTTTGAAAGATTTGATGGAGGGCCAGTTGCTTTTGGAGGAGATGCGGGAGGTTACATTACTGGCAGGGGTAAGGTCATAAATAGTAAGCTCAGCATTGAGAAGGTAAACTTTGTTAGGGAGCTTGGATACAATCTTTTAAGTGTGTCCTAATTTTGTGACCAAAAACATCACATGCTCTTCACTGAGCATGAGTGCATTGTTCTTAAGCCTGGGTGGACATTCCTTAAGAGCAAATTCTTCTTAGAACCCCCAGGAGAGGGAATATGTACAAGATGGATTTGCAAGAAACATCTCCCTCAAGAGAAGTTTCTTGTTTTCTGTCTAAAGCAAATAGTGATGAGTCTTTCCTTTGGCATAAAAGAATGTGCCATGTAAACTTTAAAAACATAAATAAATTGATTAAGAATGATTTGGTAACTGGAATGCCAAAGAAAGAGTTTACAAGTGATGACCACTGTGTTGCATGCTTGAAAGGGAAGCAGCACAAAGTGTCTCACAAGCCAAAGGAAATGAACTCCATCACTACACCCCTACACTTGTTACATATGGATCTATTTGGCCCTACCAGTGTAATGAGTTTAGGAAGGACCTCTTATTGTTTAGTGATCACAGATGATTTCATAATATTCACTTGGGTATTTTTCCTTAGAACTAAGGATGAAACCCCTAAGATCTTGAAGAATTTCATTCTTAAAATTGAGAATTAATCTGATCACAGGGTCAAGACCATAAGATATGATCAAGGAACAGAATTTAAAAACCATATCCTTGATACATTTTGTGATGAAAAGGGTATTTCAAGACAATACAGTGCTCCCAGGACTCCTCAGCAAAATGGTGTTGCTGAGAGGAGAAATATGACACTTATTGAAGCTACTAGAACCATATTGTCTGATTCTAAACTGCCTATCACCTTCTGGGCAGAGGCTGTCAACACAGCCTGCTATGTGCAGAATAGAGTTTTAGTGGTTAAGACACATGGTAAGACTCCTTATGAACTGTGGCACAAAAGGAGACCATTCATTGGTTTTCTCAGAACATTTGGATGTCCTTGCACCATCTTGAATACCAAAGATCAAATAGCCAAGTTTGCTGAGAAATCAGATGATGGACATTTTATTGGTTACTCTTCCCAAGCTAAGGCTTATATAGTATACAATTCCAGAACTAGAGTAATTGAGGAGTCAGCCAATGTGACCTTCAATGAACACACACCTAATGTGAAGGGTTCTGGTCTGGATTGGCTATTTGATCTTGATTTAGTTACCAACTATTTTAACAAGTCTTGTGAGAATGTTTCAGGCTCTACAGATAACAGATCAACTGAAGATCCTGATCCAAGATTTGAGCTGAGAAGACCAAAGAAGAATACTACTTTAGCTCCAGTGGTGACTAACCCTGTACTTGAAGCTCCTATCAGCACAAGCATGACAAACACTATTGATTCAACTGAATTGCCTTCAAATTCCAGCTCAGGGGCTCAGAATTCAGGAGAAGGAACTTCAAATGCAGGAGGAGGAGGTGGAGGTGGTGACAGTGATCAAGAATTTCTTGATGCTGATAACCACTCCATTGAAGACAACATGAATGATGTCACACACTCATTGGATCAAGTTTCTCTTGATAAGTGTGCTGATGTGGTGGGAGACACCTCATTGCCAAATCTAAATTTCTCTAACTTAGATCTATCTAACCAGGTTGTTGTGATCCCTTAACTTAGGATCCACAAGTCACATCCCACCATAAACATCATTGGAAATGTTGACTCAGGGGTAAGAACAAGAGGACAAACTCATGATAGCCATGTTTGTCTGTATTCTTGTTTTCTATCCCAAATAGAGCCAAAGAAAGTTGATGAGGCTTTGAAGGATGGAAGCTGGATTGAAGTAATGCAAGATGAGTTGCTTCAAATCAAAAGATAGAAGGTTTGGAACTTATGCCCTCTTCCTCAAGGAAGACTGTCATATGTACCAAATGGGTATTCAGGAACAAGAAGGACGATAGAGAGATTATCATCAAGAACAAGGCTAAACTAGTTGTCCAAGGGTACACTCAAGAAGAAGGGATTGATTAGACTGATGTCTTTGCTCCAGTTGCAAGACTTGAAGCTGTAAGAATATTCCTTGCTTATGCTGCATCCAAGGATTTCAAGGTCTACCAGCTTGATGTTAAGTGTGCTTTTCTCTATGGGGTGATTGATGAAGATGTTTATATCAAACAACCACCTGGCTTTATAGACCCAGATCATCCTGATTATGTCTGCAAGCTTGATAAAGCTCTATATGGACTGCATCAAGCTCCAAGAAAGTGGTATGAGACTCTATCAACGTATCTCTGTCAACATGGATACAAAAGAGGTACTATTGATGGGACTCTCTTCATCAAAGAAACAGGAAAGGACATATTGCTAGTTCAGATGTATGTAGATGACATCATCTTTGGTTCAACTAATCCAAAGCTCTGCAAAGACTTTGAGATGCTGATGAAGAATAGATTTGAAATGAGTGCCATGGGGGAACTCAATTTCTTTCTAGGAATTCAAGTGAAGCAGGTTGAAGATGGCATCTTCATTAATTAGTCAAAGTATGTACAGGACATACTTACAAGATTCAAGATGACTGACTGTAAGGTTGCAAAGACACCCATAGCCAGAAACCATTCCCTTGGTCCTGATCTTGAGGGGGAGTGTCTTGATGAACATCTTTATAGGGCTATGATTGGGTCTCTTATGTACCTTATTGCTAGCAGGCCTGATATTATGTTTGCCACATGTATATGTGCAATATATCAAGCCAACACCAGATGTCACACCTAATCACTGTCAAAAGGATTCTCAGATACCTCAAAGGTGCTCCAAATCTAGGCCTCTGGTATCCAAAGAATTCAGACTTTAATCTGTATGCTTATACAGATAGTGACTATGGTGGTTGTAACATGACTGTAAAGTCCACATCTGGGGGATGTCAATTCCTTGGTGGAAGGATAGTCTCTTGGCAAGGCAAGAAGCAATCTTGTGTGTCTGTATTAACTACTAAGCTGAATACATTGCTGCTGCAAGATGCTATGTTCAAGTACTTTGGATTCAGAATCAGATGCTAGACCATGGATTCAATTTCAAGAAGACTCCCATCCACATAGACAACAACAGTGACATCTCTATTACAGAGAATCCTGTGCACCACTCAAGGACCAAGCAAATCAACATCAGGTATCATCTAATTAGAGATAATTTTGAAAAGGGATTGATCAAACTAATCAAAGTTAACATAAATGAATAATATACTGATCTGTTCACAAAGGCATTTGATGAACAGAGATTTAAGTATCTTGTATCAGCTATTGGGATGATTAACTTTGAATATATTTTCTTTAATAACTTAATCAACTTTATTTCTTAAAATTGTGTGTCCTAAGTTGTCTAGTAGATCACCTCATAAGCCCAGTTCTCTTTGGAAGTAAAACAAAACCTTTCAAATGATATTCCTTAGATTTGTGAAAAATTATTATTTTGTCTCGGAAGAAATCCATTTGCCTTCGAAAGAAATTTATGTCTTTAGATCATTAAACTACTTATAAGAAATTACCTTCAGAAGAAATTTCTAAAATATCTTCTGAAGCTTAAATATGCTTATAACTACTTCAATGCATTCAAAGAACAAATATCTTCCGAAAGCAATTAAGTTAGTTCTTCCGAAGCCAAAATTTTCACAACTCTTTGAAATATCTTTCAAAGAAAAAATTGCCTTCAGAAGCTTTGCTACAAAGCTTCCGAAGCTTAAATTGATTTTGGAAGTTTTACAACATCCAAGAAAACTAACTTTTTGGGCGCCTTTTTCAGAAGTAGGACCCACTTGTGGATTTCAAAGTTTATCGTTTCATCTTAACTTTGTCTCAAATCCAGAACATACATTATTCAAACAGTTCTACTTCATCTCTCTACTCTCACTGATCCTTACCCTAAATTTACCCCCAAAATTTCACTTTCCTCTTCCTTTCTTCACTGTAAAGCTTCCTCAAATGGCCAACATCGATCTTTGAAACGACCCTGATTTCTCCATGCACCTACACAGGCAACACAATCAAGTTGCTCTGTTGCAGTCTGAAAAGGATCTAACCTTCTCAGATTTGTGTAGGTACCTTTCTTTGTCTCATTACGTCACCTCCCTTACGATTGATTGTAAGGCCCCATTCTCGGAGACCCCACAGTTGGACATTCATAGCATCTTTCATTATTAAATGCCTTAAATCATATTATTATAAGAAAACAATCGCAGTGGAATAATTTAACCAAAAACTATTTCTTGTATTAATGATTACTTTTGCCAAATAATACATCGTTGTTAGAGTTACAAAAGAATATTTAGTTGCATTACAAGAGAAAAATATCATAATTGCATAAATGGATGCCAGTCTCCATTCACCAAGTAGCTTCGGCCATGCCATCCTCAACAACATCCTTACCTACAAACTGATACACTATAAATAGTCAGCGTGCTGAGTGAGTCCTAGTTTAATAATATAGAAAATATACTTGGTAAACTTCAAATGGTGATCATTCATCATGATACATAATCAATCATTGAGGATTCTTTATCTTTCTTTCTTCATTATCTTTCACTTTATTGTCTAGGTTTGCACAAAGCAAGAGCCTCTATTGTTGGTTGGCAATAAATGTCGAACCCCTGTCAGTACACATTAAAGTGGTAGCTAACCCCCGACAGTTGATCCACACTGCTAGGCACGAAGCCTGCTCATGAACTTGGATCCTATTGGTTTATTGGTCAATCATAAGGATTAGACCCCGAATGTCCCTTTCTTGGGCTGAACCAGCCACACATCCTAACGACAACATGGTCGTGAACCTCCGTTGGAAATGCTTGCAAGGCTTTTCACCTTTTGTTAGGGCCCCATTATTAGGTTTCACTGTCCTTCTTTTATTCCTTTGTGTCCACTATTATGAATATACTTTTCTAATATTATTACCTTAAACCACATATCATGAAACAGTAATAATTATTCATAACAAGCAGCCCAAAAGAAGGTAAATAAAACATTAGAAACATAGGACAAGCAATAACACCCATTAAACATAAGTTCTTAACACTTAAACTCTATTCTCAAAATTTCAAAAAAACTTCTAAGTGTCCACAGCGCATGAGTAACTTATACAGCGGACGGCTTAAAGTACTAAGTATCCACAGCGGACAACTTAAGTCTACAGCGGACAGCCAAGCTCCACAGCGGATGAGTAAAACACTAAGTGTTCACAGAAGATGAACATAGTCCAATGCGGATGGCCATAGTCCAATGAGGATGAAGAACGTCCACAGCGGATAACTAAAAGTGTACAGCGGATGAAATAATACACAGCGGATAACCGACATCTACAGTCGATGTACAGATTTTTCTAAGTGTTCACAGCGGACAGTGTCCACAGCGAATGACCAACATCCACAGCGGACGACTATAAACTCATCAAGTGTCCACAGCGGACATGTAAGTCCACAGCGGACGTCTTACAAATTTTTCTAAGTGTCCACAGCGGACACACAATGTCCATAGCGGATGACCATCATCCATAGCGGACACTTATTCAGTACCTGCAATGCAACTTATGAAGTTTTCCAATCTCAAACATCATTCTAGCCTGAACTTAACAAAGATCTAACATGTTACAAGCTTAACTCATAACAAACATCATCACAACATCATAGAAATCATATAAAACCAACATATATCAAACACAACCATACACCATGTAAAACTCATAGTTAAGTTAGGAAAACAACAGTTATAATGCATATCAGCCCCAAAACAAGTAGAAAACATATAAAAGAGGGGATCTAGAACTCACCTCCCAACAGCTTCCGTGTGAAACACCACAACCCGAGAGCTAACAAGAATATCTAACACCTAAACACATAAAACAAACAACCAACATAAGAAAACACATAAAAATAGGTTCATAAGCCAGAACCCAGTAGGAAAATCGAGAAGAAATCTTCTGAAAATCTCACCTTTCGAAGAACTTGAGCTTTCTCTCTCTAAAACCGGATTGGGGTTTTCTTTCCAAAGTTTCCAGCCGAATTGTGCATGAGAGAGAGAGTCATGGGCGGCCTTACCACCTTTTTGAAACCTATTATGGGGAAGTTTACCTTTTGTACACCCTCACCCCTTAACCTTTTGGATATTTATCTTTTCTTCTTTACTTTCTTTTCTTTGAATTTTTCGGGTGTTACAAGTCAACCCCCCTTATATAGGTTTCATCCCCAAAACCTGCCATTCCTTAAAGAGGCCTGGGTAGAGCCGTCTCATTTCTTCCTCCGACTCCCAAGTGGCTTCTGATCCCTTACGATGTTTCCATTGCACTTTTACTTGGCCAATCACTTTATTCCTTAACGTTTCTCCTTTTGATCTAATGTAGCTACTGGTTGTTCCACATAATTCAACCTTTCATCAACCTCAATGTCCCTAAAAGGAACAACAACATCACTTTTTGCCGAGCACTTTCGTAAGTGAGATATATAGAATGTAGGATGAATTCCATGCAGTTCATCGGGAAGTTCCAGCCTGTATGCCACTTCACCAACTCTGACAATGCTTTTGAATGGCCCAATATACCTAGGGCTCAACTTTCCTCACTTACGGAACCTGATAATCCCTTTTCAAGGAGATACCTTCAACATCACCTTATCTCTTACTTGGAATTCAATTGGCCTCCTTCTTTTATCATCGTAGGACTTTTGCCGGTCCCTTGCTGCCTTCATGAAGGCCTTGATCTTTTCCAACTTTTCTGATGTGGCTTCAATGACCTCGATACTTCCCAACTCTTTATGCCCTTATGTCACCCCAACACACCGGGATTCTGCATCTTTGCCCGTAAAGCATTTCGAATGGTGGCATGCCTATACTGGCATGATAACTATTGTTGTAGGAGAACTCTGCCAACGGTAGGTGTTCATCCCAACTTCCACCAAAGTCAATAATACATGCCCGGAGCATATCCTCTAAGATCTAAATGGTCCATTCTGATTGACCGTCTGTCTGAGGGCGATAAGCTGTGCTAATGTGTAACCTCGTCCCCATCGTATCATGAAATTTCTTCCAGAACTTGGACGTGAACCGGGTGTCCCTATCAGATACAATAGACACTGACACACCATGACGAGTTACGATCTCCTTGATGAACAGCTCCACCAACCTTTCCGATGAGTAAGTCTCTCTGATTGGCAAAAAGTGTGCACTTTTCGTCAGGCGGTCTATGATCACCCAAATGGTATCACATCCTCTCGCAGTGCGAGGAAACTTTGTAATGAAGTCCATGGTGATGTGTTCCCACTTCCATTCGGGTATATCCAAGGGTTGGATCTTCCCATATGGTTTTTGATGTTCCGCCTTCACTTGTAAACAGGCCAGGCACTTACGTACTCCACCACGTCACGCTTCATCCCTGGCCACCAATAATCCTTCTTCAAATCATGATACATTTTTGTAGCACCTGGATGGATGGAATACCGTGTTTTGTGAGCCTCATCCATGATTCTTCCCCTCAGCTCCCCTTAACGAGGAATCCACATCCACCCGAAACGGGTTTTAATGCCAAGGGTGTTCTCCCCTAAATCTGCCACCTGCCCCTTCATTCGTTCAGCGTTGATCCTATTATCCTTTAATACCTCATCTTGGAATTCCTTGATTTGACCCATAACATTCGGTGTCACAACCAGCTGGCAAGCCTTCACCAGAATCGGTTTCGGCCTCTCCTTTCGACTGAGGGCATCAGCTACCACATTCGCCTTACCTGGATGATAGTGAATTTCGCAATCGTAATCCTTGATCAACTCTAACCATCTTCTTTGTCTCATGTTAAGATCCTTTTGCTCGAAGAAGTACTTCAAGCTTTTGTGGTCGGTGAAAATGGTGCACTTCGTCCCGTACAGGTAATGCCTCCAAATCTTCAATACGAAGACCATAGCCGCCAACTCCAAATCATGAGTAGGATAGTTAGCCTCATGGATCCTCAATTGTCGGGACGCATAGGCTATAACCTTTCCTCGTTGCATCAGCACATAACCTAAATATGAAGCATCTGATTATACCACCAAGTCTTCATTCCCTTCAGGCAACATCAATACGGGGGCTTGGGTTAACCTCATCTTCAACTCCTGAAATGCACTCTCCTGCTCAGAGCTCCACAAACTTTACATCCTTACGAGTCAGCTTAGTTAACGGGGTAGCCACCTTAGAGAAGTCTTGAATAAATCTCCTATAGTAGCCTGCCAAACCCAAGAAACTACGGATTTCGGATGGCGTCCTTGGGGGTTCCCATTGCATTCCAGCTTCGACTTTTGCTGGATCCACCATTATCCCTTTGGGGTTAACCACGTGGCCAAGAAATTGGACCTCACGCAGCCAAAACGCGCACTTAGAGAACTTTGCATACAACTTCTCGTTTCTAAGTGTCTCTAGTACCTCCTTGATATGACAGGTGTGCTCATCTTCACTCTTCGAATAGATTTGAATATCATCAATGAATACAATCACTGATCTGTCTAGCATCGGTCGGCATACCCGATTCATAAGGTCCATAAAGGCAGTTGGCGCGTTGGTTAAACCGAAGGACATCACGAGAAACTCGTAGTGTCCATAACGCGTGCGAAAGGCTATCTTAGGGATATCATGCTCCTTCACTTTGAGTTGATGATACCCCGATTGCAGGTCTATCCTGGAGAACCAACTAGCATCCTGGAGCTGATCAAACAAGTCATCAATTCTTGGTAATGGGTACCGGTTCTTCACGGTCAACTTGTTCAACTCACGGTAGTCGATACACATCCTCATACTATCGTCCTTCTTTTTCACGAATAGGACCGAAGCACCCCATGGTGAGATACTCGGCTGAATGAAGCCTTTATCTAAGAGGTCTTGTAGTTACGTCGTTAGCTCCTTGAGTTCAAACGGAGCCAACCGGTATGGTGCCTTGGCTACGGGTTGCGCTCCCGGTATCAAGTCAATCTGAAACTCGATCTCTCTGTCAGGCGGGACCCCTGGTAGGTCTTCGGGAAACACATCTGGGAAATCGCATACCATCGGCACGTCAGACAACCGGGTCACAGTAGCATCCACATCCTTCACATAAGCCAAGTAAGCACCGCACCCTCGCCTCATAAACTTCTCTGCCGTGATCATCGATATCACTCGCGGAGCAGTGTATTCCTTGTCTCCATGAACCGTAAACACACTACCATCAGACGTAGTCAAAAGAATCATCTTCTTTCGACATACAATATTCGCTTCGTAGGTCGCCAACCAATCCATTCCTAACACCACATCAAAACCTCCTAGGTCCGTCACGTACAATCTAGCAGGGAACTTGTGATCGTCCAATTCTATGAGGCAATCGTCTATCATATTAGTCACCTTGGTAGACTTTCCTATCACTGTCTCTACAAGAAAAGGCACATCTATCTTCTTATTCTTACCAGGCATTTCACGACAAAAGGTAGCAGATACAAAACTTCTACTAGCACCCGAATCGAAGAGCACAGAAGCATACACTTGGTTTACCAGGAACATACCTGAACCTACTTTCGGGTCCACTCTGGCTTCTTCCCGAGTCATATTGAATGCCCTTGCCTTGGCTTGGTGCTCTCACTCCTCCCTTTTTCTCCCATAGCCTGGGTCCCTGAGCCCCCTGCTCCACCCTTCTTGCAATACCGGCCCGAATGACCTACCTCTCCGCACTGGTAACATCTCGGTACTCGGCAATCCTTAGCATAGTGCCCTTCGCCTCCACACTTAAAACACCGGTTTGTCCCCACTCTACACTCACCTAGGTGACTCTTTCCACGCTTCCTACATTCTTTCCGATCATTCCCCTTCCTCTGTTCTGGGCGACGATTATCAACCTTCATCTTCTTCTCCCCAACCCGAAAGTTGTTGTCCTTGAACCTTTTCCCATTACCATTCTTGTTCCAACTCCTTTCAACCATCCTCTGAATTGGCACCGGATCCCTCTCATCATACAACCTTCCGGCCAAATCAACTGTAGACCTGAAAGTGCTCAGTTTAGTAGCTATCATGTTCCTCCTGATATCCACAGGCAAACCCTGCATGTACCTCTTAATCTTCTTAGACTCTGGAGCTACTAGATCCGGCACAAGTCTTGCGAGCTCATTGAACTTGGAGGTATACTCTTGATGAGTCAAGTTTCCAGCCTCCAAATGTAAGAACTCCTTCTCAATTTTGTCCAACTCCCTAATATGGACAATACTCCTTCAGTACCAGCTCCTTCAAATCCGACCACTTCATCCTTGCAACAAACTGTTTGCCCTCGGCTTGGACAATGTTGTCCCACCAGCATAATGCCGAGTCCAAAACTTTACCTTTTGATCCTCCCGGCACTCACTGATGTCTAGAACTACCTCCATCTCTCGAACCCATCGGTGAGCAACCGTGGCATTGCCGTTGCCGTCAAAGGTTGGGGGTTTGCACCTCTGAAATGCCCCATAGGTGCACCCCTTAGCGGCCTCCCTCTCCTCCTCGCTATCTTCATCATGAATTACCACCCTGGGACTAGATGGCTCTTCATCAGCTTTCTCCTTCTCCCTCGCATCCTTGGTCTTTTCACCATCCTTTACAGCCTCAACACCTCGGTCACCACTGAAGGTAACACGTTTTGCATGACGTTGTAGACTTCGTCAGCAATAGCTTCCTTTACCGTAGACTTAAGGGTGGCCGATCCTTCACCCTCTTGGTGGCTATGAATATTCGTGTCATCATGAGTCGGCTCAAGAGCCTTAGATTTGCTCCGGGTGACACGTGGCCCAGTAGTATGCCCGCCACAAGCACCGCCTCGGGTCGCCTTCCCAGATTTCCTACCCGCCATAAGATCTACCTCCTATAAGATTCAAACACTAACAAGGTCATTCAAGGTAATAGCTCAGATTATGTCAAGTATAGTAAGTCCTTAATTACAATGGCTAGTTGTGATTAGCCACTTACTTTACTCTTCATCCCCCAAGCATTTCCTGTCCTGACTACATCAGTATTCAAATCTACTAAGAGCACATAATTCAAATAGCACACGTACGTAATACCAGTTAACTTTATGAAAAATCTACCTGATGGCACGTTGCTACTTAGGCTGGCATCCTTCCATTCGGTCCCACTCTCAGTTTAAGTTTAGGTTTTGAAAACAATTTACCCAATTCTCTTAAACTTTGGCTCTGATACCAACTTGTAAGGCCCCATTCCCGGAGACCCCATAGTTGGACATTCATAGCATCATACATTATTAAAAACGCCTTAAATCACATTATTATAAGAAAACAATTGTAGTGGAATAATTTAACCAAAAACTATTTATTGCATTAATGATTACTTTTGCCAAATAATACATCCTTGTAAGAGTTACAAAAGAATATTTAGTTGCATTACAAGACAAAAATATCATAATTGCATAAATGGATGCCAGTCTCCATTCACCAAGTAGCTTTGGCCGTGCTATCCTCAGCAACATCCTTACCTGCCAACTGATATACATATAAAAAATCAGCATTGCTGAGTGAGTTCTAGTTTAATAATATAGAAAATATACTTTGGTAAACTTCACATGGTGATCATTCATCATGATACATAATCAATCATTGAGGGATTCTTTATCTTTCATTCTTTCATTATCTTTCACTTTCATTGTCTAGGTTTGCACAAAGCAAGAGCCTATATTGTTGGTTGGCAACAAATGCCGAACCCCTGTCGGTACACATTAATAAGTGGTAGCTAACCCCCGACAGTTGATCCACACTACTAGGCACGAAGCCTGCTCATGAACTTGGATCCCATTGGTTTATTGGTCAATCACAAGGATTAGACCCCGGATGTGCCTTTTTTGGGCTGAAACAACCACATATCAGTTGAGCTAACTACAACATGGTCGTGAACCTTCGTTGGAAAAGCTTGCAAGGCTTTTCACCTTTTGTTAGGGCCCTTGGGTAATATTTATTATGTTTCACTCTCCTTCTTTTATTCTTTTGTGTCCACTTATTATGACTAATACTTTTATAATATTATTACCTTAAAACTACATATCATGAAACAATAATAATTATTCATAGCAAGCAGCCCAAAAGAATGTAAATAAAACATTAGAAACATAGGACAAGCAATAATACCCATTAAACATAAGTTCTTAACACTTAAACTCTATTCCCAAAATTTCAGAAAAACTTCTAAGTGTCCACAGCGCATGAGTAACTTATACAGTGGATGACTTAAAGTACTAAGTATCCACAGCGGACAACTTAAGTCTACAGCAGACAGTCAAGCTCCACAGCGGATGGGTAAATCACTAAGTTTTCACAGCGGATGAACATAGTCTAATGCGGATGGCCATAGTCCAATGCGGATGAATAACGTCCACAATGGATAACTAAAAGTGTACAGCGGATGAGATAATACGCAGCAGATAACCAACATCTACAGCGGACGTACAGATTTTTCTAAGTGTTCACAGCGGACAGTGTCCACAGCGGACAGTGTCCACAGCGAATGACCAACATCCATAGCGGACGACTATAAACTCCTCAAGTGTCCACAGCAGACATGTAAGTCTACAACGGACGTCTTACAATTTTTTCTAAGTGTCCACAGCGGACACACAATGTCCACAGCGAATGACCATCATCCACAGCGGACACTTGTTCAGTACCTGCAATGCAACTTATGAAGTTTTCCAATCTCAAACATCATTCTAGCCTGAACTTAACATAGATCTAACATGTTACAAGCATAAAGCATAACAAACATCATCACAACATCATAGAAATCACATAAAACCAACATATATCAAACACAACCGTACACCATGTAAAACTCATAGTTAAGTTAGGAAAACAGTAGTTATAATGCATATCAGCCCCAAAACAAGTAGAAACATATAAAAGAGGGGATCTAAAACTCACCTCCCAGCAGCTTCCATGTGAAACACCACAACCCGAGAGCTAACAAGAATATCTAGCACCTAAACACATAAAACAAACAACCAACACAAGAAAACACATAAAAATATGTTCAAGAGCCCGAACCCAGCTGGAAAATCGAGAAGAGATCTTCTGGAAATCTCACCTTTCTAAGAACTTGAGCTTTCTCTCTCTAAAACCGGATTAGGGTTTTCTTTCCAAAGCTTCCAGCCGAATTGTGCATGAGAGAGAGAGTCATGGGCGGCCTTACCACCTTTTTGAAACCTATTATGGGGAAGTTTACCTTTTGTACACCTTCACCCCTTAACCTTTTGTATATTTATATTTTCTTCTTTACTTTTATTTTCTTTGAATTTTTCGGGTGTTACATTGATCCTCCTCTCTATGAGGATAAGTTGCTTGCATTCAGGTTCCAGAAGACCTCTCTTTCATAGTTCATGGGATCGTACAAGGGGTCAAGTTCAGGTACTTTCAGTTTGTATATACTAATTTAGTTGCAAACTTTGACTCCTTAAAGTATTACATGTTCCCAAGGTATGTTCAACACATTCTCAACTGTGAGTTGGGACCACAGTTGAGGGGAACAGGTAATATTCTTAAACTTGGACAAATGAGGCCCGGCATCTTCAAAATCTTAAAGAAGCCAACTGTTGGCTTCTCTGGGGTAGAAACAGCCCTTGTCCCAAAAATGTTTGAACTCATTGCTCAGGGTGAAAACCTAGCAGCACCAGATAGTGTTGAACCAACACCCTCCACCTCTCACCCACCTCAAACACAGCCTACCATCACCATCACCTACAAAAGAAAACCCAAACGAACCCCTGCACTTGCTACTGAGCATGTGCTGGCCCCCATATCATAACCCATATAGGAGGAAGTGGAATTTCGAGCTCCTACTTCTCCTGAGGAGCAGACCACTACCATCTTTCAACAAATCAGTGCTGAGGTTCCTCATGCTCAGCTGATGAGCTCACAACCCCACAAACAGCCTTAAGCCATCACTTTAAGTCTCAATACTCTACTAATCAACCTTCTAGGGAAAGCTACAATCCCTAACCTCTTGATCTAAACTTCCCCATTCCCAGCCTTGACTTTTATTCTGATGAAGATTTGGCATTCAATGAGTACCATGAGTCTTTCCTCTCTTCCCACACTCAAGGAGAGATGAGTACTCCTGTTTCCCCTATTTCTAGCCCATATCAGTAGCCCCCTACTGAGGTGGATCTTCCTAAACTTATTTAGGAGACCTATATGGAAGAGGCTCTCACTTTCACAAGTGATTACATAACTAGGACCTCAACCATGGCAACCTAGCCTATTAACACTTCTCTAGAAGTAGTCATGAGGCAGGGTAAATCCAGTAGCCAAGAAACCCATGCTAGTGGTTAGGAAGAAGACTTAGGTCTAATTCTCTCATCCCCCAATGATTCTTCATCTGAAGATGAGGGGAGTCTGAAACAACAGGTGCACAAACTGTCAAATCTGTGCACCTACGTTGACTTAAAGATAGCTCACCTGGAATCTCAGGTGACTATCTTAAAGAAGAGGGTCAGTGACCAGCAACTTGATATCATCGATCTCAAGGTCCAGTTAGCTGAGAGACCCATGTGGACAACTCATCCAGGTCCACAAGAACCTGTGGATGTCATGGATCAATCTCCCAGTTCACCTATGCAAGAGGGTGATGCTAACAAAAAGGGGGAGGAAATTCTGACAATCACAGAACCTGGGAGTTCTTCCCAGAGTATGGACATAGAGGAATCACCATCATCTCTTGTAGTTGTCCATACTCAGCAACCTCCTCTAGACAGTGATCTCAACTTGCTCATCAAACAGCTGTTTGAGGATGGAATACCAAGAGCAATGTCTGCCCCTTCTGAGAACCCAATATGGGGTTGGGGGTATGATAGTAACAGAAGAGCTCTTGTGATCTCTAGAGCTTAGGGTCAACTAGAAGTTTTCAACATTTCACACCTGAGTTTCTATGAGAGCATAAACTTAGTGGATATGCCACTTGTCATCCCAAGCAACAACAAACAAGCAGTAAGACTGGCAGAAAGAATCCAAGACAGGGTGCTAGAGGAATTCAAACTGAGATCAAAATTATATAAACAAGGGCTAGCAAGTGAGATCTTTGGTCAACTGGATGTTATGGTAGACTCGGAGATTAGCTTCGAAGGGAAAGCCTTAACTGAAGGCCTAGAGGTTGAACTTGTAAACCTTGAGACAGGATCTCCCTCTGCACCCATTACCCTCAGTGAAACACCAACTGGTGATGGAGCTTCACAATCTCTCTCTGGCTAGAGCTTGATAGCTGAATCAAGCAATGAAGGCCAAAGCTCTCTCCAGCCTAAGTCACCAAGGCCTGTGGTTAACAAAGGCAAAAGGAAACCTACTCCTGAGGAGATTGAGGAGGAGAAGAGAGAGAGGAAGAGGAAGCTGAGGGGAGAGAGTTCAAGTGGTTCCCCAGGGTTCATGGAAGCTACAATAAGGTTGCCCCCAAGCTAAACACTCAGGAAGATGAGTTGAGGGCAGCCAGGCTAAACTACCTGGAACCAGAAACTACAATGTAGATGAACTCATCTCTCTCCCCTTAGATGAGCTAAATGAACTGGCTGACACAGAGTTGTCAAAGGAGAGGAAGGAAGCAGTGGATGCAGCTTTGACCCTCAAGCACAAGGAAGAAATGAGGCTGAAAAGACTCTACAAGAACATTCCTGTCCTCTCCCCAGTTCAAGAAAGTCCTGAACGAGAGACTGTGGCCACTGAACAACCTTAGGTAGCAACTGAAGACGAAAGACTAAAGATGATCAGCTACCTAAGTGCCACAGGTCCTTATCAAGCAGATGCACTTCGTCCCTTACCATCTGGGTACATATTGTTTAAATACAATAAGCAGATCGAAGAAAAAGCAAAAAGAGAAAAACAAGTTGAAAACAAAAGATTAAGGGAAGAAGCTGCAAAGTCAAGGGCTATCATCCACAAAAGCCAAAAGAAGTCTGCTGACAGACAAAGGATGATGAGCTTCTTGAAGCTGTATGAATTCTCTGAAAGGAGGCTTGGTCCTATGTCTCTATCCATAATGGATGAGCATATTAGAGTGATCAAGCAGAAGATAAAGAAGGGAGAGCTGGTGGACTTGCATTCTCCACCAAGTCCAGCTCAACCTGAAGTTGCGGTGAAGGTTGAACCCACTGAGATAACACAACCTGAACCTAGAGCTACATCTCAGCCAACTTCATCTTCTGATCCACAGCAGGGTCCTCCTCTCACTCCTTCTGAATCTGTGAGAGAGGAGAACCCAACTGAGAGGGACTCAGCTGAACAACCTAGTACTCAAGACCAGTCCCCTCAGTTAAAATCATCAGGGAGGAGAAAAAAGATGGCCAGAAGATCAACTTCAAAGAAAAAGAGAAGAAAGGCATTCACCTCCTAACCTAAGGATGAGTCAGAACATCCTGAGGAAGTGCATGAAGAGGCTGCTGAACAAACTCCAATCATAGTAGAGCCTCTTGCTGTTGGAAGACAAATTCTATCATGGTCTTATGATGAAGATCAAGATAGATGGTATGTCATAAGAGATCAGGAAGGCATGCATGTCTACTCCACTGAAGACATGCTCAATCTTCCTTTGCATGATCTCTTTGACATAAGAAGATTCTATGTTAGTCTGAAGGATCCAGATCTAATGATGAAGAAAGGTATTCTGAAGATCCTAATATGGACTATCCAAATCTGAAGAACTTCTCTGTTTTGGTAGCATCAGCCTAGGGGGAGTTTGTAAGGAATATCTGAAGATTATGAGGCTGATGCAACCAATAAGCCAGAACAACCAAGTCTTCCATGCATGCACTAAGGAACAGAGATGAACTAGGTTTGGAAGTCTTACACTCTCAAATATGTCTAAGTGTAAGATCTTCCGAAGCTAACAGTTCAGAAGAAGTTACTTTGGAAGTTTCACACTCAAACAGAAAAATATTCTAAGTGTGAAATCTTCCAAAGCCAAAGACCATTATCTCCCGAAGCCAAAGATGAAGTCTTCCGAAGCTTCAGAGACAAAGTCTTCCAAAGCCACTTTGCTGTGAAGGCTGATTTCTTTAAAGGACAAAGAAAACATGCTTTTTCTGAATCAACTTTTGATAAAGCTGACACACTTTCCGCTGCCTACTCTGGTGGTTCACTAACTTACACAAGTTGGTGAAACTCCCATACTTTATCAAATAGTAGAATATGGTCTTTGTCTGTAACTTACCTTACTTGTTCCTATAGACTTTTTGTGTTAGGAAAAGTCAGTGAGCTATGACATGTCATAGTCACTAGTCAAAAGGCAATCTGCCTTTTGACTCTAGATTGATCTTGTTGTCTAGATTAGTCAAATCCCAACTGTCTTTACATGTAAGTGACGGTTGTAGGTTGTAGTATAAAAGTGTCTCAAGTCCTTGTAATTTCTTAATGCTTTGTAACACTTGTAAAAGACCTTGAGATCAATATACAACATCCTTAAAAACCATTCTTGTGTTGTTCTTAGTTCCGTCTCTATAATTTACTTGTGTTCATAGTATCATCTGTTTGAAGTTACCAGTTCCCTATTTGAATTGTTAAGTGATCTAAGATCTCTCCTCAGTGTGAAACTAAGTGTTAAGTACCCTTACTCAGTCCTGCAGGGTGTAACACAGAGGGAACTGAAGGAGTGATGCCAGGACTGTTGGATTTGAGCATTTGCACGAGTACGTACATGATAACAAACCTACCAAATGAACAGCACAAGTTTGTGGACAGAAAGGGACAAATCTAGGATCTGGCAGATCCCTAAGAAATCATCATGGACCTCGATATGCTGGCACAGCATGAAGAAGCTAGGGCTTCCAGTTCACAAGCTAGTGAATTCCCGAATATGTTAGACCTTTATGAAGCAATCCAAACCACCAGCAACCATGCAAGGAGATCATTTAAATACGCACAACAAGCATTCAACCGAGTCAAAAATCTGCATTCCCTAGTGGATGACCTGAGCAATGATGTCACGTACATCAGGAATCGGATGTATCATGAGTGGGGGGATATCCCGCCATAAAGCCCTTGAAAACAGTATCACTTTCGGGGCCCGGGCACAGCTGTTTCGTGCCAACCTATCTTTTAATTTATGTCATTTTATTTATTTCATGTGCTTAGGATTTTAATTTTTTCAATAAATTGATGATATTTCAGGTGATTCTGAGGATTCTCATAATTAAAGACGACTAAGGGTTCCAAGCACAAGTGTCAAATTCATCATTTTTAGGGGAGTTATTTTATCACCTTTCCCTGTTTTAATTTATTAATTACATTGGGGACAATGTGCATTTTAAGTGTGGGGATGGGGTAATTTACACATTTAACACTTTGCTAAAGAGGTCCAAATTGAAAAATTTTAGAAAAATCACTTAACCATTAATTTTTGTGACAAGAAACCAAAAATTTAAACAATTTTTGATAAACTAAATTATAAATATACTTTTTCAGAAAATAAATAAGTAAACAGATGACATCCAAATAAAATTGAAAAATGTTTTTGTTGTGATATCCTTAAAGACAATGATTTAGTAAAAATTTAAACATGTAAAATGAAACACTTTTGCCAAATTCCATTCATATGTGAGTTATTTTTTAGCTTTAAACAGTTTGCATTCATGCAATTCTACTTTTATTCTAGATTTAATTGAGGGTGCTTTATGATACGTGTGATTAGAACTTACTTTGGGTATACATTTCAAGACCATAATTGGTATTTGATGTATAAAAATGAGTTGGACATTAGGAAACCTTAACCATTCAAGCCCCAACCATTTATCTTTTAACTTTCCTTACCCGAACATCAACCCTAGTTAGCCCTGTTGAGCTTAAACGTTTTTATTTCTTGATCAGCCGAATCATAAGTCCCTTAACCAAAAAGCCTTCAACAAAACACATTTTTCATTAAAGACAAGTTTTTGGCTTATAAAAGAAAAAAAAAAGAGAGAAAAAAGAAAAGAAAAGAAAATTTTGGTCTTTTACTAGCAGACCTAAAAGAACTGGAATGCATTCTTTTGATTTCAATTTACTTTGTTGCCTTTACCATGCAAAACAGGGACTTACCCCGGAAATTCACGAACAAATTTTTAACCTCATGTTTGACGCAGGAAAGAAATGATGAAAAAAGGAACAAGTTCCGCCATTTTATGGAATTTCAAAAAGCGCTATAAAGAGGCGGGCAAAAAGATATGAAAGATACCTGAATTGTGGAAACTAGTCCCACAATGGGAAATGCTAAAAGAACCAAACCGAGTCCCAATACGAATACACGGAACTGATCCGATTGGGTGCTATTAGGCTTCAAGCCGAACGATCCTTACGAAAGAAAAGTTTTGAGTATCTTCGGGAGAAAGACGAAGTAAGGCTTTTGAAAGCAAATTACGATCTTGACAATCTGACCTTAAACGAGTCCTCAAGTTAGCATATCTCTTCTATCTTGAAGTATTTTATAGAGAGCCTTCTACTGTTTTCCTTGTAGTTTATGTTAGAAAAATAAGCCAAGACCGTCGATTTTAGCATTTAGGCATTTTTTTTTTCTTTCTAAATAATCCATACCCGAGCCCAAGCCAAGTTACAACCCATCAAAGCCTAATGATTTATGCAAGTAAATATCTAAGTAGGTGGAGATTTGATCCCTTAACAAGCATATGATTTCACATGTATTCATACTAGGCAATTGAGCGTATTAGTCAACTTAACCTTGATTATAACTCCATATATTTAAGCCAAGTGTGAGTGTATCTTGTGAGAAGTGTGGATTTTTACATGTTAATAATCTTTACTAACGAATCTTTTGCTTCCAGTAGTGAATGCTTCATAACTGCTCATGAAAGTGGTAAATAGTGCTAGATGCTCTTCAGCTATTTGAATGGTTTGTTTGTTAGGGTTGGAGTTTATAGCAAATGCTTGTTATGAAGGTTGAGTGGATTGACTTTATGGGTAGATCTAGGGTTGTGGTTGAGATTGAGCTGGATTTTAAAGGTTCTGATAAGAAGTTTGGAACTGAGTCAAGGATGGATCTTTGACATTTGGATGAACAGGAGTGGCTAATTGTTGTTGTTGGCACAACTGGGAGTAGCTGACATAATAATTGGCTTACTAGCCATTTTAGCATATAATGCTGATGCTTTAGTTCCCATTGTGTTAGTGTAGTTAGTGAATTTAATAATTTGGATTACTAGCTGTAAGGTAGTGAATTTAACAATCTTCTTTTTTACTGAAATGTTCTCCTGTGTAATTCCTGCACTTTTCATCTTTGTTATCAGCTTCATAAACCTTGATATTTGAGCCTCAAAGGTTTCACCAAGTATGCAATTAAACATATTAAACTCTGGAATCAACATGTCCTTTCAACTTTCCCTCGTATCCTTATTTCCCATAATCTGCTCCTCCATCACATCTCATAACTCTTTTGCCTTCCTAAAATCTTTGAACTTCTAAGCAATTTTTGTAGTAAGTGCCATAATGATGGCAGCATACACTTTATCATTAAGCTCTATTTTCTTCATGTGTTCCTTATCCCAAAGGTGTTCAGGTTTTGGAACCAAGTCTCCTTTCTCATTGGTATACACCGGGATATACGGGCCTTATTTGAATGACCGCATCATCCGGGGTCAAACCCAGTAGGGATAATATTCTTCGCTGAGAAGTTTAGGAGGTTTTGTACTCGTGCCAATCTTATTGTCGAGATTAAGAGTAGTAATGATGTGCATTAAATTTTCCATTGAGAAACTATGGATTCAAACTTTTCAGAAATTCTTCAAACTTGAAGTTCTCCCGGGAAAGATAAGGTTCTCGCGCGTATAGTCTTGAACACAACTAATTCGCACAAGCTTCTCGCACAAACTTTACGCGCGGATACTTTTGTAACTGACTTTTGAGAAATGATCAAGTTTTCGTGAAAAAGGAATCTTCTGTAACAGATTTTCCATCAAACTTTTGCGAAAATTAGACTTTCGCGCGAACAGATGCTTTTCGCTTGCGATTTTGCAAGTTTTCGCTTGATCAAAATTTTTCAACTTCGACGATTCCAGCTTCAAACAATCACCAATTTGTTCAAAATTAATTGATTAAGCTTCCAATTAGTGTTTTAGGTTCAGTTTTCATCCTAATTGTCTCTAATTGGTTGAATTAAGCTTAATTAATCATATGAACCTCACCAAACCTTCAATCAACTTCATAACAGCCTTCAACATCTTCAAAAATGATCAAAAACAGTAGAATTCAAGTAGATCTTCAACAAAAACCAAATCGGAGCTCAAGAATACTACAAAAACACTCTTTAATCTTCAAAAAAAATCGATCTAGAGCATACCAAGCTCTAATACCAATTGTAAGGATCAGCACAATACAAATAAGATCAATCTCCTAATGAGAATGCAGAATGTAAACATCACGGAATAAGATTGAATAGTAAATGTAGAACACGAATGTAAATAAACTTCTCGATTCTATTGCTCTCTGACTTTGAAAGTTCACAAGTGAGTATGAAATCAGGAAATTATAAAAGCTCTCCAAGTTACATTACAAAACATCTATTTATACTACACTAAGAAGTTCTCGCAAGACTTCCAAGTTCTCGCGCGAGATTCAAGTTCTCTCGTGGAAACTTTAGATTCTCACGCGACTTGATCTTCATAATCTTGATTTAATTTTCCGAGCCTATAGGTTCAATCCCTACACTAGGAGAGCCGCCGACTCCAACTACCGTCCATGCTCAGAACACTTAGCAAAACTTCATTAATTAAGTAGAGTAAAATTGAAATCCAAAATACGTATGTGTATATATATATATATATATATATATATATATATATATATATATGTATATAATTATTTATCTACTTCTTGTAGCGAGTGCAATTAAATAGAAATAAAGAATATAAACTGGTCATCAATTAAGTAGAACAAGATTCATGAAGTAGAATAGATTAATCAAGAACTATTAGGAGTAGACGTTGGTTGTCTAGATGCTACCACACGCAGTCGAACTAGTATTTGATCCAATTTTCTAGAACTTTTGATACAATCACTCATTTCTTCTTCGGATGTCAATGATAACCAATCTCCATCCACATTAAGTTACTTGAGCTTATATGTCCTGACATTTTACTTCAATTTTATACCAATTTCTTTCTCAATAGTTTGAAAAAGGTTGCTTGAGATATAGGGATATGGATTTGCACCATATCATCTGTATATTTTCGATTTTAGGGTGAGGGTATTTTTGTTTTGCTTGGTTGATTTGAATAGTGGATGAATCATTCGCTTTTCTCTTCACAAAATTTGGTCCTGGCCACTCTAGGATATCAAGACCTTTGAGCTTGTGTTTGAATGTAGACAGAGCAACTATACAACATCAATATGAAAAAACTTATCTTAGTGTTTCTTATATGAAAGCATACTAAAAGGAATATTTGGTCTTAATAGAGTTTTATAATTTTTTGTTATAGGTTATTTTTTGTAATTACCATGGCGGTTTTTTGAAGCTTCTTTCAATGTTTTCCAAATTAATTCTCAATGATCTCTCTAGATAATAATATTTTAGTTATCTTGCATTTCACATCTGGTATCTTTTCTTCCTCCACTAATTTACAAATTCTTGATAATCCTTTCCCTTGAAATACCTAGTTTCATCTTGTGTTGGACTCTCAATACCAGAAACATCTAATTGTTTCTCATTGTCTTTAGGAGGTAATACTTCTGGAGTTGTCTTGCATGACACCTTAGAAGGTGTTATATAGTCCACAACCATTGGTTTCTTTCCTTCTTCCAATGCCTTTAAATTGGTGATGATGTTTTTTTTTGATATATCTTGTAATTACTAACTCGATCTTACTCAAGTGAAATTTTAGAAGTATTAGGTTGATTGTATTTGAAACAACTAACTTAGGTAAGATCTAATTCATCACCTAGTTTGTACCATAAGCAAATTTGAAACTTGGCAAACACCTTTTTAATCTTAATAGTATGGACTCCAACAAGATATAACATCTTGATGTATTGAGCCATGTGAATTTAAAATCACAAGTGGCAGTATTCTTCAATGTAAGGATCACACTTATAGGCTGATGCAACCAAAGAGCTCTCAGCATGCACATGTGAAGTACAAGGAAGTTACTTTGGAAGATTTGATATAACTCACTGAATTGTGCTAAGTATCAAATCTTTTAAAGCCAAAAGACCAAATATTCCAATGCCAAAGATGACTTCTTCTGAAGCTTCAAAGTCAAAGTCTTTCGAAGCTAAAGACTGATTTCTTCCGAACACAGAGAAGACATGCTTTTTCTAAATCACCTTTTGACAAAAGTTGAACTACTTTTCGCTGCCACCTCTAAAGACTCACCAACTTATATAAGTTGGTGAAAAGGTAATGCTTTTGTCAAACTATAGATTAAGGTCTTATGTCTATAACTTTCTACTCTTGTACTTTAATCCTTTTTGTAGTATATTAATATGTGAGTTATGGTATGTCATAGTCACTAGTCAAAAGGCAATCTACCTTTTGACTCTACATTGATCTTGTTGTCTAGAGTAGTGTTTCCAGCTGGCCTTCAAAGTAGGTTGTAGGATGTAGTATAAAGTATCTCAAGTACTTGTAACTTAGAATGTAAGCTTTGTAACACTTGTAAGAACTTGAGAGAAATAAACATCATTCTTGAAATCCATATTATCTTGTTCTTGTTCTGATCTTTACTTGTGGTCTTAGTTTTATCAATAGTCGGTTCCCTATTTAATCTGTTAAGTGTTCTAACACTCTCCTAACAATTGTGAAACTATTGTATTGACCCCCTTTCACCGGTTCTAAAATTTGTATCAGAGCATTTTAGGCTCTTGATTGTAAAATCTCACCATCTTAGATCACATAAGTTAAACAAAACACTTACCAGCTCAAATGCCAGCTCTTTTAGAGGCTGATATGAAAACTGATACCATGACAAAGTCTCCAGTGATCACTCCTGATGACTTTGACACTTGGTGCCAACATATAGAATGGTTCATCAAGTCTCAAGTCAGCAGGATGTGGAGATCTGTTGTTGAAGGACCTCACATCCCATGCACCTATTCAGCCACTGCTGGAGGTGGGATGATTCCAAATGAAATTGCTGACTATTCTGAGGAAGATTGGAAGAAAATTGATGTTGATCAGAAAGGCATGACCGCTTTCCAAATTGCTCTTCCAAATTCTATATACAGAGGCTTCAAGAAGTGCAAAACTACTAAGCAGCTCTGGGATGCACTTAAGCTCATGTACGAGGGGTCTAAAGAAACCAAGGAAAACAAGAAAGACCTCATGAAGCAGCAGTTTGAGAACTTCTCCTGCAAAACAGGTGAAAACATGACTCAACAATACTTTAAGTATGTTGAGATTGTGGATACTCTCATGGATTTTGGAGTAAAGCTTTACAATAGGGACATTGTGAGGAAGTTCATGTTCTCTCTTCCCAGATAATGGATTCACTACTGTGTGGCCATTAAGAGAACTAAAAAGCTCTCTACCCTTACTCTCAAAGAGTTGTATGGTATCCTTAGTGGTTACTAGATGGAGATGAACATGCAAAATCCATCAAGCAGCTCTTCCAGTAATCAACAGAGTAAAACCCTCCATGTGGTTGAAAGGGATAGTAGAGAACCACATCATCATCTTATCTACTACCCTAACAACTCACAAGAGGGTCCTTTCATCACCTTCCCTGAGACACCAAGGGAGAGCTACATCCAAGGAAGCCCATTCCAAGAGACAAACTCTCTCAAGCCTTTGTGTTTGCTGATGAAAGTTATGGTAACTTTCTCTTCACTCTTGAAGACTTGGATTGTGTCCTCCAGATAACCTGGAGTATATGGAGATAGTCCAGCAGATGGCTCTTCTCACTCATAGAGCCAAGAAGTTCTACAAGATATCAGGCAGGAAGTTCCCCAGCAATATGGCTAATAGAAAGTTTGGCCTGGATAAAAGCAAGATAAAGTGTTACAACTGTAATCAAATGGGACACTTTGCTAGGGAGTGCAAGGAACCAAGGACAAACGTTGACCAAGCACAATCCAGACCAAACTACACTGATGCAGCTTCTAGAACTAAGAAGCCAAACAACTAAAACAATATGTTGTTGTTGCTATTGAAGAAGGAGGCTTTGACTGAAGCTTCAGGTATTCATGCTTCTCCCAACCAAGCTCTAATGGCTGATCATGAAAAAGCCAAGGTACTAGAACATCTTTGTACTCCTGAATGCATTGCTAAAGTTAACATGTATAGGTCCTACAACTTGGAAGTGAGATCTGATTTTGAGTCCTTAAATATTTTAAAAGCTGACTTTAAAAGAGTAGAAAATGATTATAAACTTAAAATTAAAGATTAAGAGAAAACAATTTCTACTCTTATGCATGAGCATACAAACTATAGGACTCAAATTAAAGATCACATTACCAAGTTAACTGAATGTATGGTTGAGCTTGTGATCATCAAAGCCAAGGTAGAAAAATATGTTCTTGAAGAGGAAACCTTCAAGAACATAATATTCTCATCCTTGCATGCAAAGATTTGTTATCAGAACAGGCAGGGACTAGGGTCAAGTGAGATAGCTCCTTCACACACACTACTATCTGTAAGATATCCAAGGTGTGAAAGTTGTCATGATGAGCAGCCTCCTATTAATCCTATCCAAGAGAAAGATGTAGATGTAGAGAAGATAGTGAAGGATGAACCTGAAATGAGTGACAAGGGTTATCCTAATAAGGGTCACTATTCTCTTGGAGCAAGCCTGCTACACAGTTTTTATCTCAGTTGGGCCAAGAGATCAAGGCCACTTTCAACTCCAAGCAAAAGCAAGTTTTTATCTCAGCTGGATTTGAAATGGTGAAGACTAAATACTTAACCATGGACTCTAGTACCAATAGTCCTAGTTCATGTTCAAATCATCCTGGTCAAGAAAGAAGGCTGATAAGATATGCACCACTGCTACACAGCCTGAACCATCCAGTTTTAAGAGCAAGCCTCACCTTAAAAAGCATGTTGCATCATCTGAGAAGATGAAGAAGAAAATGGAAAGAGATCAAGCTCAACCTCCTACTCAGAGGAAGAATCTCAAAAGCATGCTAACTGAATGCATCATGTATGGTAGTACTTCTTACTTTGCTAAGGATTGCATCTACAATCCCAAAAGTACTATCCACATGACCAAGAAGAAAACTTCTGAGAAGAAGAAGAAGATAGCTTTGGAAGGAAAATCTCTTCCTTTTGGAAGCTCCAAAGTGAAGAAGAAGATGAGTGAAAAGTTACCTTTGGAAGAAAATTTGGTCTCGGGAAGAAAGGAATGCTTCCGAAGCACTGAAGTCTGCTGCAGTGGATGCAAAAGCTTCCGAAGGTCCAGTCTCCAAAACTTACGAAGTCATAAAAACTTCCAAAGTATTAAAGGCCAAGTCTAGTCTTCCAAAGATGGTGTGGAAAATAAAGGAAGGCCATGTGACTGAAAGTTCTTAATCAACAACAATAGGATCAATTACTATTGAATTTTCTTTAGTTCACTTTGACAAGCCCAAAACCAGTAAGGCTTGGGTTTCCAAGTGTAACTAACCATCTTTTTTTGTGCAAGAATAGCTAAAGACCAAAAGAAATGTATGGATCATTGATAGTGATTGTTCTAGTCACATGACAAGCAATGGCTCCTTGCTTCAAAACACTGAAAGAATTAATGGAGGGCCAGTTCATTTTGGAGGAGAATCGGGTGGTTATATCACTGGAAGGGGTAGATTCACAAATGTTAAGCTTAGCATTAAGAAGGTAAACTATGTTAAGCAGCTTGGGTATAACCTCTTGAGTGTATCCTAATTTTGTGACCAGAGACATAACATGCTCTTTACTAAACATGAGTGCATTGTTCTCAAACTCAGGGTGGTCACCCCTTAAGAGCATATTCTACTTAGAGCCCTAGGAAAGGGAACATGTACAAGATGGATTTGTAGGAAACATCCCCATCAGGAAAAGTTTCTTGCTTTCTATCTAAAGCAAATAGTGATCAGTCTTTCTTATGGCATAAAAGAATGTGCCATGTAAACTTTAGAAACATGAACAATTTAATTAAGAATGATTTGGTAACTAGAATACCAAAGAAAGAGTTTACAAGTGATGACCATTGTGTTGCATGTCTGAAAGGGAAGCAACACAAAGTGTCTCACAAGCCAAAGGAAACAAACTCCATCACTACTCCCCTACACTTATTACATATGGATCTCTTTGGCCCCACCAGTCTAATGAATCTAGGAAGGACCTCATATTGTTTGGTCATCATAAATGAATTCACAAGATACACTTGGGTCTTCTTCCTTAGAACTAAGGATGAGACCCTTGAGATCTTTAAGAGCTTCACTCTAAAAATTGAGAATCAATGTGATCACAAGGTCAAAATCATAAGATGTGATCAAGGAACTGAATTCAAGAACCAAATCCTTGATATATTTTTGTGATGAGAAGGGTATAACAAGACAATATAGTGCTCCAAGGACTCCTCAGCAAAATGATGTTGCAGAGAAAAGAAACAGGACACTTATTGAAGCTGCAAGAACCATGTTATCTGACTCTAAACTGCCCATAACCTTATGGGCAGACTGCCTACTATGTGCAGAATAGAGTGTTAGTAGTCAAGACTCATGGTAAGTTTCCTTATGAACTATGTCATAAAAGGAGGCCTTTTATTGGTTTCCTCAGATCATTTGGATGTCCTTGTACCATCTTGAATACCAAAGACCAGATAGTCAAATTTGCTGAGAAATCTGATGATGGACATTTTATTGGATACTCTTTCTAAGCCAAGGCTAATAGAGTGTTCAATCTCAAAACTAGAGTATTTGAGGAGTTAGCCAACGTGACCTTCAACGAGCACACACCTAGTGTGAAAGGTTCTGGTCCTGATTGGTAGTTTGATCTTAATTTAGTTATCAACTGTTTTAACCAATCTTGTGAAGATGTTTCAGGATCTACAGGTTACTTATCAATAGGAGATTCTGATCAAAGATTTGAGCTGAGAAGACCATGTGATCAAACTACTTCAGCTCCAGTGGTAATAAACCTTACATTTGAAAATCCTATTAGCACAACCATAACAAACTCTTCAGCTGATACATCTGAGGTGCCTATATATTTCAGCATAGAGGTACAGAACTCAAATGAAGGAGTTTCCAATGTAGGTGGAGATAGAGGTGGTGATAGTGATCAAGAATTTCTTGATGCCAATAACCACTCCATAGAAGACAACATCAATGATGTGACACACTCATTGAATCAAGCTTCTCTTGATATATGTGTTGATGTGTTGGATGACACTCAATCATCGGATCTGAATTTCATGAATTTAGATCTGTCCAACCAACTTGCTGTGATTCCTCAACTGAGAATCCACAAGTCACATCCCACCACAAACATCATTGGAAATGTTAAGACAGGGGTGAGAACAAAAGGACAAACCCATGACAAAAATGTTTCTCTTCACTCTTGTTTCTTATCCCAGATTGAGCCTAAGAAGATTGATAAGGCTTTAAAGGATGGAAGTTGGGTTGAAGCAATGAAGGAGGAGCTGCTTCAATTCAAAAGACAAAAGATTTGTAACCTATGTCCTCTTCCTCAAAGGAAGACCACTATAGGTACCAAGTAGGTATTCAGGAATAAGAAAGATAATAGAGGACTTGTCATCTAAGAATAAAGCAAGACTAGTTGTTCAAGGGTACACACAAGAAGAAGGGATTGACTACATTGATGTTTTTGCTCCTGTAACAAGACTTGAAGCTGTTAGGATATTCCTTGCTTTTGCTGCATCCAAGGATTTCAAGGTCTACCAACTTGATGTCAATTGTGCCTTCTTATATGGGGTGATTGATGAGGAAGCGTATAGCAGACCCAGATCATCCTGATTATGTCTGCAAGCTTGACAAAGCTCTCTATGGGTTGCATCAGGCTACAAGGAAGTAGTATGAGACACTATCACACAGTATGGATACAAGAGAGATACTATTGATGGAACACTCTTCATTAAAGGAACTGGAAATCACTTGATGTTAGTTCAAGTTTATGTAGATGACATCATCTTTGGGTCAACTAATCCGAAGCTCTATAAAGACTTTGAGAAGCTGATGAAGAATAGATTTAAAATGAGTGCTCTGGGGGAACTCAATTTCTTTTTAGGAATTCAAGTAAACCAGGTTGACAATGGCATCTTTTAAACTAGTCAAAGTATGTTCAAGACATACTTACCAGATTTCATCTGACTGAGTGCAAGGTTGCTAAGACACCCATAGATAGAAACCACTCCCTAGGACCTGATCTTGAGGGGGAGTACGTTGATAAACATCTCTATAGGACTATGATTGGGTCTCTTATGTACCTCACAGCCAGCAGGCATGATATCATGTCTGTTACATGCAAGATATCAAGCCAACCCCAAGATGTCATTCCTGACTGTTGTCAAAAGAATTCTCAGATATCTCAAAAGTGGTTCCAAACTGGGTCTTTGGTATCCAAAGAATTCTGACTTCAATCTGTATGCTTATACAGATAGTGACTATGGTGGCTGCAACATGACTGCAAAGTCTACATTTGAGGGATGTCAATTTATTGGTGGAAGGATAGTCTCATGGCAATGCAAGAAATAATTCTGCGTGTCTGCATCAACTGCTAAAGTTGCTGCAAGCTGCTGTGCTCAAGTGCTTCGGATTCAAAGTCAGATGCTGGATAATGGATTCAACTTCAAAGACACTCTCATCCATATAGATAACAACAGTGCCATCTCTATTATAGAGAATCCTTTCCAGCATTCAAAGACAAGGCACATCAACATTAGGTATCATTTGATTAGAAATAATTTCAAAAAAAGATTGATAAAACTAGTCAAAGTTAACACAAATGAACAATATGATGATCCATTCACAAAAGCTTTTGATAAAGAGATTTAAGCATCTTGTGTCATCTATTGGGATGATTAACTTTAAGTACATTTTTCTTAAACTAAATTCAAGATTACTTTTTCAAATATGTGTGTCTTAAATTGTCTATATCATCATCTATATAAGCCGAGTTTACTCTGGAAGAAATTTTTCAAAATGATATTCTTTAGAATTTTGAATATGTTTTTTTCTTTCAGAAGACATCAAGTGCTCTTCAGAAGAAAATTATGTCTTCAAAACAGATAACTACTTCTGAGAAATTTACCTTCGAAAACACTCTAATATATCTTCCGAAGCTTAAATATACCACTAAGTACTTATATGTCTTGAAGGACTATTTTCTTCCAAAACCAATTCAGTCTTGAAAGCTTTATTCTCTCTTTTTGAATAAAATTTCTGATATTTGATATCTTCCGAAGCAAAATTTGTCTAAGAAGTAAAAATACTTTATGTATTTTTCTTCTGAAGCAAATTCTTGTAAAGCTAAGGAATATCTTCCCAAGCCAAATTTGCTATGGAAGTTTTCTCAAACCTTCCAAAGACAAATTACCTTCGGAAGATTTTAGACTTCCAAGAAAACTACCTTTTTGGGCACTTTTTTAGAGGTGGGACCAACATCCGAATTTAAAGTTTATCCTTTTGCATTAACTTAGTCTCAAATCCTTACCATATATATATATATATATATATATATATATATATATATATATATATATATATATATATATATATATATTCGTACAACGGTTCCCCCTCATTCACCTTCCTCTTCATCTTAAAAAGTTCAAACCATAAATTCACCCACAAACCAACTTTGTTCATAGCTTTCTTTACTTCTATGCTACTTAAAATGGCAAACCCTGATCCCTGAAACCAACCAGATTTTTCCATGCATCTACACAGGCAACACAATCAGGTTGCTTTATTATCATATGAGAAAGATCCAGGTTTTTCAGATGTTTGCCGCTTCTAACACTCTCCTAACAACTATGAAACTATTGCATTAACCCCCCTTCACCAGTCCTGCAATTAGTTTCTAAGGTAAGTAACCTAGAATTTTAGGTGGCTACCTTACAAAGACAGGTCAGTGACCAGCAACTTGAGATCACTGATCTCAAGGGCAAGTAAGCTAAGAGACCTGTTAGGCAAACTAAACCAGGTACATAAGAACTTGTGGATGTGGTGGATCTAACCCTTAGCTCCCCTGTGTAAGAGGGTGATGCTACCAAAAAAGGGGAGAAAGTCTTACCTACAATCATAGAACTTGGGAGTTTTGCCTAGAGTATGGACATAGAGGATTCACCACCCTCACTTGCAGTTGTCCATACTTAACAACCTCCTCAAACCCATAATGATATGGATTCCCTAATTCGAATCCTATTTGAGGAGGGTATACCAAGGGCAATGTCTACCCCATCCTACCCTACTGAAAATCCAATAGTGGGATGGAGATAGGAGAACCCTAGTAATCTCTAGGTCTTAGGAACAACAAGAAGTCTTGAATGTTCACAACCTGTGATTCTATGAGAGCTTCTCTCTAGTTGACTTGTCACTTGCCAACCTAAGTCAATCCAGGCAAGCTGCAAGGATAGCTAAGAGAATTCAAGAAAGGGTGCTTTAAGAGGTCAAGAAGAGATCCAAAGTATATAGATAAAGGCTAGCAGGCAAGACAGTTGGTTAACTGGATGCTAAGGTGGACCCTAGGATTAGCTTCAAAGGAGAAACCTTGGCTGAAGGCCCAGTAGTTGAACCTGTAAACCTTCAGACAGCAACTGCTTCAACACCCATTACCCTCAGTGAGGCACCAGCTGGTGAAGGTGTCTCACAACCTCTTTCTGGCCAGAGCTCAAGTGCAACACCAAGCAATGAAGGCCAAAGCTCTCTCCACCTTGAGTCATACATGCTAGTTACTAACAAAGAGAAGAGGAAAATGACCTCTGTGGAGATTGAGGAGGAGAAGAAAGAGAGGAAGAGAATGGAAAGGGAGAGAGTTCAAGTTGGACCCTAGGAGTTATGAAAGTTGCAAGCAGGGTTGCCCCCAGGCCAAGCACTCAAGAAGATGAGTTGAGGGCAGCCAGATTGAACTATCTAGGGTCTAGGAACTACAATGTTGATGAACTCGTCTCTCTTCCATTGAAAGAACTAAATAAACTGGCTGACATGGAAGTATCAAAGGAGAGGAGGGAAGCTGAGGATGCAGAACTGCTCCTCAAAATCAAAGAAGAAAAGAGAAGAAAAAGACTTTACAAAGCTCCTACCATCTCCCTAGTTCAAGAAAGCCTTGAGGCAGAGGCTATGGCCACTGAGCAAGAAGCTCAGGTAGGTAGGGCATAAGACAGACTAAACATGATAACCTACCTGAGTGCCACATGCCTCTATCAGGCAGTAGACCTGCTTCCCCTATCTTAAGAATACATTGAATTTGAATACCTCAAGCAGCTTGAGCAAAAAGTGTTAAAAGAGCAAAAAGCTGCTAAGAGCAAGATGAGGGAAGAGGCTTGTTACACCCCGAAAAGCGTACCGAAAGGGCATGCGTGTGACGGAGATAACGGAAGTTGGATTATTTCCAACAATTATTAAGCAAACAAATCATGGATACCAAAGTTAACTATTATTGTAGAATGTTATTACATTGATCCAAAAAGTAGTCTTAACTTGAAAACTAAAATAGTAATAACATAATATTGTTTTTAAACATTAACAAGAGTTTTTGATTGGTAGCAAAAATTGGGTCCCAAAATAGTATCCAAACTTGATAAGTTTGCTGTTAAAATTCTTTTCATTCCCATGCATGCCTAATCACCTGAAAAACATGCCCAAAAGTTTATCAGCAAAAAGCTGGTGAGTTTACAGGTTTATATAAAAAGGTTATCATAAGTTCCTATATAAAAAGATATGATTATCCCGGAATCAACCCCTGGATCATCAAGGACTAGCTAGGTCCACTGACTATGATCGCAACCAAGAGCCCCATAATCAAACCAAGACACAAAGTCCCTCAAAATCCTTTCAACATATATTCCCTCCATAACAGACCGGTAAAACCGATCCTGAGGGGCGGTTGTCAAACCCAATAGATCTACCAATATATCATGTGGCCCTCCAAGGGTTAATGATTATGTAAGAGGACAGTCATGCGCAAATAATAAAACAACTCAAGGCCATCATAAAGATCACACAGTTATTACATAATTAAATCATATCACAAATAAAACATTATAGCATGTTTCCCCCCCCCCCCCTAAAATAGTTAAATAAAATGTTATTTAAAAATAGGGGCTGTGAAAACTCACCTTCAAATGTGACAGAGAGATGATCTAGCAAAAATCAAGTCTGGAAAATAAATGAACAATTAACGCCCTAAACACAAGGATCTATTAATTGTTGAGTAATAAGTCTATAGGTAAGTTGTTTACTTAACTCACTAGACTTGTCTTGAAATCCATTTTTAAAAAGACCCGTTGGTGACGTTTGGTTTAGTTTAATAATTTGTATTACATGTGACAAATATTTATATATTAAATAAACCATTTAACCCTTAAACAACAACCATATAACACACACAAGATAGACACATGAAAGCATATAAAAAAAATATAACATAAAATTTACTATGTTATGTACTATACAAACAAACAAACAAAGAAATAAATAAATAAATAAACATATAAATAGTTATAAATTCATAATTATATTTTATTTAGGATTAATATCTATATTCTTGCTTTAGTTAAGAAATCTATTTCTTATACTATTACTTTATAACTACTACTTTATTTAACACAAGCTAATGTTTATTAATCTTTTTACAAATAAATAGATTTTCAGTAGTAATATATATATATATATATATATAACTATTTTAGATAAATTTTTATTATAAAAATACGCTCTATTATGTTTGACCAATATTTCACCCATATATGGTAATTTTTGACCCTAAACCGCACGGTTTTACACGCATAAACCGTACATCAACCCATATATATCTTGTGACCATTTTAAATGTTTAAAAATGACTCTTTTATACCAAAAACATTCTGAAATAATTTGTTAAAACTCATTTTCAAAACAGTCCTTTATTTTTAACCCGAAATTGTCGGTTTTCGGCTTTTTCGCGCGTATAAAGTCATCACCGAAGACCTTGCTTGTTATGGGTTTGTTATAAACTTAAAAAAATAAGTTTTTAACTTAAAACAAAATATTATTTTCAGTCCAAAACCGGACTTGTACATAAATACTTGTTTTAGACCTGAAAACACCGTTTTTAACGCGTTTTTAAACGTAAAACGTTTACGAGATTAAACCCAATCATATGAATTTTATTTTCTGTAAGATTACTAACTTTTAACTTATATTTCACAGGTTTTAAACTTATTTCTCCAGATTTTACAAAGATCCTTGTCTTCTTGGCTATTAACTTTTATGACATGACCACTAGTAGTCATGTCCCATCTACACTTGAGTACCTTTAATTCTAACTTGTTTTTATCTTTTCTTTAAATCAAATGTGAATAAAAACTTCAAACTTTCCAGATCATAATTACCATATACATGGATCATTTCAATCATCTCCAAACTCATAAGTGAAGAACAAATCAAGGACAAAAATGTAAACTATACATACATATATATCATGATTTTATACATACATATATAATCCAAATATAGATTTTATCTTGTGTTCTTATTTTTTTATTTCAACAAAGCATACTTTAAAAGCTCAAAAGATTTCAGATCACGATCACCATTATTCATGGATCATCTCAATCCTTTATGAAATCAAGAGCAAGATGGGTTCAAGAACATCATTCTCTACATACAATCATGTATTACCTATTTTCATCATTTGATATACTTCTTTTGGAGATGGGTTTCTTATGATGTTCATAACCTCAAATCAAAGTTTGATCATCTTGCATGTAAGTGAAAATCAAAAAATGTTAAAAGATCATCAAAACATAATATCATCACACATATACACATACTTACGGCACACACACACTCACACACACACACATTGTTTTACAACATATTTTCTTGATTAAAACTTTTGTTGGAACCTTGGATTTCAAGAAAAGCTAGTTTTTGGTAAACAAAACTTGCAACAATCATCCAAAAGTCATGTTGCATGAAATAAAAGTTAAAGGTTCGTACCTAAGATGAACAAATTTTGAAGATTTCAAGAATGATTTCCTTGAAGATTTCTTCTCCTTTGAGTTGGATTTATGCAATGTTTTGCACCAAGCTCATAAGAGATCCTTGAAATCAGGAAATCAAAGCATGAAACAAACTTTGGATGATCAAAATCAAAGAAATGAGGGCTATTCTTGGTGGTCTAGCTGTGACTTTTAGATAGAAGGAAGAGGAAAGTGTGTGTAGGTGATTTCTAGTGAGAGAAAGGGTGGGTTGAGTGTGTGTAAAAGATGGAGTGTGAAGTTGTTTATATAGAAATGATTGAGTATGGTTAAAGTAAGTTAATCATGTGATTATATTGATGATATGGCTGGTGGATCTCCAAGTGAGATCCCACACGGTGTAAAGCGGGTGTCGGTCTCGTTAAATATCTTTTTGTAAAAATCTTAAACGTTCGGGTTTTTACGCGAAAATTTTATATAAAATCAAATTATTAATTTGAGACTTTACAAGGTTCACAACATTTAATAATAGTGACTAAAAGGCAAGAATAAAAATATACACGGTATAACACAGTATGCAACGGACTGTACGTTACATCAAGGTAATATTTAAAAAGTCATAATTTTTTTCGTGATCAAGGTAAATAATAATAATTATTATTTTTCATGACTAATAATATTTTCACTTAAGATATATTAAATCATAAAAATCAACATATATTGACCAAATTAATTTAACCAAATTGTTACCAACGCTCGTTAAAAGTTTTATCGCTACGCGACCCGGTAATTCTTAAAATTACCAATTATAAAATTTATGCACAAAGGGGCTTTGCTAGACCTTAAATGACCTTAATTATTATAAAATTAAGTCTTATGACGCTTTTAATTATTTTATCACATTTTTTTAACGTATGGATATTAACCTGAAAACACTGGATGTCACAGTCTCCCCTCGTTTAGGAAATTTCATCCCGAAATTTTAAGTTGTAGTTCCCGATTCTGATCTAGATGGAAAGAGGTGAGGGTACTTGCGCTTCATCTGGTCCTGTCGCTCCCAAGTGAACTCGGGACCAGGCTTTGAGTTCCATCTAACCTTCATTAACTTAACACGACTCCTTCTAAGTTTCTGAATTCTCCAGTCTATAATTTCGACTTGTTCCTCTGTGAAATTCAGTTTCTCGTCGATACAAACTTCTTCAGGTCAAATAACCAAAGCTTCATCAGCAAGACACTTCTTCAGATTAGATACATGGAACACATCATGTACTCCACTAAGCTCACGAGGTAACTTAAGTTGATATGCAACGGGACCAACTCGCTTCACAATCTCAAATGGTCTGATATATCGACGGCTAAGCTTTCCTTGCTTTCCAAACCGCACAACTCCTTTCCAAGGCGAGACCTTTAGATAGACTTTGTCTCCAACCTGGAATTCCAATGGTTTCCTTCGACTATTCGCATAACTCTTTTGCTGACTCGCAGCGGCTTCTAACCTCTTTCTGATTTGAACAATCTTGTCCGTAGTTTCTTGGATAATCTCAGGTCCAGTCAGCTGCTTTTCTCCAATTTCTTCCCAAAAAAGAGGTGAGCAACATTTTCTTCCATACAAACCTTCAAACGGAGCAGCTTTGATACTACTGTGATAACTATTATTGTAGGAAAACTCAACTAAGGGTAGATGAGTATCTCAATTTCCTCCAAAGTCAATCACACAAGCTCGCAGCAGATCTTCCAACGTTTGAATAGTCCTTTCACTTTGACCATCTGTTTGCAGATGGTAGGCAGTACTCATGTCTAAACGAGTACCCAATGCTTGATGTAAGGATTGCCAAAACCTCGAGGTAAATTGGTTGTCTCTGTCAGAGATTATCGAGATCGGTAATCCATGACGAGATACCACCTTCTTGAGGTAGATGTTAGTTAGCTTTTCCATCCGATCCGTTTCCTTAATGGGTAGGAAATGAGCAGACTTAGTCAACCTACCGACTATTACCCAAATAGCGTCGTGACCACTTGATGTGCGGGGTAACTTTGTGACAAAGTCCATTGCTATTTGCTCCCATTTCCATTGAGGAATCTCTGGCTGTTGAAGAAGTCCTGATGGCTTTTGATATTCCGCCTTCACTCTAGAATATGTCGAACACTTGCCCACATAGGTGGCTATATCACCCTTCATATTGGGCCACCAATAATGTTTCTTCACATCCTTGTACATCTTATCCGATTCGGGGTGAATCGAATACTTGGATTTATGAGCTTCATCCAAAATCAATTTACGTAGGTTCCCAAAACGTGGGACCCAGTTCCGGTCCATGAAGTACATCACATTATTGGTTTTAGGCACTAACTCCTTGACCATGCCTTTCAATCCTTCATTCTTCAAATTTTCATCTTTCAGAGCTTCGACTTGAGCATCTTGAATTTGAGTATCAAGACCTGAATGAATAGTCAGCTCCAAAGTGCGAACATGCTTAGGCTTATCATTCTCCTTTCTACTCAATGTATCAGCCACAACGTTGGCCTTGCCCGGATGATAGCGGATCTCACAATCATAATCATTTAGCAACTCTACCCATCGACGTTGCCTCATGTTAAGCTCTTACTGATCGAAGATATGCTGAAGACTCTTGTGGTCCGTGTAAATAACACACTTCGTACCGTATAGGTAATGCCTCCAAATCTTGAGTGCAAAAGCCACCGCTCCCAACTCTAAATCATGAGTGGTCTAATTCTTCTCATGCAACTTTAATTGTCTGGATGCATATACTATGACCTTATCTTTCTGCATCAACACACAACCAAGACCTAAACGGGACGTATCACAGTACACAACGAACCCTTCAGTTCCTTCAGGAAGAGATAAAATAGGAGCACTACATAACTTCTGCTTCAGTAACTAAAAAGCTGCCTCTTGCTTATCAAACCAGTCATACATCCTATCTTTTTGAGTCAATAGCGTCAACGGCTGCGCTATCTTCAAGAAATTTTCAATGAATCTTTGATAATATCCAGCCAATCCAAGAAACTGACGCCCCTCGGTCGGGGTGCCTCCCAATTCGTAATTGGTTCAATCTTCGCCGGATCTACATGTATGCCTTTCTCATTAACGACATGTCCAAGAAAATGAACCTCTCGAATCCAAAATTCGCACTTCGAGGACTTTCCATACAACTTCTCTTTCCTTAGCGTCTCCAAGATGATCTTCAGATGTTGTTCATGATCTTTCTTGGTTCTTTAATAGTCTAGTATATCATCGATGAATACTATGACAAACTTATCTAAGTAAGATTTGCATACTCTATTAATAAGATCCATGAACACAGCAGGTCCATTTGTCAGACCAAATGGCATAACCAAAAACTCGTAATGGCCGTAACGTGTTCTGAATGCTGTTTTTGGGACATCTTCCTCAGTTACCAACAATTGATGATAACCCGATCGCAGGTCAATCTTCGAGTAGAAACTGGATCCTTGAAGCTGATCAAACAGATCGTCGATTCTTGGTAATGGGTATCGATTCTTGATAGTGAGTTTGTTCAACTCTCGGTAATCGATGCACATTCTAAATGATCCATCTTTCTTCTTGACAAATAAGACTGGTGCTCCCCATAGCGAGAAGCTTGGTCTTATAAATCCCTTATCCAACAATTCTTCTAATTGTTTGGACAATTCTTGCATCTCCGAAGGCGCTAATCGATATGGTGATCGGGCAACAGGAGCAACTCCTGGTACCAAATCGATTTGGAAGTCAACCTGTCTAGATGGAGAAAATCCAGGCAGATCATCTCTGGGTAGTCTTGCACTATCGGTATGTCTTCAACTTTTCGCTCCTCATTCTTAGTACCCACCGCCTTGGCAAGAAACGCTGGGTACCCTTCACGTAGATACTTGCAAGCCTTCATTACATAGACAATCTTCATGGTAGGTTTCCCTTTATCACCTTGGATTGTCAAAGATCCACCGTTTGGAAAAGGGAGACGAATAATCTTCTGGTAGCATATCACTTTAGCATGATGATTTGACAACCAATCTATACCCATGATAATATCAAAACTACCAAGCACAACAGGTAGGAGGTCGATGTTAAAGGAATGACCCTCTAATTGCATAGTGCACCCTCTAACTACATCACATGCTTCAATTATCTTTCCGTTGGCTAGCTCGACAATATATTTCTTATCTAATATACTCATATCGGCTCCAGTATCAAATAATATAGATGCGAAATGGTTGTTGACGAGGAACGTACCAGTAACGATGGACGGTTCCTTTCTTGCCTCCTTGACATTCATCTCAAACGCCCTGCCCCTTGTACCCGATCCTTTCAGCTTGGGCAATCCCTCTTGTAGTGACCTTCAGCTCCACATTCAAAACACCTTTGCCCAGTTTTCTTGGGCTTCTCAATCAACCTCGCTCGACAATTCTGAGCTTGGTGCCCATACTTGTTACACCTCGAACACACATTCACACAGCAGTTTCCACCATGATGAAGATTACACTTGCTACACCTCGGTTGTACACCAGCTTGCCTCCTTGCATCTGGCAAGTTAGTAGCATACATCTTTCCCGATCCAACCCTTTGATTCTTTTGATTTCCGGATCTATTCTTGAAATTTCATGTCCACTTCCTCTTATTCTCTATAGACCACTTATCAGACTCCACAACCTCCCTTTCATTCTCCATGGGCTTCTTACCAGTATCCCCTTTCTTAACTAGCACACCTCTCCGAATAGCATCATCAATCAATGAATTTGCTAGTTGCACTACGCTCTGCATTGTGGTAGAGTTTGATGTTGTAACCATGCCTTTGATCTGGGGTGCCAATCCCCAAATATATCTCTCAATCCTAACATTGTCTGGACTCACCATTCGGGGTACGAGTCTTGCCAGATCATTAAACATGGAAGTATAGGCTCTAACTTTCGTACCTTCCATAGTAAGATTCCAGAATTCAGTCTCGATATTTTGGAGCTCATTACGAGGACAATACTCCTTAAGCAACATTTCCTGTAATTGATTCCAAGAGAGACCAAAAGCAGCTTCCACTCCTAGGTTCAGAACTGGTGAATTCCACCAACTCAGTGCTTCATCTTGGAATGAACATGTGGCATACTTCACCCGCTGATCAGCAGAACAGTTACTGATTGCCATCATAGATTTCATCTTCTCTATCCATCTAATAATATCAAGGGGACCTTCAGCTCCTGAAAAGATTTATGGATTACAAGCTTGGAATGTCTAGTAGGTACAACCCTGAGCTTGACTCCCAGAGGGATTTCCAATAGAAGTGCCTCCACTGGAACCACCCATGGTGCCACGTCCTCTACATTTGCGTCATGTTGCTCGAGGCAGAGTTGACATGTTGGGATATCAATTGGTGCTAACTCTTCAGCAGTGTAAGGTAAACCAGTACCTCTAGCACCAGCGGTGTTTCGCGTGTTAGGTGCCATGATTTAACTTCTGTTATGGATGAAACAAAAGAAAATAAACGACATACACGAAATAATATCAAAATGCATAATAATAATAGGTATACAATTAGAACATTTTGATAATCACATCATTCGTTAAAATCATCAAAATGGATTAATGAGTGAGATAATTAGTTTAGAATACATTTCCAGAAACAACCCAAAATAGATGTTACAGTAGCATCAACATCATTACAAAATAGTTGTTTCAATATTCCAAATACTAACATAAGAAAGACCCTACAAATCTAACGAGAGAATTGTGCCATCACACCAGCATGCACCACCACCGAAGCCATCATCATGCTAACCGTTGCCAACCCTAATGTTGCCTCCACTTGCTCCTCAAGAGAAGTCACCTATTACTGTGTTGCTACCAATCCAGCCTCTGCAGCCTCCACCTTTAGTTCTACCACTTCCAGCTACTTCTTTGTCTCCGACAGTCCCATCTCCAATTCATAAATCCTGAAATGTAGCTGGTTTAGGATGTTGTTCTCAATCACCTTCTCCTCCTCAAATGTCATCATCCTTCCATCCATCACCTGCAACATCTCGCTCGTCACTCCCACCTTACCCTGTAAGGATGAAATCTGGTGCTTATAGTGAATGCATCGGGTAGCCAGAGTAGCTAGGGTGTGATGAACAGGCTCATCGATCAGTGGTATGTCTCGATGGACTGAGGACGACTCACCAACCTCAAACGTTAAGGAAATACCACCCTCATCAGCCCACTCCTGTAATCGTCCAGTCAACCAATCCCACTGCCTGTCCCGCACTCTAGCCCTCTTGGGCTCAGTCTCCTCAGGTACCTCACTGGTAGTCTCATTGGTAACTATCTTTAACACCTCTTCTTCTTCCTTGAGTAGACAAAGTGCAGGAACATGATCAGGAATGTCAGGAGCATGCTCATCACTAACAGGTGCTGCTTGACTAGACTCCCCAACAGCAGGAGGACTCTCATCATCAGATTCCCAAATCCAACCATTCCCATACTCGGAGGTCGGCTCCCATCTCGGTGCAAATGAGTAGTGGTAAATCTCCAAGGGTGCGATAGGGGGATGAGAAAACATAGGATCCTCATAGTCAGTATCGGAGTCATGGATCAGAATGAACGGGGTCCGAGAAGGCATCTGTAACACAAGAATATCCCTACTAAATTTTCTAACTACAGGCATCTATACTTAATTCATTTTAATGTACACATAAACAAAAGCATTATTAACTTATGTATGCATGACATGAAGCAATTGGGAATGAAAACATTTTAACTTAAAAACAATTTTGATTATAGTCTAGATTTTCAAAAAAAAAATATATATTTTCTAGGTCGCTATAACCGTTGGCTCTGATACCAACTTCTGTCACACCCTGAAAAGCGCACCGGAAGGGCATGCGTGTGATGGAGATAACGGAAGTTGGATTATTTCCAAGAATTATTAAGCAAACAAATCATGGATACCAAAGTTAACTATTATTATAGAATGTTATTACATTGATCCAAAAAGTAGACTTAACTTGAAAACTAAAATAGTAATAGCATAATATTGTTTTTAAACATTAACAAGAGTTTTTGATTGGCAGCGGAAATTGGGTCCCAAAATAGTATCCAAACTTGATAAGTTTTCCGTTAAAACTCTTTTCATTCTCATGCATGTCTAATCACCTGAAAAACATGCTCAAAAGTTTATCAGCAAAAAGCTGGTGAGTTCACATGTTTATAAAAAGGTTATCATTAGTTCCTATATAAAAAGATATGATTATCCCGGAATCAACCCCTGAATCGTCAAGGACTAGCTAGGTCCACTGACTATGATCACAACCAAGAGCCCTATAATCAAACCAAGACACAAAGTCCCTCAAAATCCTTTCAACATATATTCCATTCATACCAGACCGGTAAAACCGATCCTGAGGGGCGGTTGACAAACCCAATAGATCTACCAATATATCCTGTGGCCCTCCAAGGGTTAATGATTATGTAAGAGGACAGTCATGCGCAAATAATAAAACAACTCAAGGTCATCATAAAGATCACACAGTTATTCCATAATTAAATCATATCACAAATAAAATGTTATAGCATGTTTTTCCCCCAAAATAGTTAAATAAAACGTTATTTAAAAATAGGGGCTGTGAAAACTCACCTTCAAATATGACAGAGGGATGATCTAGCAAAAATCGAGAACAGAAAATAAACGACCAATTAACGCCCTAAACACAAGGATCTATTAATTGTTGAGTAATAAGTCTATACGTAAGTTGTTTACCCAACTCACTAGACTTGTCTTGAAATCTATTTTTAAAAAGACCCGTTGGTGACGTTTGGTTTAGTTTAATAATTTGTATTACATGTGACATATATTTATTTATTAAATAAACCATTTAACCCTTAAACAACAACCAGATAACACACACAAGATAAACACATGAAAGTATATAAAAAAATATAACATAAAATTTACTATGTTATGTACTATACAAACAAACAAACAAACAAATAAATAAATAAATAAATAAATATTTATTAATTCATAATTATATTTAATTTAGGATTAATATCTATATTCTTGTTTTAGTTAAAAAATCTATTTCTTATATTATTACTTTATAACTACAACTTTTTATAACTACGACTTTATTTAACACAAACCAATGTTTATTAATCTTTTTACAAATAATTAGATTTTCAGTATTAAAATATATATATATAACTATTTTAGATAAATTTTTATTATAAAAATATGTTCTATTATGTTTGACCCATATTTCACCCATATATGGTAATTTTTGACCCGAAACCGCACGGTTTTACACACATAAACCGTACATCAACCCATGTATATCTTGTGACCATTTTAAATGTTTAAAAATGACTCTTTTATACCAAAAACATTCTGAAATAATTTGTTAAAACTCAGTTTCAAAACAGTCCATTATTTTTAACCCGAAATTGTCGGTTTTCGGCTTTTTCGCGCGTATAAAGTTATCACCGAAGACCTTGCTTGTTATGGGTTTGTTATATACTTAAAAATATAAGTTTTAACTTAAAACAAAATATTATTTTCAGTCCAAAACCGGAATTGTACATAAATACTTGTTTTAGACCCGAAAACACCGTTTTTAACGCGTTTTTAAACGTAAAGCTTTTACGAGATTAAACCCAATCATATGAATTTTTTTTTCAGTAAGATTACTAACTTTTAACTTATATTTGATAGGTTTTGAACTTATTTCTCCAGATTTTGCAAAGATCCTTATCTTGTTGGCTATTAACTTTTATGACATGACCACTACCTTTAATTCTAACTTGTTTTTATCTTTTCTTTAAATCAAATATGCATAAAAACTTCAAAGTTTCCATATCATGATCACCATATACATGGATCATTTCAATCATCTCCAAACTCATAAGTGAAGAACAAATCAAGGACAAAAATGTAAACCATACATACATATATATCATGATTTTATACATACATATATAATCCAAATCATAGATTTTATCTTGTGTTCTTATTTTTTTTATTTCAACAAAACATACTTTAAAAGATCAAAAGATTTCAGATCATGATCATCATTATTCATGGATCATCTTAATCCTTTATGAAATCCAGAGCAAGATGGATTCAAGAACATCATTCTCTACATACAATCATGTATTAGTCATTTTCATCATTTGATAGACTCCTTTTGGAGATGGGTTTCTTATGATGTTCATAACCTCAAATCAAAGTTTGATCATCTTGCATGTAAGTGAAAATCAACAAAATGTTAAAAGATCATCAAAACATAAAATCATCACACATATACACATACTTACGGCACACACACACTCACACACACACATTGTTTTACAACATATTTTCTTGATTAAAACTTTTTTTGGAACCTTAGATTTCAAGAAAAGCTAGTTTTTGGTAAACAAAACATGCAACAATCATCCAAAAGCCATGTTGTATGAAATAAAAGTTAAAGGTTCATACCTAAGATGAACAAATTTTGAGGATTCAAGAATGATTTCCTTGAAGATTTCTTCTCCTTTGAGTTGGATTTATACAATGTCTTGCACCAAGCTCATAAGGGATCCTTGAAATCAAGAAATCAAAGCTTGAAACAAACTTTGGATGATCAAAAACAAAGAAATGAGGGCTGTTCTTGATGGTCCAGCCATGACTTTTAGAGAGAATGGAGAGGAGAGTGTGTGTAGGTGATTTCTAGTGAGAGAAAGGGTGGATTGAGTGTGTGTAAAAGATAGAGTGTGAACTTGTTTACATAGAAACGATTGGGTATGGTTATAGTAAGTTAATCATGTGATTATATTGATGATATGGCTGGTGGATCTCCAAGTGAGATCACATACGGTGTACAGTGGGTGTCGGTCTCGTTAAATATCTTTTTGTAAAAATCTTAAACGTTCGGGTTTTCACGCAAAAATTTTATATAAAATCAAAGTATTAATTTGAGACTTTCCAAGGTTCACAACATTTAATAATAGTGACAAAAAGTCAAGAATAAAAATATACATGGTATAACACAGTATGCAACGGACTGTACGTTACATCAAGGCAATATTTATAAAGTCTTAATTTTTTTGCGATCAAGGTAAATAATAATAATTATTATTTTTCATGACTAATAATATTTTCACTTAAGATATATTAAATCATAAAAATCAACATACATTGACCAAATTAATTTAACCAAATTGTTACCAACACTTGTTAAAAGTTCTATTGCTACACGACCCGGTAATTCTCAAAATTACCAATTATAAAATTTATGCACAAAGGGGCTTTGCAAGACCTTAAATGACCTTAATTATCATAAAATTAAGTCTTATGATGCATTTAATTATTTTATCACATTTTTTTAACGTAGGGATATTAACCCGGAAACACGGGATGTCACAAGACTATAAAGTCATGAACCATCAGAGCAAATCTGAAGAAGTCTCCTGACAGGCAGAAGATGGTGAGCTTCTTGAAGCTGTATGGGTTCTCTAGAAGCAGACTTGGTCCAATGTCTCTATCCACTTTGGATGAGCACATTAGAGTGATAAAGCAGAAGATCAGGAGGGGTGAGTTGGTTGATTTGCATTCTTCACCAAGTCAGGCTGCACCTAAAGCTAAGGTCAAGGTTGAACCACAAAAGACAACTCAACTCCGACCTAGTGTTGCATCACAGCCAATTTCATTTTCTAACCCATAGTTGGGTCCTGATCCCTCTTCTTCTGAATCTATGACGGAAAAGGACCTAACTGAGAAGGACAAACAAGAACCATCTGGTACTCAAGGCCAGCCTTCTCAATTAAAGTATAGAAAGAGGAAGAGGATAACCATCATAAGGGAAAAGAAGAAGAAGAAGAAGAAGAAGTCCAAGGCATCAACCTCTGCATCTCAAGATGGGTTAGAAGATGCTCAGGGTGATCAAGAAGAGGCTGCTCAACAAAGTCCACTCATTGTATAGCCTCTTGCTGCTGAGAGACCTATCGTATCTTGGGTATTTTCTACTAACCTAGACAGATGGTATGTCACTAGGGATCAAGGGGGTCAAGACATGTACTTCTGGCATGAGAATGTACTTTGAGAGTTTAAGGAAACCTGACCAACTGATGATGAAGGGAATGGTCTTGACTCTGATGAGGATTGTCAATAGATGAAGATTAAGCTTCAAAGTCCTTCTTTAGTTTTGGTAGCATCAGCCTAGGGAGAGTTTGTAAGGATCACACTTAGAGGATGATGCAACCAAAGAGCTCTCAGCATGCACATGTGAAGTATAAGGAAGTTACTTCGGAATATTTATATAACTCACTGAATTATGATAAGTATCAAATCTTCCGAAGCCAAAAGACCAAACCTTCTGAAGCCAAAGATGAAGTCTTCCGAAGCTTAAAAGACAAAGTCTTCCGAAGCCAAAGATTGATTTCTTCCGAGACAGAGAATACATGCTTTTTCTGAATCACCTTTTGAGAAAAGCTGAACTACTTTCCTCTGCCACCTCTGAAGACTCACCAACTCATATGAGTTGGTGAAAAGGTCATGCTTTTGTCAAGTTGTAGATTAAGGTCTTATGTATATAACTTTCTACTCTTGTACTTTTATCTTTTTTGTAATATATGAGGATGTGAGTTATGGCATGTCATAGTCACTTGTCAAAAGGCAATCTACCTTTTGACTCTACATTGATCTTGTTGTCTAGATTAGTGTTTACAGCTAGCCTTTAAAGTATGTCCGGCTGTAGGATGTAGTATAAAGTATCTCAAGTACTTGTAACTTAGAATGTAAGTTTTGTAACACTTGTAAGAACTTGAGAGAAATATACATCTTCTCTAAAACTATATTATCGTGTTCTTGTTCTGATCTTTACTTGTGTTCTTTGTTTATCAAAAGTTGGTTCCCTATTTGATTTTTTAAGTGTGCTAACACTCTCTTAACAACTGTGAAGCTGTTGCATTGACCCCCCTTCACCGATCCTACACCCAAGCATATCGCAAGAGCGAAAAGGCTAAAAACAGGGTCGCAGACTTTAATATAGAACATCAGATCATCACGGAACGTAGAAGTATAACATCATTTAAAATCTTGAGGTGTCTCTAGATCAAATTCCTCCATGGATCTCAGAGACATTTACATCACAAAAACTATTGTATCTTGCAAAATTATCACATCTATTAGGTTGATGCACAGATGTTCATCAGGTAGATAACTTGTCCATTTTAGCCTAAGTATTCTTAATGTGTCCCCTTAATCATGGCTTTTATCCTAAAAAGTGATCCAAACTTGAGCTAGATTTAAGTTATATGATCCATAGAAGATCTCCAATGTATGTTTAATCTCATTCTTTATGTATCTCCAATTGTTTTACAATTGTAAATTATTTACAAATATCAAACTTCTAACAGAAACTCAAAGAGCTACAACGGAGATAGATCATTACTTTACCTCTTTTATAAACACAATTTAATATGATGCAACTAGTTAAAGGAAGGGTTAAGTTATTCTTACCCTAACTAGTAGCAAATTAGTTGAAGCACAAATGATGATATTGAGGATAACCACCTTTAAATTTGGAAGCTTTACCTTGTATGGTATATCTTTTTGTCCATTACAGACATTCCAACCAGCACCCTGTGAAAAGGCATAGCAAAGTAGATTAGATGTGTTTAGAAATGGATATGATGGAGTTTCAAAACTGATCATAAACACATTCTCGTAGTCAAATTCACGTGATTTCTTGTAAAAGAAAACTTATTTGTGTATGTTATATATGTCACATCTTGATTTTGATTCACAATTGCAAATATTAATTAGTTAATTCCTTTAATAAGGTTTGAACTTCTGAGAAAAGTGGTAAAATCTCCAAACACATACTTTTATTCCATGGATAGCATTTAAAAGAGGCACCCCCAAACCAATAAATTCACTATTGGACCAGAGAACACCAACACAAGAGCTTTTAGGAAGGAAAAAACTATGAAGTATGAAATAGTAATCCTATTTCCCATCATCGTCCTCCATTAGAATGGTATAAGGGAAACGATTATGATATCTTCACCAAAGGTTCCAGCTCTTTCTTGACTTCAGAACCGGTCTAAGCATACAGGACCCTCTGCTCAGATTGCGGGGGTATGTTTGATGAGAAACCTTGTGTAATATCATAGCATAGTATAGGGATCATATTATATATATTTAATATTGTGTACTCCTATATACATTGGTGAATAATACAGAAAAACTTAATCAGAGTTTTCCACATTAACAATTTGATCGATTCGAACCGACCCATATCCAAACTATTAATATATACCAATAGACAACCAACCCCCAACAATTTCCGAATGCTATAAATAAATTCCAAGTTTAGCCGTAGTATACTTGGTTAAACTACAATTGACAAAAGACAGTCTTTTACAAAACATAGAGATAAGAAAAACAAACACGTATATTAAGTAGATCCTGAATCAATTGGTTTGTGTACATAGTTGTACACTAAGTTGAACTAAAATTCTTCCATCTGGTTTTCTTGAACTTTCTATGCAATAACTCATTTCTTCATCAGATGTTAATAATATCTTACGTCCAACTTCATCAAGGTACTTGAGCTTGTAGGTCCCCACACTCAATTTGAACCTCATACCAATTATCTCTGCAAGAGTTACAAAGGATGCTTCCGACGTACGGAGAGGGAATACAATCATATCATCAACATATTGAGCTTCTATGATAATTTGGTTGGTTGATGACTCCTGAATTTCTCTATTGACTTCTTCATTTGTGTCAATTTGATTAATGGAGAATTCATTTTTGTTTCTCTTCACTAGTTTTGTTCGTGGCCATTCTTGGATTCCAAGTTTTCTCAACTTGCGTTTCAATGTAGATTGAGAAACTATAGCATAATGTTAAGAAATAAGATTTCTTAGATGTTTCAGATATGAATGTTTAGTAAAATAAATGTTTGGTAATAAAAAGTTTTAAGACATATATCCAAAGGGCTCGATTTCATCTCTATTAGAATATTATGAAATAAGGAGTGATTTGAAAATAGAAGATTGTCATTACCTTTAAGATTTTCTGCAGCTTCTTTCATGGTTTTGTCAAATTGTTTTTCAATGTCTTCTCGTGTCAATAAGATTTCAGCCGTCTTTCATTTCACCATTGGTTTCTTTGCTTCCTCCACTGATTTACAAACTGATGATAATCTTTTCCCTTGAAACACTTTGATATTACTAGTTTCACCACATGTTGGACTCTCAGCACCAATAAGATCTGATTGTTTTTTGGTGTTTTCTAGATGTAATACTTCTGGAGTTGTTTTGCATATCATCTCGTAAGGTTCTATGTGGCCAACTACCATTGGTTGCTTTCCTTCCTCCAATGCCTTTGGAATTGATGATGATGTTTTTCGTTGAAATATCTTGAAATTATTAATTTCATTGTACACTGATATACTACCAGGATTGTATTTAGAACAACTAACTTCCATAACATCTAAATCGTCACTTAATTTGCCACCACAAGCAAACCTAAAAGTTGGCAAACACCTTTTTAACGTTAAGAGTATGGACTCCAACATGATATCACGTTTTGAATGTCTAAGCCACACAAACTCAAAAGCAAAATTGAAATCACCCATGTCCATACTCCTTAAGCATATTACTAGAGCATAAGAGTAATGAATGCGGTCTGTACAATCTACTAAGACATGATCGCAGAACGTTGAAGTATAGCGTGATTTAAAATCTTGAAGTGTCTTCAGAGCAAGTTCCTCCATAAATCCTAGAGGCATTACATCACACAACCTACCGTACCTCATTAATCTAATATTGTTATCAGCTGGATGCTCATCAAGTAGATAACCTGTCAATTTTAGCCCAAATGTCCTTTGAGGGACCTTTAAGTTACAGCTTTTATCCTTAAAAGCAATCCAAACTTGAGCTAGATTTAGGTTATGAGATCCACAAACAATCTCCAATGCATGTTTAATCTCATCCTTAGCAAATCTGAGATCGCTTATAGTCTGTTTTGTAATAGTTTTACAAACATCAAATTTCTACTAGAAAGTCAAAGAACTAGAACGGAGACAGATCATTACTATAACGCTTATGAAAACACAATTTTATATGATGCAACTAGTTACAGGAAGTGATAGGTGCGTAACCCATGCAAGCCATGCAACCCATGAATCAGTACCACCAAGTTCAACAGAACAGTGGGTCACCTTGGTTCAATTGGAGACCCCAAAGAGTTAATGCATGTCCACGTTTGAATAGTCCCACTTTTTATTTCACAGTATTTTAATTATTGCAACTTTATTATTTGTCTTTTAGTTTGAACTTTTCAAAGCATGTATTTGTGATTTCCACAAGTGTAGGAACGTGGGACAGTAGTGCTAGGTAGTTATTTGCTTTGCAATATGTATTGGGAAATGTGAATGAAGACAGGGATCTGAGTTTTTTTTCTAAAATTCGTATTCTCTGCAGTCAGGGAATATTAGTTTTCCATTGCTATTTTAATTCTTGGCAGGAATTAGAAGGTGATCTTGGAAGGTTAACTTCGAGCTCTCGTGGTGAATCTGTATCGGGAAGCCGGGTTAATAGTTTGCCCAGTAGGACCTGCGAGGGGTGCGACTGTAACTCGTCGGGTTGCTGAATTTTGTTTTTCTGTGTGTGGTTAGTCGGGTATTGTCGATCCATTAAAGCTCGGGGACCATCAGTTGGTATCAGAAAAGTTTGTCCTCAAACTTGGAAGGGGTTCCTCCGGATCAAAATACGGTTGCAGGTCGGCCACATTAAAGGTGGCGGCGACGCCATAAGTACCCGGAAGATCAATCTTGTAAGCGTTATCGTTCACCTTGGCAAGAACTTTGAAAGGACCATCCGAGCGGGGGCTTAACTTGGAGCGGCGCTTGGACGGGAAACGTTCCTTACGTAGATGCACCCACACGAGATCGCCCGGTTGAAACAGAACATGCTTACGGCCCTTGTCACGACGGTACTTCAGTAACTCGTTGTTCTTAGTAATGCGAGCATGTACTTGTTGATGGATGGCCTTGATATCAGCTGCTAAATCACTGGCTTCCTGACTGAATTTGGAGGTCGTATCAAGAACAGCAAGATCGAGAGGGGTGTGAGGATGTAGCCCATAAACAACCAAGAAAGGGCTGAGGCCGGTGGTCTTATTGGGTGCGCGGTTGTATGCAAATTCGGCCCGGGGAAGTAATTCATCCCATTGTTTCAGATTGGTAGTGATGAGTGCTCGCAACAAAGAACCCAAGGTGCGATTGGTAACTTCGGTTTGGCCATCGGTTTGGGGATGGCTCGATGTGCTAAACTTCAACTTGGTTCCAAGTTTTCGCCACAGCGTCAACCAAAAATGACTCAAGAACTTGACGTCGCGGTCACTGACGATGGTTTTGGGAATCCCGTGCAAACGTACAATTTCCTTGAAGTAGAGGTTAGCCACTTGAACAGCATCATAGGTGGTATGACAAGCAACGAAATGAGCCATTTTAGAAAATCAATCAACCACCACCATCACGGAATCCTTTTGTCGTTGGGTTCGGGGTAGGCCTATAATAAAATCAAGGCTAACATCCTCCCAAGGTACAACTGGTACTGGCAAAGGCATGTATAAGCCATGTGGAGATGACTGACATTTTGCCTGATGGCACGCTAAGCACCGTCGCACAAAATGCTCGATATCACGCATCATTTTTGGCCAAAAGAAATGTTGACGCAGGAGATGCTCTGTTTTCTCAGCTCCCAGATGACCTGCTAATCCCCCTTCGTGGGCCTCTTGAATTAACATCAAACGAATGCTATGGCGCGGGATGCATAATTGTTGCCCTTTGAACATAAATCCATTTACAATATGATAAGCACCTTTTGGATGGGGCTGACATCCCGCGAACAATTCTTTAAAATCTAGATCAGTGGGATACTCATCCTGTAACATGTCGAAGCCGAGGACCTTAGTGTGAAGATTGGTGAGGAGGGAGTACCTGCGCGAAAGGGCATCGGCGCCTTTGTTGAACTTCCCTGATTTATGCTTGATGATAAAGTTAAACGCTTGTAAGAACTCTACCCATTTTGCATGGCGGGGCTGCAATTTGTGTTGACCTTGGATATATTTCAGTGCTTCGTGATCTGAATGTAAAATAAACTCCTTAGAGATCAAATAATGTTGCCAATGATCCAAGGCTCGAATGATGGCATAAAACTCCTTGTCATAGGTTGAATAGCGTCTCTTTGCATCGTTGAGCTTTTCACTGAAATAGGCAATGGGTTGACCAAGCTATGATAATACAGCCCCTATACCCACTCCAGACGCGTCACATTCTACCTCAAACACCTCAGTAAAACAAGGCAGTGCTAAAACAGGGGTGGATGATAGTTGTTTCTTAAGCTCATCAAAGGCATGTTGAGCTTGGGGGTTCCAAGTAAACTGTTTGTGTTTTGTGATTTCAGTCATTGGGGCCACGATTGTGCTGAAATTTCGGATGAATCGTCGGTAAAAGGATGCTAGACCGTGAAAACTTCGAACTTGTTGAATGGATTGAGGAACTGGCCAATCCTGTATGGCTTGGATCTTGTTTTCATCAACCTGTATCCCCTGTTCAGAAACTAGATAACCCAAGAATGTGACTTGATTAGTGAAAAATTCACATTTTTCCAAATTCCCATAAAGTTTCTCCCGATCGAGTGTTCTAAATAACTGGAGAAGATGAGATTGATGTTCATCTGGAGTTCGGCTGTAGATAAGGATGTCATCAAAATAAACAACTATAAATTTTCCCAAAAATGGTTTCAATAGCTGATTCATCAACCGCATGAAAGTACTTGGCGCATTTGATAGTCCGAAAGGCATCACGAGCCACTCATATAAGCCTTCTTTCGTTTTGAACGCGGTTTTCCACTCATCCCCCTCATAAATTCGGATCTGATGGTAGCCACTCCTTAGATCAACCTTAGAGAATACTGTTGCACCATGGAGTTCATCTAGTAAATCGTTTAGACGTGGAATGGGAAATCTGTATTTAACCGTGATTTTATTGATGGACCTACTGTCCATGCACATGCGCCACTCGCCACTTTTCTTTGGAACAAGAAGTGTTGGAACTGCACACGGGCTAAGGGATTCACGAATGAGTCCCTTCTCCAGCAGCTTATCGACTTGTTTTCGGATCTCTTCGGTTTCGTGTGGGTTAGAACGATAGGCTGGCTTGTTGGGTAGTGTCGAACCTGGCAGCAAGTCAATCTTATGTTGAATTGAACGTTTTGGGGGCAGACCAGTAGGAATTTCAGTGGGGAAAACTTGAGGATAGGACTTTAGCAATGGTTGTAACAGGGAGTGTGGTATACTCGGGGGCTTATACTCTTCTTCTTCAAGCCCGAGTAACACAAATTCTTTAACAGCTTGAAACTCATGTTGTTCAGATTGGAGCAATGTACTCAATGGTGGTGCCGATTTTGGTGCGGGTGTTGAAGGGGTGATAGGGGTGAGCACGATTTTTCGATTGTTATGAATAAAAGAATAAGTATTGAGATACCCATCATGGATCACCATTCGATCGAACTGCCATGGGCGACCAAGTAATACGTGACACGCGTCCATTGGAATAACATCACACCACAACTCATCAGTATATGATTTGCCAATGCTAAAGGATAGGAGAACACGGTAAGAAACGCGTATCCCTTTTCCTTGATTTAACCATTGAATTGTATAAGGAGAAGGGTGGGGTTGTGTGGACAGGTTCAATTTGTTAACCAGGTTTTGTGAGGCAACATTGGTACAGCTACCGCCATCGATAATTACCGAGCACACCTTCTGAGCAATAGTGCAACGCGTATGAAAAATGGATTCCCGTTGTAGATTTTGTTCTGGGATCGACGAAACATTCAACATCCGTCGGAGTACCAAACATTCCCCTTCATCGGGACCTGTTATCTCTTCTTCTTCGTCGATCAGGAGGTTGTGTGTAGCATCTGACTCAGATTCAACTTCATAGCCACTGGCAAGCTCGAAATCAGCGAATGAAATTACTCGTTTATTCGGGCATTCAGATGCGATGTGGCCCAGTCCTTGGCACCTGAAACACCGTCGAGGGGCCTTTGGGATTTCGGTTTGGGTCACGGAAGGGATGGTGGATTTGGTGGTAGTGGGGTTATTGGGCTTAGGAGTTGGGTTGGGCTTAGTGTACGTGGGTGGTTTAGAGTAGGATCGATTAGGTTCGTATTTTCCTTTAACCCGCTGTTGGATGTCAACCTTGTGGGCCAGCAGGGTTAACTCGGCTAGGGTTTGGTAAGGATGTAGTTCAACAACATTGGCAATACGTGGCTCTAATCCCCAAGGTAACGAACAAGAGTTTGAGGGTCGTCTTCCGGGATGTCGCACTTCATCAACAAATACTCGAACTCGCGAGAGTAATCTTCAACCGGCCCAAATCCTTGTTTCAACGAATGCAGTTGTTGAAAGCTAGTTTGGATGTAGTATGTGGGTAGGAACTTCTGTTTCATCTTTGATTTCATCTTTGGCCATGAACGGATCTTTTCCTTGCCCAACCGGTCTCGTTTTAAACAGGTATTTGACCACCAAGTAGAAGCATACTTGCGAAGTTTCAGGGAAACGATCTTTACCTTGTTGTCTTCGGTGGTTTGTTTGTAGTCAAATACTCGCTCCACGGTTCGGATCCATTCCACGAACTCATCGGGATCTAATTTACCATCATACTCTGGTATGTCAACTTTAATATCATTAGGATGCCAGCCACCGTTTCCCTCAGAATTAACATTAGTACTCGATTCTCCATCACTCTTCCCCGATTCGCCGTTAGATCGACGATTATGTGATACAACCAACTCTTGAATTTGTTCTTGCATGGCCTTCATCTGCTGCGCCATTTCTTTCTTATCTGCTTCAAGGGTTTCAAAGATCTTCTTCAACTCGGTACTACTTCGGGTATCCATGCTCTGATACCAACTGATGGTCCCCGAGCTTTAATGGATCGACAATACCCGACTAACCACACACAGAAAAACAAAATTCAGCAACCCGACGAGTTACAGTCGCACCCCTCGCAGGTCCTACTGGGCAAACTATTAACCCGGCTTCCCGATACAGATTCACCACGAGAGCTCGAAGTTAACCTTCCAAGATCACCTTCTAATTCCTGCCAAGAATTAAAATAGCAATGGAAAACTAATAGGAAGGCTCAAGTTATTCTTGCTCTAACTAGTAGCAATTTACTTGAAGCATGAATATATTCGTATTGTAAATAAACCTCTTTTTAGGTTGGAGTGTAATTACCTTATATGGTATCTGTTCTTGTACATTACAAACATCCAAACCAGCTTTCTGCCAAGAGAAGTAGAAAACAAGATTTAATGTGTTTAGGTGTGAATGGATCTTCAAAATAGGTCATGAACACAATCTCATAGTCAAATTCAGGTAATTTCTTGTATGTAAGTACAATCTTATTTGTATATGTTATCAACTTCACATCTTGATTTTAATTCACAACTACAAATATTAAAGAAACAATTCCTTTGATAAGGTTTGAACTTAAAGAAAAAAATTGTAGAATCTCCAAACACATACCTTTATATCCTCCATAGCATCTAAAACAAATGTCCCTGAATAAATATCTTCTGTAATGTACACAATGATTTCGAGAACACCAACACAAGACCTTTCAGAAGGGAAACAAAGAGGAAGCATGAGAGAATACTTCCACCTCTCATCATCATCATCCTTCGATGGAATGGTAAAAGGCAAACGATTGAAGAATGCAGTCGTGATCGTAAGTTCCCCTTCAATGTGAAGTTTATTAATTACATCGATATTATATTTATGCTTCTCAGAATCTACCCTGTACTCGGAGAAATACTTGGTGAGATCACTGACGGCAAATGGTTGACCGGAAGTTGAAAGTAACATTCTACCATCGATTGTGACAGGTGCCCAGAACTGAGCAAACCACCTCCACCATCCAAAGCATATATGAGAAAATGCAGATGTGATCTTGTCCTGAATGATATTAATCATACAAGTGTCAAGATCCGCTGCATAAGTAATCATCTAAAGTGGTTATACTATGTTTATATTTATATATGATGGAAGAAATATATATATGTATATATCTTTGTGTGTAGTGTTGGATTTTGGAGAATCACTTTTAATTATTGTAACAAAAGAACTATTGATTACATGAATTTACAAGAGGGCATGTGATACTTGACTTGTTTTACACATAAATAATAAACTATGTAAGACAACTAAATATCATCGGCCTTAATTTTATTTATGTAAATTCATGGTTCGTAGTTTACATATATTTAAATCAATCGTTCTATTGGTTTTGTAATTAAAAGTGGTTAAGATCCTAACCCGACATACATACATACATACATACGTACATATGTACGTATGTACATACATGTGTACGTACGTACTACATACATACGTACATACAGTGGTGGAACTAGAAAAATTTTCTAATGGGGTCACTAATATATTCGGTGCTCGGATGTGGCACTCAACTATAGGCTTTTTGGTCTGGTATGGGTCGGGTCGGATCACATGTTACATGAAGGTGGTTTTAGTATGTTGGATGATTTTTAAGGTGACTTTATTGATTATTTTAAGTTTTAAATCAATGTGATATCCAAAAATAGATTATATTAGTGATAATCTTAGATAATTTATAAATTCAAATATTTATATTCCAAAATAGTTAGTTTAGTAGATGCCTACATGCTGTAAATTACAAAATATTAAAACTATAAAATATTTTATAAAAACCACAAACATAATTTATATAAGTTCATTTTTATTCAGTTCAGCATTAAAATAACAAATTCATATTATTATCTTAATTGGTTTAATCATGCATTGGTTAAATACTAACTTTGAAATACAAAAGATACAAAAGAAATTAGATGTTGGATAAATATTAAATCAAAAATTTATCAAAAGCGTTTAGGATGTAAAAGACTATAAAAATACCTAAAATAAATTAGACCTTGCAAAAAGAAAGATGAGCCAAGGGATAAAAGAGATTTAGTACAAAGAAAGATAGAAGATAGAAGGAAAGATAAATAAGGGCCTTCGATTCGAACTAAGGGTACTTATTATTGTTTAGTAATTGTTGTTTAGAATTACCACTTAACCAATTGAACAAATGGTTTAATTTTAATGGGTCAAGTATATATATCTATGGGGTCATTCAATATTTCATTACAAGAACACCATATGAAAACAAAAACTCATTGGGGTCACGTGATCCATTCTTGAATACATGTCTCCGCCCCTGCATACATACGTAAGTACGTACATAAATATACACATGTAGTAATTAAATTAAAATGGGAATCTGAAACTGACTTGAAGAAGAATTATTTTCAGATTGGCTACGAAAAACCCATGTTCTTGTACGTCCGGATGGCATCAACAGAGGAGGGTTTGGAAAGGCTTCAAGGAATCTGGAGACATTCATTTCAATATCATCTGAAGATGAATTATTTTGAGATCCTTCGGATTGGTTCTGACAAGGACAGCTTGATTCTATTTAAAAGAAAACATATCCAAAGTGTAAATAAGAGGTTTATTTACAGATTAGCTACAAATTAATTAAAAAAAATCATGGCTTTTTTTTTACCTCCAGATTCAGATGGCATCCGCAGATCATGAGGGTTTGGAAAGGCTTCAAGGGGATTCATATTTGAATTTTCTACCGACTTTGTTGAGTAAGTCTATCTATAATAGAGATGCTTTGCTTGTGATGAAGGGGGATTCTCAAAAGCTTCGTATTAGTATTTCAATTTAGTTCACTTTATTGACCATAAGTTAACCATAAGTCTAGCTATTCTGTCATAAAATTTCACAAACATCCCTCTTCTATTCATTTAGCTCGCAATAAAATAAATTTGGTTTTATATGATCTTCTTCCTAATTATCATATAACTCCACATTATATATATATATATATATATATATATATATATATATATATATATATATGAGATCTGGTGAGAACCCTAAGTATTTGTAAGAACCTTTTAATTTAACTATAACCTTTGATTTAATATAAAATATTAAAAATGCTATTTCAATGACTAAGATGAGATAAGGGCAATATAATCATTTTAATAGTTGTACTTTTCTTTTAATAATGTCACCTTCTCTTTTCATCATCTCCAATCAAGAAACCAACCACCATCACAATCCTCTACCACCATGCCCTAAGAAATTAAAAATCAACCATCAAAAAGCAACTCACAACCATCACTACCACAGCCCACCACCGGTCATCTCTACCACGCTGGTAATGTTCGCTCTCTCCGGTGTAAAAAACCTTTGTTCTCTTCGGCCAGTCAACCTTCTGCCAGTCAACCTTCGGCCACCGATAGAACGTGCTCACCACCATCACCGCCACTAGCACCTCTCTTCCACCACCAACGTTGACACCACAAGCACACTACTACAGTCGTCACCAGAACCTTCATTCCACTTGAACAACAACCACAATAGTTATCGACCACAGGTGCCACTCCAACAATAGCCGCCCCACCAGTGGGTGGCCGTGACACCCATTACACACCAAATCACCGCCTGAACAACAACCACAACCGTCATTGACCACCGTTGCCAATCAAGCAACAGTCGCCCCACTAGTGGGTGGCCGTGACACCCGCCACCACCACCACTACCAGTCGAACACCACCATCACCAGCATTCCCCATTCCCTTTCTTCATCTTCCACAAACCCCTTACTCACCAGAAATCATTCGTTGCTGATTCACTCACTAGCCACAAACCCCTCACTCACCAGATCTTTATAAATTTTGTTTAGATCTGCCATCTAGCTATGGTGACCCTTGATTTTAGTCAACATCTCTTATCAACATGTTGAGTTTTCAATTTTGACTTTGGATTTGGTTGTTAGACGAGCATTTCTTGTAGATTGAAGGTTTTAATTTAATGTGTAGAAGTATGTGTATTTATATATTTCAACTTAAAGTGCTGTGACTTTGATGTATTTTTGTAAATTAAAGGTTGTAATTTGATGTTTTAAAGTAGGTATTTGTTGGATTTTATATATGCTTGTTGGTTTTTATATATGTAAAACATTGTAAAGAGGTAAGATATAATGTAATTCACTCTATGTATTTCGTTACGGTGGTGTAGTTACATGGTTTAATGTCGTTCGGCTATTAGGTTGTTGACTGTTATTCATATGATGTAATTAACTGTTATTCAATGTAATTCACTGTATTGGGTATGGTTTTATGTTTAACTCAAGGTTTTTTGTTGTTAATACATCATGTTTCTTTGATGTAATTCACAGTAAGAAATTATGCAGGACCGTGTGAGGGTGTTAACTACAATTAGTTTCACAATGAGGAGTGATCTTAGATCACTTAACAGTTCAAATAGGGAACAGGATACTTTACTGAAGATACAAAAAACACAAGTAATTATAAAGATAGAACTAAGAACAAGAATAAGAACGCAAGAACACAAGTATAGTTTTCAAAGATGTCATATATTGCTCTCAAGGTTTTATTACAAGTGTTACAAAGCATATTTAAATTACAAGAACCTGAGACTCTTTATACTACAACCTACAACTACAACCGTCAATACTTGGAAGGACAGTTGGAATTAACTAATCTAGACAACAAGATTAATATAAAGTCAAAAGGCAGATTGCCTTTTGACTAGTGACTATGACATGCCATAGCACACTATTACAGAAAAGTTTACAGGTACAAAAGAAGAAAGTTAAAGACAAAGACTTTTATCTACTATTTACTAAAGCATTGGAGTTTCATCAACTCATACAAGTTGGTGAGTCTTCAGAGTTGCAGCGGAAAGTTGGTCAGCTTTATCAAAAGTAGATCAGAAAAAGCATCTTTTCTCTGTCTTCGGAAGAAATCAGGCTTCACAGCAAAATGGTTTTGGAAGAATTTGTCTTTGAAGCTTCGGAAGACTTCATCTTTGGCTTTGGAAGAATTTGGTCTTTGGCTTCGGAAGATTTTACACTTGGAATATTTTCTGTTAAGTGTAAACTTCTGAAGTAACTTCTTCTGAACTTTTGGCTTCGAAAGATTTTACACTTAGAGTATGTGAGAGTGTAAAACTTCCGCAATGAGTTCATCTTTGTTCCTTAGTGCATGCAGGAAGATTCTTGGTTGTTCTGGCATCTTTGGTTGCATTAGCCTCATAATCTTCAGATATTTTCTTACAAACTCCCCCTAGGCTGATGGTACCAAAACAGAGAAGTTCTTCAGATGTTGATAGTCCTCATCAGGATCCAAAGTAGACCTCTCTTCATCATTTGATCTAGGTCCTTCAGACTTCATAGAATCTTCTCATGTCAAAGAGATCATGTACTGGAAGGGCAAGAATGTCTTGTTGAAAGTAGACATCTTGACCTCCTTGATCTCTGGTGACATACTATCTGTTTGGATTGTTAGCAAAACTCCAGGACACGATGGGTCTTCCAACTGTAAGAGGCTCTACTTGGATAGGAGTTGATTGAGTAGCCTCTTCATACACTACCTCAGGATGCTCCGACTAATCCTGAGGTGTAGAGGTGGATGCCTTGGTTTTCTTCTTCTTTGTAGAGGTTCTTCTGGCCATCCTTTTTCTCCTCTTTGAAGTTTTCAACTGACAAGAGTGGTCTTGAGTACCAGATTGTTCTGTTATGTCTCTCTCAGTTGGGTTCTCTTCTCTCACAGGTTCAGAAGGAGAGAGAAGAGGACCCTGCCATGGATCAGAAGATGAAGTTGGCTGAGATACAGCTCTAGGTTCAGGTTGTGTTGTCTTAGGGGGTTTAACCTTTACCTCAACTTCAGGTTGAGCTGGACTTGGTGGAGAATGTAAGTCCACAAGCTCTCCTTTTTGATCTTCTGCTTGATCACTCTTATATGCTCATCTATTGTGGATAGAGACATAGGACCAAGCCTTCTTCTGGAGAATCCATACAGCTTCAAGAAGCCCATCATCCTTTGTCTATCTTTAGACTTTTTTTGGCTTTTGTGGATGATGGCTCTTGACTTCACAACTTCTTCCCTTAACTTTCTCTTTACAGCTTTTCTATCCTTTGTAGCTTGATCTTCCAACTGCTTGAGATATTCAAACTCAATATACTCAAAGGATAAAAGAAGAAGTGTGGATGCCTGATAGAGTCCTGTGGCACTCAAGTAGTTTATCATATTCATTCTTTCTTCCTCTTTATCTACTTGAGGTTGTGTAGTTGCCAAAGTCTCTTGCTTAGGACTTTCTTGAACTGGGGAGAGGACAGGAGCATGTTTGTAGAGTCTTTTTAGTCTCCTTTCTTCCTTGATTTTGAGGAGCAATGCTACATCCTCTGCCTCCCTCCTCTCCTTTGACACTTCACTATCAGCCAGCTCATTCAGCTCATCCAAGGGGAGAGATATGAGTTTAATGTTATAGCTTTTGGTCCCCAGGTAGTTTAGCCTGGTTTCCCTCAACTCATCATCTTGAGTGCTTGGCCAGTGGGCAGCCCGAATTGCAGCTTCCATAAAGCCTGGAGACCCTTTTGAACTCTCTCCCCTTAACTTCCTCTTCCTCTCTATTTTCTCCTCCTCTAACTCCTCAGAGGTCACCTTCCTCTTTCCTTTGTCACGCATAGGCCTTGTTGACTCAGGGTGGAGAGAGCTTTGGCCTTCAATGCTTGATTTAGCAGTCAAACTCTGGCTAGAGAGAGGATGTGAGACACCTTCACCAGCTGGTACCTCACTGAGGGTACTGGGTGCAGAAGGAGATCTTGTCTCAAGGTTCACAGACTCAATTTTTAGGACTTCAGTTAAGGTTTTCCCTTCGAATCTAATCTTAGGATCACCTCAACATCCAGTTGACTAAAAATCTCACCTGCTAGCCTCTATCTATATAGTTTTGATCTCAATTTAAACTCTGCTAGTCTTTCAGCTTGTTTGTTATGGCTTGGGTCGACAAGTGGAAGATCCACCAGATTAATACACTCATAGAAACTCAAGTGTGAGAAGTTGAAAATTTCCAGTTGACCCTGAGCACTAGAGATCACAAGGGCACTTCTGTCAGTGTCATACCCCCATCTCATAATTGGATTCTTAGAGTGATGAGAGGGGGAAGACATAGCTCTTGGAATTCCCTCCTCAAACAGGTGTTGTATGAGTAAGTGTAAGTTCATGACTTGAGGAGGTTGCTGAGTCTGGACAATTGCAAGAGAGGGCGGTGACTCCTCTATGTCCATACTCTGAGAGGAACTCCCAGGTTCTGTGGTTGTGAGGACTTTCTCCCCCTTTTTGGTAGCATCACCTTCTTGCATATGTGAGCTGAGGGTGTCATCCATCACTTCCACAGGTCCTTGTGGACCTGTGGAAGTCCTCCTTAATGGTCTCTCAGCTAACTGGCCCTTGAGATTGGTGATCTCAAGTTGCTAGTCATTGACCCTCTTCTGTAAGATAGTCACCTAAGATTCCAGGTGACTGATCTTAGAAATTAGATATGTGCAAGTTTGAGATAGTTTGTGCATAATTAGTTTCAGACTCCCCTCATCTTCAGTAGAAGAATCATTAGGGGATGAGAGAATTGGACCAAAGTCTTCTTCCTCATCACCAGCATATTATTCTTGGCTGCTGGATTTCCCTTGCATCATGACAACTTCATGAGAAGTGTCAAGAGGCTGGGTTGCCATGATTGAGGTCTTAGAGATGTAATCACTTGCAAAAGTGAGAGCCTCTTCCATATGGATCACCTGAACAGGTTCAGGGAGATCCACCTCAGTGGTAGGTGGATGATGTGGGCTAGACCTGGGTGAGACAGGAGTACTCATCTCTCTTTGAGCAGGGGTGGAGAAGAGAGACTTATTGTACTCACTAAGACCCAAGTCTTTATCATCATAGAAGTCTAGGCTGGGGATAGGTTGGTTTAGATCCAGTGGCTGGGGATGGTAACTGCCCCTTGAATGTTGATCACTTGAGTTTTGAGACTCAAAATGATGGCTTAAGGCTGTTGGGGTAGTGAGCTCATCAGGCTAATCATGAGGAACCTCAGCACTGATTCTTTGAGAGATAGGAGTGGTTTGCTCCTCAAGGGAAGTAGGAGCTCGAGTGTCCACTTCCTCTTGTAAGGGTGGTGATATATGGGCCTGCACATACTGAGGAGTATGTGCAGGGGTTTGTTTGGATTTTCTCTGGTAGGTGATGGTAATTTGAGGTTGTGTGGGTGGTGGTGAGGTAGAAGGTGTAGGTTCAACACTAGCTGATGCTGCTAGGTTGCCACCTTGAGCAATGAGCTCAAACAGTTTTAAGACTAGGGTTGTTTCTACCCCTGAGAAGCCAACAGTTGGCTTCCTTATCTAGGGAACATGTAATATTCTAAAGACTGGGCTTCATCCGTCCCAACTTAAGAATGTTACTTATTCCCCTCAACTGTGAGCCTAGTTCATAGTTGAGAACATATCTAAGGAACATGTAATATTCTAAGGAGTCCAAGTTTGTAAGTAAATTTGTATAGACGAATTGAGAATACCTAAACTTGACCCCAAGAACCATTCCATGAACTATGAAGGAGAGGTCTTCTGAAACTTGATCCCATCCTCCATGCTTGTTGGATAGACTGTGTATGATGACATAGAGGAGGTATTTCCATTTGGATGAGACCTTCCCCTTCCTGAAGGTTTTGACTGAGAAGTCACCTTCATAGCCCATCTGCTAAAAAGAATGGTTGACAGCAGCTTTAGGAAAGGAAAAATCACCTTTTACATCATCCAGCTGAAGGTGAGTGCTTATGATGGCCGGAGTGATGAAGATTGTCCTCCCCTGCACTATAGCAGATAGTGCCTTATCCCCATCCATGGTGACCTCCTGGTAGGTCCTCCAAAATGCTAACAACTGATCCTTATAGAGAGGAGGATCAATGGTGAGGGAGGTGAAGTAGTGAGATGAAGAAAGGTACCGACAAACCTCTAAGAAACCTGGATCTTTCTCAAAGTATAACAGAGCAACCTGATTGTGTTGCCTGTGAAGGTGCATGGAAAAACCAGGTTGGTTTCGTCGGTCAAGGTTGGCCATTTAGGAAGTTTGTTGGTGAAGAAGAAGATTGATTTTGGGAGCGAATTTAGGTTAGAGAAAATCAGATGAAGAGGGTAGTGATAGGAAGGAGAACCGCGTGAGAATTTATGAAATGGATTTGAGACAAAGTTAAGATAAAAGGATAAACTATGAAATCCGGAAGTAGGTCCCACTTCTGAAAAAGCACCCAAAAAGGTAGTTTTCTTGGAAGTTAAAAAATCTTCCGAAGGTAATTTTACTTCGGAAGTTTTTAAAAAAAGCTTCCGAAGGTAATTTTGCTTCGGAAGATATTTCTAAGACTTTTGAAAATTTGGCTTTGGAAGAAAATTACTTAAGGAAATTTTCTTCCGACAGAAATTTTCTTTCGAGACTTAATTGCTTTTGGAAGATGTTTACCCATCAAATACATGTAAGTACTTAGAAGCATATTTAAGCTTCGGAAGATATTCCTAGAATTTCTTCCAAAGGTAAAGTCTTATAAGTAGTTAGTTGTTTTGAAGATATAAATTTCTTCCGAAGGCAATTTTGAGTTCTTCTGAAAGAGAATGACAGATTTTCAAAAATCTAAGAAATATCACTAAGGTTTGTTTACTTCCAAAACAACTGGGCTTATGAAGATGATAAAATAGACAACTTAGGACATACTAGTTTTAGAAATAAAGTTGATTTAAGTTTTAAGAAAATCTACTCAAAGTTAATCATCCAAATAGCTGATACAAGATATATAAACCTCTGTTCATCAAAGGCTTTAGTGAACATATCAGCATGTTGTTCATTTGTGTTAACTTTGACTAGTTTGATTAATCCCTTCTCAAAGTTATCTCTAATCAAATGATACCTGATGTTGATGTGTTTGGTCCTTGAGTGCTGCACAGGATTCTCTGTAATAGAGATAGCACTACTGTTGTCTATGTGGATGGGAGTCTCCTTGAAGTTGAATCCATAGTCCAGTATCTAATTCTGAATCCATAGCACTTGAGCACAGCAGCTTGCAGCAGCAATGTATTCAGCTTCAGTAGTTGATGCAGACACATAGTTTTGTTTCTTGCATTGCCCAGAGACTATCCTTCCACCTAGGAATTGACATCCTCCAGATGTAGATTTTGCAGTCATTTTGCAACCTCTATAGTCACTCTCTGTATAAGCATACAGATTGAAGTCTAAATTCTTTGGATACCAAAGGCCTAGCATGGAAGCACCTTTAAGATATATAAGAATCCTCTTGACAACAACTAGGTGTGACATCTTGGGGTTAGCTTGATGTGTTGCACATATGCATGTAGCAAACATGATATCAGGCCTGCTGGCTGTGAGGTACATAAGAGACCCAATCATAGCCCTGTAGAGATGTTCATCTACACACTCCCCCTCAAGATCAGGACCAAAGGAGTGATTTCTGGCTATAGGTGTCTTTGCAACTTTGCAATCAGTCATGTTGAATCTTGTAAGAATGTCATGTACATACTTTGATTGACTTATGAAGATGCCATTGTCAACTTGCCTCACTTGAATATCAAGAAAGAAATTGAGTTCCCCTATGGCACTCATTGCAAATCTATTTTTCATCAGCATCTTAAAGTCTTTGCAGAGCCTTGGATTAGATGACCTAAAAATAATGTCATCCACATATACTTGAACCAGTATTAACTGTTTCTTTGATGAAGAGAGTTCCATCTATAGTACCTCTCATGTACCCATGTTGACAGAGATACTTAGATAGTGTCTCTTACCACTTTCTTGGAGCTTGGTGCAGCCTATAAAGAGCTTTATCAAGCTTGCAGACATAATTAGGATGATCTGGGTCTACAAAGCCAGGTGGTTGTTTGACATACACCTCCTCATCAATTTCCCCATATAGAAAAGCACACTTGACATCAAGTTGGTAGACCTTGAAATCCTTGGATGCAGCAAAAGCCAGAAATATTCTTACAACTTCAAGTCTTGCCACAAGAGCATAAACATCTGTGTAATCAATTCCCTCTTCTTATGTGTATCCTTGAACAACTAGTCTTGCCTTGTTCTTGATGAAAAGTCCTCTATCATCCTTTTTGTTTCTAAACACCCACTTGGTTCCTATGGTAGTCTTCCCATGAGGAAGGGGACATAGGTTCCAAACCTTCTGTCTTTTGAATTGAAGCAATTCTTCTTGCATTGCTTCAACCCAGCTTCCATCCTTCAGAGCCTCATCAACTTTCTTTGGCTCTATCCGGGACAAGAAACAAGAGTGTAGACAAACATTTTGGTCATGGGTTGGTCCTTTTGTTTTTACCCCATTGTTAACATTTCCAATGATGTTTGTGGTGGGGTGTGACTTATGGATCCTTAGTAGAGGGATCACAGCAAGTTGATTGGACAGATCTAAATTAGAGAAATTTATATCTTGCAGAGGAGTATCACCCACTACATCACCACACTTATCAAGAAAGACTTGATACAATGAGTGTGTGACATCATTCATGTTGTCTTTAATGGAGTGATTATCAGCATCAAGAATTCTTGATCATTGTCACCACCTCCATGTTCTCCTACATTTGAAGTCCTTCACCTGAATTATGAGCCTCTGAGCTGGAATTTGAAGGCATTTCAGATGTATCAGTAGAATTTGACAAGCTTGTGCTAACAGAATCTTCATTTGCAGGGTTAGTCACCACTGGAGAGGAGGTAGTGTTTTTGCTTGGTCTTCTCAGCTTAAATCTTAGGTCAAGATCTGCAATTGGTATGTTATCTGTAGATCTATTTGTGACTCTGCCCCTTCCAGTAATGTAACCACCAGTATCTCCTCCAAAAGCAACTGGTCCTCCATCAATTTTCTCAAAATTTTGAAGTAGAGAACCATTGCCAGTCATGTGCCTGGAATAGCCACTATCATTGATCCATACATTTTCCTTGGTCTTTAACTGTTCTTACACACAAAGAGGTGATTAGTTACACTTAGAAACCCAAGCTTTATTGGTCGTAGGATTATCAAAGTGAGATGAAAACAATGTAACAGTAAGTGATCCTATATTCAAGCTTTGAGGATCATTTGCTGTTGTTGATGAAGAACTTTCAATCACATGGTCTTCCTTCATCTTCCACACCACCTTTGGAAGATTGGGTCTGACCCTCAATGCTTCGGAAGTTTAGACAACTTCGGAAGTTTTGGAGACTGGACCTTTGAAAGAACTTGATTTCACTGCAACAAGCTTCAGTACTTCGGAAGCATTCCTTTCTTTCGAGACCAACTTTTCTTTCGAAGGCAAGTTTTCACTTGTTTTCTTCTTCACTTTGGAGCTTCCAAAAGAAACAGATTTTCCTTCCAAAGCTGTTTGTTTCTTCTTCTTCTCAGAAGCATTCTTCTTAGTCATGTGGATGGTAGTTTTAGGATTGTACTTGCAATCCTTAGCCAGATGAGAAGTACTACCACACATGACACAGTCTAGTTCCTTCCTTCTGAGAGTCTTCTTTTCTGAAGAGGACTGAGCTTGATCACTTACCTTCTCCTTCTTCACCTTTACAGATAATGCAGCAGGCTTCTTAGGGTGAGGCTTGCCTTTGGAAATAGGCAGTACAAGCTGTGTAGCAGTGGTACACAACTTATCAGCCTTCTTCTTCTTGATGGAATGAGTTGAAACTGAACTAGAACTCCTGATACTAGAGTTTTTGGTTGAGTCTTTAGCTTTTACCACTTCAAATCTAGCAGAGATAAACACTTGTTTCAGTTTGGAGTTAAAAGTGGTCTTGATCTCTTGAGCCTTCGTTGATCTCCTCTTTGCTCTTCTGACCAAGTTCTTCTTTTTGGACTTGGTCATTCCAGATACCTTTTCCTCCTCAGGAAAATCGTGACCCTTCTTAGGATGATCTTCTTCACTCTTCTCAGAGTCATCCTTCATTATCTCCTCTTCATCCTCTTTAACAATAGTGTCTATGAGGGGAAGCTCATCTTCACAAGTTCCACACCTAGGAGATCTTACAGACAGTAGAGTGTGTGGAGGAGCTATCTCAGTAGATCCCAGTCCCTGCTTGTTTTGATAACACATTTTTGCAAGTAGAGATGAGGATATTATGTTCTTGAAGGTCTCTTCTTCAAGAACATATTTTTCTGCCCGGGCTTTGCTGATCACAAGCTCATCCTGGCATTCAGTCAACTTAGTGATAAGATCTTTGATTTGAGTCCTGTAGTTGGTTTGTTCGTGCTTAAGAGTTGAAATGGTTTTCTCTAAATCTTCTATTTTAAGTGTATAATCGTTTTCAGCTCTTTTAAAATTAGCTTTTAAGATGTTTAAAGACTCAAGATCAAATCTCATCTCTAAGTTGTAGGACATGTATATATTTACTTTAGCAATGCATTCAGGTGAACAGAGATATTCCAATACCTTGGCTTCATCATGATCTGCCATTAGTGCTTGGTTTGGAGATGCATCTTCAACCTGAAAGCTCCAGTCAAAGCCTCCTTCTTCAAAAGCAACTACAGCTTGCTGCTTTGGCTTCTCATTCTGGTAGGCTCCCTCAGTGTAGTTTGACCTATATTGTGCTTGACCACCATTTGACTTTGGTGCCTTGCACTCTCAGGCAAAGTGTCCCATCTTATTACAGTTGTAACACTTTACTTTGCTCTTATCCAGCCCAAACTTTCCACTGGCTGCATTGCTAGGAAACTTTCTTCCAGTCCTCTTATAGAACTTCTGGGCTCTATGAGTGAGAAGAGCCATCTGCTGGACTATTTCCATGTATTCCAGATCGTCTGGATGGATACAGTCTAGGTCTTCAAAAGTGAAGAGAAAGTTGCCTAAACATTCATCAGTAGAGACAAAGGCTTGTGAGGAGCTTGTCTCTTGGAATGAGCTTCCTTGGATGTAGCTCTCTTTGGGTGTCTCTGAGAAGGTGATGAAAGGACCCTTTTGTGAGTTTTCAGGGTAGCAGATAAGATGGTGTTGTGGTTCTCTGCTATCCCTTTCACCCACATGAAGGGCTGAATTTGTGAATGTAGGAGTTACCAGATGAGTTTTGTATGTTCATCTCCATCTGGTATCCACTAAGTATCCTATACAACTCAGTGAGAGTAAGGGTCTTGAGGTTTCAGTCCTCTTAATGACCACACAGTAGTATGTCCATTGTCTGGGAAGTGAGGACATGAACTTCCTTACAATATCCCTATTTTCAATTGCTACCCCAATATCAGCAAGAGTATCCACAATCTCAACAAACCTGAAGTACTGTTGAGTCATGGTTTCACCTGTCTTGAAGGTGAAAATTTTAAACTGTTGCTTCAAGAGGTCCTTCTAATTCTCTTTGGCTTCATTGGACCCTTCATACAGCAGCTTCAGTGCATCCCATAGCTGTTTGGCAGTCTTGCACTTCTTGAAGCCTCTGTAGATGGAGTTAGGAAGAGCAGTTTGGATGGCGGTCATGGCTTTCTGATCTATATCAATCTTCTTCCAGTCTTCATCAGAATAATCAGCCACTTCTTTGGGTATCATACCACCACCACCAGCAACTGAAGTGGTGCATGGTACATGAGGTCCACAAACAACAGATCCCCACATCCTAGAATCTTGAGACTTGATGAAGCCTTTCATTCTTTGGCACCAAGTGGTAAAGTCATCAGGAATGATCAGTGGGGACTTGGTCATAGTACTAGTTTTCATATCAGCCTTTGTAATAGCTTCCATTTGAAAAGTTAAGTGATGTGTGAAACTAAGAGGATTTAAGATGGTGAGATCTTACAATCAAGAGCCTGAATTGTTCTGATACCAATTGCAGGATCGTGTGAAGGTGTTAATTACAATTAGTTTCACAATGAGGAGTGATCTTAGATCACTTAACAGTTCAAATAGGGAATAGGATACTTTACTAAAGATACAAAGAACACAAGTAAATATAGAGACAGAACTAAGAACAAGAACAAGAACACAAGAACACAAGTATAGTTTTCAAGGATGTTGTATATTGCTCTTAAGGTTCTATTACAAGTATTACAAAGCATTTTTAAATTACAAGAACCCGAGACTCTTTATACTACAACCTACAACCGTCAATACTTGGAAGGACAGTTAGAATTGACTAATCTAGACAACAAGATTAATCTAAAGTCAAAAGGCAGATTGTCTTTTGACTAGTGACTATGACATGCCATAGCTCACTATTACAGAAAAGTTTACAGGTACAAAAGAAGGAAGTTAGAGATAAAGACTTTTATCTACTGTTTACTAAAGCATGGGAGTTTCATCAACTCATACAAGTTGGTGAGTCTTCAAAGTTGCAGTGGAAAGTTGGGCCGCTTTATCAAAAGTAGATCAGAAAAAACATCTTTTCTCTGTCTTCAGAAGAAATCAGTCTTCAGAGCAAAATGGCTTCGGAAGACTTTGTCTTTGAAGCTTCGGATGACTTCATCTTTGGCTTCGAAAGAATTTGGTCTTTGGCTTCGGAAGATTTTACACCTTGGAATATTTTCTGTTAAGTGTAAAACTTCCGAAGTAACTTCTTCTGAACTTTTGGCTTCAGAAGATTATACACTTGGAGTATTTGAGAGTGTAAAACTTCCACAGCAAGTTCATCTTTGTTCCTTAGTGTATGCAGGAAGATTCTTGGTTGTTCTAGCATCTTTGGTTTCATCAGCCTCATAATCTTCAGATATTTCCTTACAAATTACAAGATGATGTAATTCGATGCAACTTACAGTGGTATGATTTTGATGTATTTTTGTAAATTAAAGGTTGTAATTTAATGTTTTAAAGTAGTGGTTTAATTACAATGGTTTGCAGCTTGGTTTATGTTATTTTATAGATTTGTTTACGTTAGGTTAGTTTTGTTATAGTGGTGTAGTTTTGTTTATTTGATTTCTTTATAGTTTTGAAATTTGATTATAGTAGCGTAGTTACACGATTTAATGTCGTTTGGTTGTTAGGTTGTTGTAATGACGGTATGACTGTAAGTTTGAATGGTGTAATATCGGGTGTAATGACGATTCGTTTGTTTTACATTTGTTTTATAGATTGTTTTACATTAGTTAATATTGGTTTACGTTAGTTTACATTGGTTTACATTGATGTAATATCATTTGGTTGTTGTAATGATTGTGCTACTTTTAGTTGGAGTGGTGTAATATCATGTATTTAATAGTGTAACTAGATGTTTTTGTTACAACTTTGCTAAAGATTACACTAGTATAACATGATGCAATGTCGATTGGTTGTTAGGTTGTCATAATGTGATGTACAATTAAGTACGGATGAAACTTTTTTTTTGCTACATGGTACAATAGTGTAAAATTGTAATATGATGTAACTACTTACGGATAAATCTTTTTTTGCAATACTATAGTAGAATTAAAGAGAAAAATATGATGAGTTTAATGGTGCAATTTTTATAAAAAAGTTACAACTTATAAAAAAGTTATGAGTGTTTAAATAAAAAGGGGGTAAAGTTTTTAAATATAAAGAAAAAAGAAATAAGGGGATATAAGGATGACACTTGTCATGTTTCTGTTAAATCTGAATTTTGATGGATTTGTTAAATGACCTTGATGTCCTTTTCTATTAAAAAAGGATTTGAAAGATCTTATCCATTTATTTGTTAATCTATGGTTGAGATGGAGTTAAGGAGTTCTTACAAAAATGAATGGTTCTCATAATAACCAAACCCTAGATATATATACATGTATATATATACATGTATATATATACATACATATATATATACATGTATATAAATATACATGCATATATATGTATATATATACACATGTGTATATAGGAGAGGGATCAAATAAAAACCATGTTTATAATTGAAAACCTTAAAAACCACCACTACCGAATCATATAATTCATAATTGATATAACTTTTTAGATCTTTAAAGTATATTTGAGTAAATTCCAACCTTATCTTTTGAGGTCATTATATATTTTTAATATAAACTCCAACTAACGTCGATAATAACGAAATGACTTACATATACGTAACATGTATAAGGTACATGTATGTAACTCTTAGTTGCACACTTGGTAACACGTACTTACATATACATAACATCTACATATACATAACTCTTAGTTGTACACTTCGTAACACGTACTTACATATGTGTAACCCTGATGTGTGTGCGTTGGAATGAGATTTTAAGTGTTTAAACGTTAAATATTACGTATGATTATTCGTTTATATGCATGTGATTGAGTTGAATAGGTTGACTATGAGTTGGAAGTGATTTTGTAGGAAAAACAAGGAATTTGGAAGCTTACATGATAAAACAAGTCATTGGAGGGGTCAAGAAACGAAGTTTCAAAGTGCAGCAGAAAGGCTTCCACCGTAGCCTACTGTAGCCACCGTAGGCTACGCCAGCTCAAGAAAAAAATAAGCAGAAAGGGTCCCAGCGTAGGCTACGCTGGCTGGCGTAGGCTACGCCAGGACAAGTTTTGAAAACCTATAAAATCACGTTTTTATTATTTTTCAGCCACCACTTGATTCCCATTCGACCTAAGACGAAAAAAGACGTACTTTGGAAGTTCTGGGATCAATTCTTCACCATTCCAACTCTCAAAAACAAGATTCAATCATCCGGAATGCAAATCAACAACGGTTTTGAAGATCATTCAAGAACAATGAGCGGCTAAACCTCTCGTGATCGACTTCGGGTATTAGGTTTTGTGTGATTAGGTTTTTGTTTTTGTTTAACTTTGTTGGGATTAAACTTTAGAACCCGTTAAGTTCTTTTATGAGTTTAACTTGTGTTTTGATTATTTAAACAACGACGTTGGTAAACTTTTATTTGAATATCATTTAATGTTCCGGAAATTATATGATTACAAGTTTTGGTTTCTAATTGAATTGGCATTGTGTATCAAGACCCATTAAGTCCTGATTATCGATATCACTTAATCATCGCACGTATAGAGTCCCTATTAAGGATTTTCCTTGAAGTTAAACTAAACAATTGCTGAAAACCAAACCTAGAACCGAAGTGGATTACTTTCTCTTATAATCGTTTTCTTAATCAAGTTTGATTCTTTCCAAGTTGTTTTCTTAGTTTATTTATTAATTATTCTAAAAATCCAATTTTCACAGCCAAGAGGCAATAGTTAAGTAATTTGTTAATTTAATTAATCATTATTTTCTAAATCAAAGTACAATACACCGACCACTAATTCCACGAGGATCGACAACCCTACTTACCCTAACTAGTTTAAGGTGAATAGGAACACACATTTTAACATCTTATTTGATTGATACTTCGACATCGATCAAATTTTGGCGCCGTTGCCGGGGAATCGGTGCGCTTGGTGTTTTGTTATTTTATTTGTTAAAAAAAAAAATCTTTTTTGTTACTTGTTTTATTTTAATTGTTTTTGTTTTCGTGTTACGCTTGGTAGTTTAAGTGTGCAGGTGACAGATTGTATGCATACTCGATATTCGGGCAGGAAATCACCGCTAGTGTTTGATCCAGAGATAGAGAAATCAGCAAGGTATAATCGTGTCTTGCATCGATCAGGGTTACCAACTACATCAATTTCACAAGCCATTGATCAAGCAGCTGATAGTTTGTCTGATTCAACTAACATGGATAATACAAACAACCAACCACCTCAAAATCCAAACCCTCCTCCCAATAACCAACACCAAAACCCAAATCCACCCCCACCACCAAATAACAACCGCAACAACAACCTAAATCAACCACCTCCCAACAATAATATGAATCAAAATAACCTCAATCAAGGAGACGACTTTGATCATGTAAGCATGCATAGTGTTCACACGGGTGATGAGAATTATGAAGATGAATGGGATAACAATGAAGAACCCTATAACGGTGCAAATTATGATGCTTGGAATGGAAATTTTGGTGGAGGTGATGGACAAAACGGAAATAACAATTGGAGGAATGATCAACATGGGTGGAATGCACCACCTATCAACCAACAAAGGGGTAGGGTTAATAATAACGTCAATCAGCCAAGAAGGCCTCAAAGAGCTCAAGTACAAGGTGTGGATAGCCATTTTAGACCGGCTATTTCTGAAAATCCAAATCCCATCGCACATCCAAATCGTAGAGGAAGAGCTTTTGATGTACGCCCTCATTATCTCACTATTCTTCCTGCATTTAGAGGTACTGCAACAGAAGAACCATATGTGCATCTTGCTGAATTTGATGCAATATGTAGCACTATTGGTGGGAATCACTTCACACAAGATGAAGTGAGGTTGCGATTGTTCAATTCACTTTGAAAGACAAAGCTAAGCAATGGTTCCTTACCTTGCCTGACAATAGTATTCACACATGGCAAGAAATGCAACAAATATTTTTAGATGAATATTACTCTATGGGTAAGACCAGTGACGCAAGAGAGGCTATTCGATCTTTCCAACAACAAGCAGGGGAACAATTTCATGAAGCATTCACTAGGTTTAAGGAACTTATTCGCATGTGTCCACACCATGGAATTGAACGTTGGGAGTTGATAAAGGCTTTCTCGGATGGATTGACGACTGAGGAAAGAAAATATTTATATTCTACAAGCAATGGCACATTCCTTTCCAATCATGAAGATGCAGACTGGGAATTTTTAGAAAGAATGTGTAGAAACTCCAAGGCGCAAGCCTCTGCCAGTAGACGATCTAAACCTAATTCGGTACGATCAACCACGGTTGACTATGAGACTAAGGAGCGGATTGCAGCATTGGAAAGACAATTGGCAAGGTTAGGGCGAACGGGTACAAAGGAGGTTGAAACTGTAGGATACGATGTGTGTGAAGAATGTGGTGAGTTAGGTCATAATGTTGATGCATGTCAGTTGGTGATGGAAAGAAAAGAGGAAGTTAATCAAGTTTACGGAGATCGAAAACAATTCGATATGAATTCCAATACTTATCATCCCGAATTGAGAAATCATCCTAACTTTAAGTATGGAAATGCTTCAAACCAGATGAACCCTAATTTTCAAGGTAATAATCAAGGTGGTCAAGCTTATCAGAACCGAGCACAAGGGAATTATAATCAAAGTGGTTATCAAAGAACTTCATATTCTCAAGGAAACAATCAAGGAAACTACAATCATAGGGATCAACAAGGTAGTTCATCACGCAACTATCAAAGTAATTCTCAATCGGGACAACTTGGTGGTGAAGAGTCTACAAATGCAAAGTTGGATGCTTTGATGAACATGATGAAAGAGAATATGAAAGAGAACAAGAGAGAAAATGAAATTAGGGACAAGGCTTATGAAGCCTTAAATAAACAAGTGGGTCAACTTGCAGAGGATGTGGCTCAAATTAAAAGGAACCATGGAAAGCTACCGAGTGATACCACGATCAATCCTCAACATCAAGGAACCAACACAGAAATCATGAGAACTGTTCACATCAATTCGGTTAGTATCCTTCCTGACTCTAAAATTATTGATAATGACTTTACTTCTTTTTCACAACAAGTTACAGATAAGGAAGAGAAAGCCGATACAGTGGAAGAGAGTGACCCAGGAGCATCCATCATTCCAATAAAAGTGGGGAAGTCGAAGATAAAAAGAGCACTTTTGGATTATGGAGCAGCTGTTAGTATCTTGCCAGGTATGTTATATGATCAGTATGACTTCGGTCCTTTAGAGAAAGTTGACACCACTGTGGTGTTAGCTGACTTGACTCAAAAATGTCCTCGGGGGATGGTAAAGAATGTTATAATCAAGTTGGGAGAATTTTACTACCCTGTGGACTTTATGGTGCTCGATTTTGCACCAGTGAGAACGAATGAGCAACCGAATGTCATATTGGGTCGACCATTTTTAGCAACTGCGAATGCTCAAATCAATTGTCGGGATGGAACAATTGACATGACTTACGAAACTCGTAAGTTACGTTTTAATGTATTTTCCAAGTCGATTAATTATTTTGTTAATCATAAAGTTTTTGTGGCAGATATGACTAACGTGTGTGTTCCTACTTATACTTCACATGTAAGCATGAACACCACTTTTAAGAATGATTTTGAGTATGATAGGGATAAGCACATGGACTTGAAGGAATTAGTGGATTTAAAAGAAAAGAAAGAGCCAATTATGAAGTTAGAAACAAAAGATGTGAAACCTAAAACGAAGAAAAAAGTTGGCGATCCACTTGATCCTATAAAAGACAGAGTTGAGGCATTAATGTTTGGGCCACAATGCGATCTAGTTGAAGAACTGTCGGATCATTTGAAGAATACTGGAGTCAAGCATCCTACTCGACCACCATGAGTGGTCGCAGGTACGGTCTGGCTGAAGACCTAAAACTTAGCGCTAATCGGGAGGCAACCCGAATTTAATTTTTATGTTTTGTGTTTGATATGTCTATTTAAGTAGTTTATTTTGATAATCGTTACGTTTGTGTCTGGGTCGGTTCGGGTTGGAAAATTCGTTTGTGTTGATTAATTGAATAAATTGATTTTTTAAAGAAGAAAAAAAAACTCACACACTTAACTTAAATACCACACATTGGGGACAACGTGTCTCAAGTGTGGGGATGAGGGAAAATTTGGAAAAATTTTATTTTTTTTAAGCAATCCAATCAAACATGAAAACAACAAGCATACCAATTGATTCTTGTCATGTTTGATGTAAGGGTCCTTAGTCATGGCTTAATTCTACGGAAGCAAAAATAATTATGTTAGCAAGGTTTTACAAAAAATTAAGAACTGTCTAGTTAGGGTTAACAGGCTAATGGTGTAATAAAAACATGCATACGCCGGCAACTCTAATTCCTACTTGGTGAGATTTTTAAGCTTACTAGATTGTTAGTTCACATATAAATTGTTTCAATTGTTGAGTGTAGGCCATATGATTCTTTGTGTTAGAACTTGTGTGAGTTGATACATATTGAGACGGTAAATTTGATAAGTGCACATAGATGATAGAGGCAATCTAGGATTCCTTTTTCTTTTAATACCATTTTTTTTGTGTTTCACCACTTTACCTAAAATTCCCCCTAGTAGTCACTTTCGAACCTTAAACCGTTTATTTTGACAAACCCATATCAATAAAACCCAAATCAAATTTTACCTAATGTGACCAAGTTACCACTGTTGATAACATTCAGACTAGCTTCAGTATTTGATTTATGATAAAAAAAATTAAAATAAAAAAAAAAGAGAAAGAAAAGAAAGATACAAATTGTTGGTTATGGGTTAAATATGCACCCATGAAGTTGCTTTGTTTGAATAATAGTTATGTCAATAAGGATGTCAACAGTTGGTATTGCCTTAATTTATATTTTAGCCACACTCACAGCCAATCATTCCTACCTTAACCTAAGCCCAAACCCGTAAGTCCTTTTGATGTGTGGATTGTCAATTATTACCGTGGAAATTTGATTGTCACCCAAGCATATGATAACAAAGTTTCATATGTGGATCTTTTGAGTGATATATTGGTGCAATTTTCACCAATCCAAAAATAAACCGAGAGGAGTGACAAATGGTGAGGGGTGTGTTGCATGACATTAAAAGTCGGAAGCTTAGTCAGGTTCTATTTTGAATTAAATGTAACATCCTTTACTTGCTAGCCAAATATGATTATTGCAATAATGGAATGGGCATGACTTTGGACTATCGCTGAGGCGTGCAAGGGATTTTGGTTTATAATGTTGTTAAATGTTTTGAATTAGATTTGCTTAAGGGCAAGCAAAGCTTAAGTGTGGGGATGTGATGTGTGTGCGTTGGAATGAGATTTTAAGTGTTTAAACGTTAAATATTACTTATGATTATTCGTTTATATGCATGTGATTGAGTGGAATAGGTTGACTATGAGTTGGAAGTGATTTTGTAGGAAAAACAAGGAATTTGGAAGCTTACATGATAAAACAAGTCATTGGAGGGGTCAAGAAACGAAGTTTCAAAGTGCAGCAGAAAGGCTTCCACCGTAGCCTACTGTAGCCACCGTAGGCTACGCCAGCTCAAGAAAAAAATAAGCAGAAAGGGTCCCAGCGTAGGCTACGCTGGCTGGCGTAGGCTACGCCAGGACAAGTTTTGAAAACCTATAAAATCACGTTTTTATTATTTTTCAGCCACCACTTGATTCCCATTCGACCTAAGACGAAAAAAGACGTACTTTGGAAGTTCTGGGATCAATTCTTCACCATTCCAACTCTCAAAAACAAGATTCAATCATCCGGAATGCAAATCAACAACGGTTTTGAAGATCATTCAAGAACAATGAGCGGCTAAACCTCTCGTGATCGACTTCGGGTATTAGGTTTTGTGTGATTAGGTTTTTGTTTTTGTTTAACTTTGTTGGGATTAAACTTTAGAACCCGTTAAGTTCTTTTATGAGTTTAACTTGTGTTTTGATTATTTAAACAACGACGTTGGTAAACTTTTATTTGAATATCATTTAATGTTCCGGAAATTATATGATTACAAGTTTTGGTTTCTAATTGAATTGGCATTGTGTATCAAGACCCATTAAGTCCTGATTATCGATATCACTTAATCATCGCACGTATAGAGTCCCTATTAAGGATTTTCCTTGAAGTTAAACTAAACAATTGCTGAAAACCAAACCTAGAACCGAAGTGGATTACTTTCTCTTATAATCGTTTTCTTAATCAAGTTTGATTCTTTCCAAGTTGTTTTCTTAGTTTATTTATTAATTATTCTAAAAATCCAATTTTCATAGCCAAGAGGCAATAGTTAAGTAATTTGTTAATTTAATTAATCATTATTTTCTAAATCAAAGTACAATACACCGACCACTAATTCCACGAGGATCGACAACCCTACTTACCCTAACTAGTTTAAGGTGAATAGGAACACACATTTTAACATCTTATTTGATTGATACTTCGACATCGATCAAACCCCTGGTTTTCATGGTTTTCATTTATAACATGGTTTTCAAGGGATCCCTCACCGGAGAGGGATCAAATAAAAACCATGTTTACAATTGAAAACCGTGAAAACTATCGCTACCCAAGGGATTCCTTGAAATTATAAATAAAAACCATGAAGACCAAGGGTTACATATATGTAAGTACGTGTTACAAAGTGTATAACTAATAGTTACATACATGTAGAGGTTATGAATATGTAAGTATGTGTTACCAGTTGTACAACTAAAAGTTACGTACATATATTAGAAAATATGGTTTTTCTTTAGTTGAAAATGACGGGTTTCACACACACACACACAAACATATATATATATATATATATATATATATATATATATATATATATATATATATATATACATGTATATATATGTATATGTATATATATGTGTGACACCAGTCATTTTCAGGTCACTTTCCGATCATCACAATCATAGTTTTTCTGATCATACATTCATGCATTTAATTTTGTTCACTTAAATGCTCATTTATTGCACAAACATTCATGGACCTTTTGCGTAACAGAAATTCGGTGAATTGCCAGATCGCACACGCGTCTGTCCCCTCGAACGTTGGTGATTTGTCAAAATATTTTTCAAACAATCATAATTGGTGTGAATTTATGTTTTATATGATTATGTGACTAAATGTGTAGCTTGGTTGTGAAAATTTGTAATTTTCTAACACTTAGATGTTTTCACGCATTTTCAGCTTTTAAAGCCAAATATTATAAAAATGACTTTAAACTAGCATACTAAATATTATTTCATGTTAGTAATGTTCGTTTTATATTATGTGAGCATTTGGTGGTTTTGTTGTAGAAAAAGTGCAATCGTGTAGCAATAAAATAATTTTATTAAACGACAAGGGTCTTTCTTGTAAAAATAAAGTATAAAATCCAAACCCCAAGCCTAATCACCCTTTGGCTGTCCCATTCCCCTTCCCCTTCATTATTTTCGCAACAAATCATACACACACACTAAGGACACTTTCTTTGATCTAGTTCTTACTTTTAGTGGTGATTTTTATTGTTTCTTGCATCAAACGCGTACTAGGGATCACCATCTAAGTATTTCAAGTAAGTTTTATATTTGATTTCATGTTCTTTGATCTTCATGATGAACATGAACCCTAGATGATCCAAACAAGTCAAAACATGAAATTGATTCAAATTTGATGATGGATTATGTGTTAGTTTTCAATATAATGATGTTTGTATGGATTGGTTTTGTGAAATTGTGTTGTTTTGATCAAAACTCGACACTTACTTATAATGGAAAATTTAGTTTGGGGCTTTTGTAGAAATTGTATGATTTTGATGAAGTTGGATTGAATTGATGGTTCTAGGATATTAGTTGATGCTAATGGAAGAAAAGTCATGTTTTGAACTTTTGATTTTGCCTCAGTTTTTTAGTACTTTCCATTAAAGGAAACTTTTTAGGTAAGTTGGTTTATCATTGATGCTTTATGCATGTTTGATGATATGTGATGATTGTTATATGATCTTTAGAGGATAAGAAAGGATTGGGAATATCCAAATGGTGAAAAGCGCATCGTATGAACATGCTTGCTGTTTATGGAAAATTTTGTGACTTGATGTGATGAATGATGAGTATGATATATGTAGAACCTATTATGGTGATCTAATTGATGTTGAAATGATCATAGAAACATGTTAGGAGATTTGGATGAAATATGTGCAACTTGTGTTCTTATGTTTTAAATTAGAAAACTTTGGGCATGATGAAGAATCTAGGTTATGTTACCATGTTATGGATGATTTTTAGATGTGTTACATGAATAATTGAGATGGTTGTTGTGGTATTATTCATAATCTTTATACGGGTTGCACATGTGTAACAATGTTATACTTTCCAAAAATAGAAACTTTCTAAAAATATATTTCCAATATGAAACTTTATATGAATCATTATTTGAGATATTTGAGCATGACTAAACATGTTTTTGTTTATTTGAGTCACCAACGGGTCGTCGGGTTAGTCCAGTCAACTTTGGTAAACAAAAGTCAACTTTTGTCAAAAAGTTAATCTTGTCAAATATTTCTCGAACACAGTAACAATTACGTTATTTGGATACAACGGGGTTCATCTTGACCATTATGTACATACACTCATGGACCTACATTTGTTAGGTAATGATTAGCTTCCAGCTTTTACACTTCATGCATTCATACGCGTATAAGGTGAGTCTTCACGGCCCTACTTTTACTTACTTTTCTTTTTAGGGGAGAAGCATGCAAACTATTTTTATCTAGTTTTAGTATTATTGGTATATCATTTGTTACTATAGTGCAAACATTATCACGCAAGTCCTTACACACTCGAACCGTTAATAACGGGATAGCGAGGTAATTATGGTTAGTATTACTGGGTTTGACAATCCCCACCCACGTTAGTCGCGCTAACTCGACTGGTGGGCGGGTGTTTAATTGACCTAGACACTTGCCATTGTTCTGTGATAAGACATGGCAGAAGGAAAAACAACTCACAAACAATCAGCTTCGGTTCAAAACGCTAAGTAACTTGATATATAGGCTAGCTACCTATGGTATACCTTTGTTTACTTTTAACAAGCAAATGCTCAAACATATTTACTGATTTAAACCTGTGAACTCACCAACCTTGTGTTGACACACTTTAGCATGTCTTCTCAGCTCGCTGGCACGCCTAATGCTAGGGTTGCATATATGAGGCTCATGCATCATCTTTATCATTTGAAAGCAAGTTTATTTACAATTACTACTTTTCATTGGGCACCTTGTTTTGTGCATTCATTACCTATGGTTTACAAACGTTTATGCTTCCGCATTGATTACAATGAAAATTTTGGTATCTGATTTAAGGTTAAACGCATATAGAGTCGTTTGATATGACTTAGTCTGAGATCTTGGTTTGTCACGCGCCTTACGGTAGAACCCCGCCGGTGGATTTTGAGGGTGTGACAATATGTATATGAGGAGTGATCCTAAGAAAACCATAATGTTATGAGAAAACTAGAAAAAACCAATGAAATCGGTCACATAATTTAATAATTTTTTATCACTCTATGTATATGTGTGAGTGTATATAAATAAGAGTATGGATCAAATAAAAACAGTAGCATGGTTTTACATATACGTCATACATATGTTACGTATACGTAACTATTTATCATTTGACATAGTGTTACGTATACGTAAGACTCTTCATTATCGTATGTATGCTCAACATATATGTACCAAATAATTAAATAATATTTTAATAATTAAAATAACAAAAAAGTTTCGTATTATTGATGAGCTCAAAATGGATCGATCTGTGATGATTTATGAACACAATTCAATCTAAAACACACAAGTATTCAATTCATCACAAGCAAATCAACAAAAATTCATAGAGTTTTCATTGATTAGCATATAGAAGAATACAAAGTGTAGTAAGCAGTTACAAAGCGTCTCAATCACTCTAAAACTTAAAACTTACCTACACAAAACATATCTATGCTATATATACTAATCAAGAAAACAAAGGAACATATTTACATAAAAGTCCCTATACTATGACAAAAATATAAATAGACATACAAAGACTAAATGTTAATCTTCAAAGAAGCATCTACAATTTTCAGTTTGTCTTTAACAATTAATGAACGGTTCTGAACAAAACATGCAGTTGATATTGCTTCATCCCAGAATGTGATCGGAATTTTAGCATCGGCTAACATGGATCTTGCAGCTTCAATCAATGTTTGGTTCTTCCTTTCAGCAACTCCATTTTGTTGAGGAGTTCTGGGAGCACTAAACTGATGAGTTATTCCTTTCTCTGCACAAAACATGTCAAGAGTTAGATTTTTGAATTTCGTCCCATTATCACTTCTAATTATTTTTACTTTTTGATCAAGTTGATTTTCTACTTTTATGATGAATTCTTTTATTAATTCAGCCATTTCAGATTTAGCATTTAGAAAGAAAACCCATGAAAATCTTGTATAGTCATCAATGATAACTAAACAGTAAGATTTTCTTCCAATACTCTTCACGTTGGTTGGTCCAAAAAGGTTCATATGCAACAACTGAAGGGGTTTGGAATTTGAGTTTATCAGCTTGGACTTATAAGACACTCTGTGTTGTTTCCCCTTTAAACATGCTGAGCATAAATCAGTTGTGGCAAACTTCTTCGATGGAAGGCCAATAACATGATTTCCCGCTACAAGCTTGTTCATATTCTTGAAATTTGAATGCCCCAGACGTCTATGCCAAAGATGGCTTTCATCATTTGATGCTTTAGCAAAGAGACAAGTTGTTTCTGTAGAAGAGTCCACTTGAGACATATCCAGTTTGTATACGTCTCGGTCTCTGACAGCTTTAACAACCACGCAATCCTTGATTATCTGAAATCCTGGCTTCAAGATATAACAGAAGGAATCATCAAAAAGTATAGAGTAGGATTTATCACAAATTTGGGATACGCTTAACAAATTAAAGTTCAACTGTGAACAGAAGTTGACTTTATCAAAGCTTATAATCCTGTTAGATACTGTTCCTTCTCCGGTTATTTTTCCTCCCGCATCACAACCAAAGGCGACATGCGTTCCATCTTTTAACTTAAAATCTTGTAATAAGGCCAGATTGCCTGTCATATGCCGGCTACACCCGCTATCCACATACCAAGTATTGATTGGTCTTCTCGGGCGTACCTGCAAAACAAAACAATTTAAGTTGAATTATCTACCCAAGCCTAAATGGTCTTAGGTTTTCCAAACTTGTCAACAATAATAAATTGTTTAAAGTGAAGTTTGTTGAAATCAGGTTTATTATTTATGAATTTACCAATTCTGTTATTTGTAACAAATTTATATTTGTTTGGAAAATTCATGCTTTTTGACTGACCATTGTTTGAAAAGCTTTTATTTTCAAACTTTTGTTATTACTTCTCACTGACCTTGGAATGAAATTATCATTGAAGTATTGTTTTGGTCTCACTGAATTATTTCTTTTGAAAGTGTTCAAACCTAAGGAGGGTTGGTGTGTTAATCTTTGAAAACTAACATTTTGGTTTCTTTTATATTGCGGATTAACATAACCTTTGCTCACTGTTGAAGTGGTAAATCCTCTCCTTTGGGAATTCTTTCTAAAGTAACAATCTTTAGTGTAGTGAGTTTGCTCATCACAATAGGTACAGTATTTATTAAAATAACATTCTGAAGTTGAGTGATTTTTCATATCGTAAATATGACAGTATTTGTTAAAAAAACATTCAGACTTTTTGTGATTATACATGTCACATATGTTACAATACCTCTGTGAAGTCTTGAATAATTGCTTATTAACCTTAGAAGAGTCCACTTGAGACATATCCAGTTTGTATACGTCTCGGTCTCTGACAGCTTTAACAACCCCGCAATCCTTGCTTATCTGAAATCATGGCTTCAAGATATAACAGAAGGAATCATCAAAAAGTACAGAGTAGGATTTATCACAAATTTGGGATACAATTAACAAATTAAAGTTCAACTGTGAACAGAAGTTGACTTTATCAAAAGTTTATAATCCCGTTGGATACTGTTCCTTCTCCGGTTATTTTTCCTCCCGCATCACCGCCAAAGGCGACATGCGTTCCATCTTTTAACTTAAAATCTTGTAATAAGGCCTGATTGCCTGACATATGTCGGCTACACCCGCTATCCACATACCAAGTATTGATTGGTCTTCTCGGGCGTACCTGCAAAACAAAACAATTTAAGTTGAATTATCTACCCAAGCCTAAATAATCTTAGGTTTTCCAAACTTGTCAACAATAATAAATTGTTTAAAATGAAGCTTGTTGACATCAGGTTTATTCTTTATGAATTTACCAATTCTGTTATTTGTAACAAAATTATGTTTGTTTGGAAAATTCATGCTTTTTGACTGACCATTGTTTGAAAAGCTTTTATTTTCAAAACTTTTGTTATTACTTCTCACTGACCTTGGAATGAAATTATCATTGAAGTATTGTTTAGGTCTCACTGAATTATTTCTTTTGAAAGTGTTCAAACCTAAGGAGGGTTGGTGTGTTAATCTTTGAAAACTAACATTTTGGTTTCTTTTATATTGCAAATTAACATAACCTTTGCTCACTGTTGAAGTGGTAAATCCTCTCCTTTGTGAATTCTTTCTAAAGTAAAAATCTTTAGAGTTGTGAGTTTTCTCATCACAGTAGGTACAGTATTTATTAAAATAACATTCTGAAGTTGAGTAATTTCTAATATCGCAAATGTGACAGTATTTGTTAAAAAAACATTCAGACGTTTTGTGATTATACATGTCACATATGTTACAATACCTCTGTGGAGTCTTGAATAATTGCTTATTAACCTTTGAAGTTGACGCAACATTAGAAACTTGTTTACTTTTAGGTGTCAAAGAGTTAATTTGTTGTTTTTGATTTGAAGGATTATGCTTTTGATTTGAACCACTTTTCATTTGCACAATTTGTTTTTGTTTTTGAACATGAATTTCATTCTTGTTTTCCTTAGATACAAATCTTTTAGCTACAGCGGAAGTCTTAGAATCTGAACCCGTTTTCAGATCAGAGGTTTATTTGTTTTTAGGATTTTCTTTAACACCTTGAATGGAGTTCACATTCAACAAACCAGCAGATATAAATTTAATTGGCTTTAATTTTGTTGCTTGATTTGTTTCTTTTGTCTGATTTTCCTGAATTTTTATTTGTTCATTTTTAGCTTTATTAATCTTTCTTCTTCTTCTCTGGTTCCTTGATTTTGTAGAACCAATTTTCAGTTTAGATTGAACATTCTCACTTGAAGATTCTTTTTCACATTCTTTCTTTTTCTGGTCTTTTTGCCATTTAATAAATTCTGGGTTATTTAGACCAAATGAATTTGAATCTTCTGATGTTTCTTCGTCATTTTTAGCTTTGTTTTGAATTTTTGAGTTTTGGTTATCAGTTATAATATTCACTTCCTCCAAAACTGACTCTTTAGGAACAAAAACTTTCTTTGTTTTAGGCTTTGGTTCATAAGATTTTACTTTAATAGGATGACCATTTTTTATCTTTTCGTTATCTTTCTCTTCAAAAATTTCCACGTTTGTTTTCTCTTCTTCAGCATCAGACATCTTGGTCCTGTTTTGAAAAGCTTTTAATTTTGTCTTGTTTTCTGGAGAGTGATCATGAGTGTTAAAGTTTTCTGGTAAAGTATTTGTTATTGATTCAGGCATCGGTTCATGAGTGAAACCCAATCCTACCTTTTGTTTATCTTTTCTTTTGTTTACCAGTTTTTCCATAATACTTTTAGAACTTTTAACTTTTGCGAGATCCACTTGTGTAGTGGCATGTGCTATCATCTCCAGTTCAAGATTTTTTGTCATCTCTTCAAGTTGTTTTGATACAATTTCAAGTTCTCTTAGAGTTTTGTTCCATGAATTTTGAAGAGATATAATCTTTTCATCAGATACTTTATGATCGTTTTTGAGTTTGTTATGCATTAGTTCTTCTTGCTTAAGTTTTTCACAAATCTTATAAGAATAATTTCTGTAGTATTCGACATGTTCGAAGCAAGACTTTGTGCATAATTTTTCTCTGACTTCTGATGGAATTTCAGAATATTTAGGAGGAGAAGTTTCAGAGTTAGAGATTTCAACCTTTTGTTGATCAGATTTTGCCATCAATGCAACTTTATCTGAATCTTCCTTGGGATCAGACTGGTCACTCCAGTCATAATCCTCTTCCTCGTTCTCAGAGTTTCCATCAGCTTTTGGATCATTAAATTCAGACCAATCTTCTTTTTGTATTTCTGCAACAAGAGATAAATTGGAGGTTAAATCAGCAGTAAATTGCTCAGCGTATGCACTCCAATCATAACCATCTTTAATATTAACAATAAGAGCTTTCTTGGGCTCCTCTGATGATTTAGAATCATCTTTCAATTTTGGCATTGATAGGCTTTGATAAGTTTTCTGAAATGTCTTCTGTGAAGATTGCTGAAACCTTTGATTACTTGAGCTTGATTGGCCATTTCCTCCTTTATTCCTTGGAGCTTTGCACTCTCTAGAGAAATGACCATAGCTGTTACAGTTAAAACACCTAGATTTGGACTTATCAAATCCAACAGACTTGTTTGCACTCGGCTTGTAGTTTTTGTTGACATACAAGTGTTTCTGAGTCCTGTAAGCTATCATAACCATTTGCCAGTTGAGATCCATTTCTTCAACATCGTCTGGATCTATTTCAAACAAATCCTGCAAAACAAGATCAAGTTGAGTTAGATGACTACCTTGATAAGCTTGTCATAAATGCAGTGAAAGCAGTTTTAGACTCTTCATCCTGTAATAGGATGTTTATTACATCGGTAACTTTGCTAGTTTTAGCAGAGTTAGCAGATGGAGTCTCTGCTTGAGATTTAGAACTTTTAGGCATAGGAGGAGATTGAGGTTGATTCTGAGTTGTATAGGCAGGAGCACTTGTGTAAGTAGAATCAGTGAAGAACCCTGCGCCAACAAATAGATCACCCTTATCTTCTGGTGAAGTTTCATTCTTAGCCATGAAAGCATTCTCCACAGTACTTGCTGGAGAAGCAACATATTTATATTGTGACATCAAAGCTGCTCTGTCATTGTTTCTAGAACTTTCATCAATTTCAACAGATTCTATTTTAGAAATCAAGAGATCAAGATCCATTAGGAATTTCTCAGTATGTTTTAACAGAGTGACTGTTTGCTTCCATGAAGATGGAAGAGCATTAAGAAGCCTGAAGTTAAGATCTTTTAAATCATTCTTGATGCCTGCAGTCGACATCTCAGTAGTTAGTTGAACAAATCTGTTCATCATCTGATTTATTGTTTCACCAGATAAATGTTCAAAAAGTTCTAATTGTCTCTTTAACTTTTGCTTTTTCAGATCCTGGATCTCCTTTCCACCTTCACATATTATTTTCAAGGCCTTATACATGGTGTATCCCGTCTGATAACCATCAAGCCTTGTAAAGACTTCAAGTGGCAGTCCTTTGCATATCAAAGAATAAGCTTTTATATCATTTTTAACTTTCTTGAGATCATCACCTTGTAATCCATCTTCAGGATATGGTTCCTGAGATTCTTTGGTGTAAACAAAACCTCTATCAGGACCATCTGAAGTTATAAAAATATGAGGTCCTTTTTCTATTGATATCCATAGATCAGTATCAATAGAATTCAATTGATGTTTTAATCTCAGTGACCAATTCTTGAAATCTGCTCTATTTTTCAGCTTGGGAACTCTGTTCTCTGAGTCTTCTGATTTTACCATTTTTAGTTTTTGATTTTTAAAAGAAATTTGTTTTTGTTGTTTTTAATGTTTTGAATTAAAACAATGAATTGAAAATATTTTTGGATTTTTTAAGTTTCTGAAAAATTTCAAAAATTTTCTAAGTATTAAAGCTGATGCGTCCAAATAGTGGTAAAACACCCAAACAGTTGTGGTACTTCCTTTGACTTTGACTTTAAAACGTCTAAGGGATTGCCTTAGAAAAATTCCAAAGCGCCAAGTTGAAAAGAGTCTGAACAGTATCAAAACGCCTGAACAGTTAGACGTCTGGTTGGTAAAACGCCCAAATAGTTCAAAAACGCCTCAACAGTTGTAAAATGCTTGGAATTCCTTGGTTTCAGCAAATCTTCAGTGTCCACACAATTGACAAACGCCTACATAGTAGAAAAAAAACGCCTAACTGAAAAACGCCCAAACAGTGCAAAAGCGCCTAAACAGTTGTTATGCGCCTAACACTTAGGCAATTTTCAGCAGTGTTTTTGACCTAATGCGTCACATTCATCAGTTTCATATGGACTTAAATTTTCTGAATTCCTTCAAAACTTGATTAATTGATCTGAAATCATCAAATTATGTAGGAAATTGATCAATAATCAATCCTTCAACTTCAATTTCTTCAATTTAACAACCAAAATTGATCTTTTGATTCAAGAACCGGTTTGACAAATGAAGAACAGGTTCGAAGAGCTTTTTGCTCAAATTCACTGATTTGAACGAATTGTACTGCTAATTGAAATCATGTTCCTGATGATGAAACACAACTGAATTCAACAATTATACGACTGAATTGTTTATCAATCACAGATTCAAGTGATTTTGAGAGTTCGACAGTTGAAGAACTTCAATCACTGAACCGAGAGCTCTGATACCATTTGATGAGCTCAAAATGGATCGATCTGTGATGATTTATGAACATAATTCAATCTAAAACACACAAGTATTCAATTCAACACAAGCAAATCAACGAAAATTTATAGAGTTTTTATTTATTAGCATATAGAAGAATACAAAGTGTAGTAAATAGTTACAAAGCGTCTCAATCACTCTAAAACTTAAAACTTACCTACACAAAACATATATATGCTATATATACTAATCAAGAAAACAAAGGAACATATTTACATAAAAGTCCCTATACTATGACAAAAATATAAAAAGACATACAAAGACTAAATGTTAATCTTCAAAGAAGCATCTACAATTATATTATTGGTTTCCGTGTTTTTCTTTGATTTTCACATAATTATTGATTTTCTCAATAATATTCCCCATATATATAAAGTTGGCATAACTCAAATTTAATATATACTCATCCTACTACTAATCTACTAGTATTACCAACTTACAACTTATATATGCTCTTTACAAATTTAATTAAACCCTTCATATCCTAAATAAAGGTGAGACATCTTGTGATTTTTAAATAGCTATAATTTTCACTTTAACATAAAAATTTAAACGTTACCATTCCCACCGCATTACATGGACACTCATCTAGTACAACATAAAACAAATTAGGCCTTCAATCATATCACAAGTTCTACTAATTAATGGCTAATATATGATAAATTGCAAAGAATGTGCGCATTTTCTTTACTAAATTGCACAGCCTATTTGGTCAGGGGGATGTAGGTGGTGATTATGGGGTCACTCCTCACTATGAAAATTTTATGTTCTTAGTACATATATTAGTGTGTGTGTATATATATATATATATATATATATATATATATATATATATATATATATATATATATATATATATATATATATATATATATATATATATATATATATATGTATATATTTGCTTTAGTAAACCCGTATATCACACGAGTTTAATAAATAAAATATTAAATAAAATAAAAATTATTAATTATCAATCGATATACTAAAACATGATATGACTGAAATTACATATGAATAATAACTATAAGTAATAAAATAATAATATGAACTTTCTAAAAAATCAAAGATAAAGTAAACATTTTGTTTCAAAATAATGTTTTAAAAATTTTTCATTTTTAAAAATTTTCTTACTTAAACTTCCTATTTAATTATTATTTTATAAAAAAATTACTTTGAAAAACCAAATTTAAAATTTTACAGAAAAATAGTTTGATTTATAAAGAAAATCTTTTTATAAATAACTATTTCTATAGAAATAACATTAATAAAAAGATTTTTTTTCTTAATTTATTAAAACACTAATTATAATGTAAAAATAAATATATAGTATTATTAGTAATAAATGTAGTTATTTAATAGAAGAGAAAAACGAGAAAAATTTGATAAAAATAAATATAATGCTAATACGTGTCACCTCCATTTATCTTTTTATTAAAGTAAGAAGAAAGATGATTTAATCTTTATCGACAACCAATAAGTTTTGACACTGAACACATGAATGACTCGAAACAATTTTTGACTTTGACCAAGCAAAATATACATGTGACGCCAACTCCCATAATTTTTACAAATATAAACCTATTTTAAAAAATTCTTATAAACCCATAAACTATTCAAACAATTTAAACTTATTACTCAATTAATTCTTATAAATCCATTTACTCAAATATACAATTACTAATTAAAAAAACTAAACATTCACTTAATTATTCCAATCATTAAACAATTAACCTATCAATTACTAGACATTTTTTTAATTACAATATTAATGACAATTGAAGGGTACTGACGTTAAATGGTCATGGAGATTTAAACATGGATAAAAAATAGTTATTCAAGAGTATTGATGTTAAACAATTGGTATTAGTTTCATTTATCATGATACTAGTCGGTTGTTATCAATCGATATAACCTACGATAGCAAAATATATTATATTTGATAAAACTTCTTATTTAGTAAAATTCATATTGGGCAACCACAAATTAGGATTAAAAACTTGAGGTAAAGTTGGAAATCTTAAAACTTGAGGCCTTAAGATTAAAATTTTATAGCACCTTGATAAATGTGAAATTATAATGTGAACGGATTTTCAAAATGTAAGAAAGAGAGAATTTTAGTGACTCGGATTTGAATTGAATATAGTGACATTATATTAAAAAGTAGTGTGAGCATTTGGATTTCTCTTTCTTTTGATATCTCTTACATTCCATGTCATATTAAAAGAAAGTATTTATGACAATGAGCTATAACTAAAGCGTGGAAAGAAAAAAATATATTACTTCAACTATTAACATATCTTTATTATGTTACTAACGTCATATATTTTTATTAAAATAAAACTGTTGCAACGACCAATTCAGTTAGTTTTATTACTATGTTTATTTTTAATTGTAAAATACTTATATTTGATTTCAACCTACATTCTATTTGATCAACCTAGATAGGATTTGATAACGTTTGTTACGCAAAAATAAAAAGCAAAATGGAATGAACCATTGAGCGTGAATGAAAATATAGATTTGGTTGGTGAACGTAATTGAATGAACCATTACATAATTTATTTTATTCTCTCAAATTTATTTCATCCACTCCATCTTCAGTCTCCAACACCACCCATCCACCCACCACAACAACCACCATTGGCCACCACCACCAGGCACGACTGCCACCACCACCATGACCACCATCGCTAACTACCTGCCACCACCACCGCAACCAGCCCCACCACCACCGCCACCAGCCCCACCACCACCGCCAACCACTGGCCACCACCACTGTCGCCAACCACCTGCCACTGTCGCTGCCAACCACCGCCGCTGCAGCCACCAACCATCGGCCACCGTAGCACACCACTGCCGCCGTCGCCAACCACCGGCCACCGTCACCACCAACCGGCGGCCCCCACCACAAACCACTTCCCGCGCCACCACCACAAACCACTACCGTCACCGCCAACCGCCGGCCCCCGCCGCCGACACATGTATTTCATTACTTCATATTTTTCTACCCAACAAACAAAATAAAATGATGATTTATTTCAAGCATTCTCACGTGCAACCAAATAAGATAATATAATGTAATGATTAATTTTATTTATTTATCAATTTTGTTAACTCATACATTTCATTCAATCATTCATTCCATTACTTCATACTAAACAAACCCTTAATACCTTGGACCCAAGAATACAAGTCAGTTAATCTTAAATCTTAAACATTTATGATCGCAATCACATAAAGATCATTACTAAAGATTATAATGTAAAAACATTTTTAAAAAATACACACACCACTTAATTATAATATTTTTGAAAGAAATTACCAATAATCATTAGCTCAAATGTTTAAGATGGTGTACAAAGTCATTTAAATATAAGAAGGTTTTGGGTTAAAGACACACCATGAATAAAAACATTCTGTGCCGGTGGGTGTTTCCAGTTGTGGTTTTCTTCCTAAGAGGGTTGAGGTGCAGTCCCGGTTTGAAAACGAATAGGTGGACCCGGTTAACATAACACATATCTTTCGGGCGGGGTCGTAGATTTGTCGTTAATAAAAATAAATTGAAAGAAAATATATGATATGGTAAAACCTAAAGTCCATTCACTCTATCTTAGTTCTATACATCTTAAATAACTATATAACTAGTTTTACCCCTCTGCGCGTTGGGATGGGGATACGTTTGGTTTCTCGAGTTGACAGCTTTGTCAATTAGCACCGCAAAGCTCCATTTCCAGCTTCCTTAGCACGTAAACCTTGGAATCTGTTGTGTACCGGTAATAAACCATTAGCAACAATGTAATTCTTTAATAGTTTATGTAATATCCATAAATTAGCCACTCGATCCTTACATGTCTTCTAAATATAACTAGCATTAACACTCACGTATTACGACGGAGATAACAATGAAAAAGCTAACATCATGTTGTCGATAATCCACGTGTTGAGTGACATGTTGATAATATACATAACTTCATATAATAAAGACACATCAAATATCTTGTATGTTATTGATATTACTTGAGCCGTTATATTAAAAGACAAAACACCACGTGATGACGGAGGTGTAAAACCATGAAAAAAAACTAACTTCGGAACGTCACTACGAATGCACACCTTGAAGGGACCACCGGAGACATATGTTACAGTATATAAGAATAAACAAATCTCAACGTCATTCAAAACTTTATATACAAAAATAAAACTTTTTTAAACCCGTGCGTTATGGCGAGACCGTTGATAAATACAAAACCTTATGTAAAAATAGAGTCGTTAAATTTTCTACATCAGAAGATTAATACAAATAAGCATGTAATAATGATAAACCAAAACGTTGATAACTATAAGTACATAAATACGAAAGTGGGTCGCAGGACTCCGCCAACCAAATCATGAATGACCCGAGCAAAGGCCGGTCAAAGAACGTTACGTAATGTCCATTTAGATAACATAGAAGGTGGGAAAGGTTGACTTGTAAGAATTTATTAACATTAAATGCTCAGGATCCTCTCTGAGACAACTAGGATAAAACCATAAACCACTGACCAACAACCTTGGTCAACGACATAAACGTTAGAATAAGCCACTTGTTGTAATATACATGAAAGCGATAGTTATGGTCTAAATAAAGACCTTGGCAACAAAGGCCGAGACCTTGATCTTACCATAAACACATTCTCTGAGTGCATTGAAAGAACATTCCTTAAGTTACACTATCTTTTCATGTGCTTGACTTATGTTTAATCTTTATGCTTGATTCTCACCTATGTCTAGTGTTTGCTAACTGTATTCCATTATACTTGCTGTGATCGTATTTTTCTTATGTAACCTTCAATCTCTATGCATTGCAACTATAACCTTGAGAGCGGTAAGAATTGTGCCATCCGGATTCGACAGGGAAAAGGATTATTATGCTAAAATTAAAAATAACCCACAACTTACATAGCCCCAAACAACTCAATGTCAGTCATAATGGCTTCACTACAACCACTTGCACTCCCCTAAGTAGAGAGGGAGGGAGCCTCATTACCAGCCACCATTGGTGTGGCAACAACAGTAGAAAAGCATGATGTCCCTCGACCACTAGCTAGTATACTTATCATCAATGGTGCATAATGGAGCTTTGGTCATATGCTCTAGTGATGAATACCAAGAGCACATGTCGGCCACAACCAATAACACAGTCAAAAACACAACCGTCGACTTTGTGTAGTAGAACAAAGCAGCCATCATGGAACAACTGGTAGAGATAGATAAGGAAATAAAGGTTTATGAAGTACGCCTAGAGCTAATATATAACAAGGGACAATGGAAAAAGCCCAGATAGTAACATAAGAGGTGACTCCCCCTCTACCACAGCAACCCGGTCTTAAACTTCATCAGCTCCACCAAAGCCCACATCCATAGGCTAGGTGGTCATTCACTTACTTCCATCCCTACATGTTATTTGATATGTAAAATTTTATACGTATCCATTCTTCATGCCTCCACCATTACAAGAAGGAGGACCGGCACACAGTCAAACCGAAGGTTTTCCACATTGTGCACCCTAATATGTAAATCACCAGCAATAACATATATTCCTAACCTCCCTTTAGGTACCATCTTTGTGCATTGTGGTAGAGTGATTGGAACATATACAACACAACCAAAAGTTCTTAGATGATAAATACCTAGGTCTTGACTTAAAACCAACTTTAATAGGAAGGAAATATGATAACAAGTTGGCCTAATGTGAATTAGGGTTGAGACATGTAAAATAGCATGTCCCTAGGCGGAAACACATAGTATTGATTTCATAATCATTGGTCTTGCAACCATTTAAAGTCATTTGATAAGTGTTTCAGCACGCTTTTTTTGTGTATGTACACGGGGTATATAATGCTAGATATTCATTCCAATAGACATGCAATAATCATAAATGTTTGGGAGGTAAATTCACCAAAGTTTTCCAACCAAATTTTCTTGAGGGTTAATCTGTAAAATGTGCTCGTGGTGTTATTTACTAAGCAAGCAATCATGTAAATGCCATATTACGACTTGATAATAAGCACACATGTGACCCTTTAATTGTTGCATCAATTAGGACCATAAAATATCTAAATAATCCATAAGAAGGGTGTATAGGCCCATGTATATCCCCATGTAATATTTTAAGAAAACCAAGGGATTTAATCCCTACCTTAGTTTGTGATGGGAGAGTAATCAACTTCCCCTTTAAGCATGCAACATATGTAACATCCTTAGGCTGAACAATCTTTTGATTCTTCAAATGCGTGAATTTTCTACTATCTTTCATATCATTGTTTTAGTGGATGGTCGAAACGGTCATTAACAGCCTAATTAAACCATTCCAATATATAGTCCACTTTTCCTCTAATGGGTTGTCCTTCGAGGTGCTCACCGTTTTGTTTTCACTTGACGATCTGTTCGCCCAAGCAAAACACGTCTTGGTAGAGGAGGTAACTCACTCCCTTATAAGGAAGGTTTCGTTCTCCCCCTCAACTGATAGGGGACTTACATCTCCATCCCCCTTACGAAGCCCAATGTCCTTGTTGGCATACCGGTTCGACCCCTGGCTATAATACCTTAAACCGTACCAAGGTATTGTCCACTTTGCCCTCGATTGGTTTGCCCTTCCAGGAGCTCATGGTTTTGTTTTCACCTGACAAGTTGCTCATTCATGCAAAGCGTATCTTGGTAGAATAGGTAATCCACCCCGTTATAAGGAAGGTTTCTTTTTCTCCTTAACCGTTATATGGAACTTCTGCTCACCACTACACACCTCTCCTTGTGTAAATAGCGCGAGACTTTCAACTAATGATAAACCAGCTAGTTCAGTCATATACTGGCTAAGCACCGCCCAATGATTCCGCTATCGGTTAGGGTCTGATAGATAATGCCAAACAACAAAAGTTTTCTCGGTCCATCACTAATTCGATTGCAATAATTTTATTACAATATAAACCAGTGGCAAGTGCGGGTAACATTTCTACTACATGCATTGTACCCGGAATCATATTTTTCATTTCAAGGAATTCATCATGCCCCCACATGTTGTCTTAACATGATATCCATTTAGAAAAATATCTTTAAAGCTTATTAGACTTCGTTGAGATTATGGAAAAGATAAGACATTTTTAAATTTAAGTGTGTTCCACCTAATAACATTATATAAGCCTCTCCATACCCTTTAATTAAACCACCACAGCCACCACCACCTAGCGCCACCACCTGCCACACACCAATTACCATCGGCCACTACCAACACCACAACCACCTCTATTGGCCGTCACCACCATCGGCCACCACTTCCACTGGGAACCACCACGGCCACCACCACCAACATAACCATTTTATACATTTCATTTATTCATATTTTCCTACTTAACAAACAACACAAAGTAATGATTTATTTCATTCTAAAAAAGTAACCAAACCGGATAATAGAATGTAATTATTCATTTCATTCTCTCATCTAGGAGCGTGCATGGTTTGGTTTTAGCCTACCAAAAACTGATATTTTGGTTCATAGGTTTTTAAAACCGTTCGGTTTTGATTTTTGCGATTTTTGGTTTTTAGTTTTCACTTCGGTTTGGTTTAATTTCATTTTTTTTTCCGGTTTTACCATTTGGGCTTCAAGTTTTTAAAGTAAAATTTGGTCCAAAATAATAAATATAATCTAAAATCTTTAGGTGTATAACATTTTATTGATATTTAAATATAATCAACGTACTCTTATAAATTACTTGGCATTAAAATGAATTACAATTCTAAAATACAAAAACAAAATAATTAATAAAATGTTTTAATCTATCAATTCAAACAAAAAAGTTTAAAGATTATTCTTAAAATATAAATATTAAATAATAAGCTAATCATGTTTATAAGTTTATAAATATACCTTTAAATTTAAAAGTTCGGTTTGTATGATTTCGGTTTGGTTTTTTTGTTTTTTGTTACAAGCAAAACCAAAATCAAACCGAAAAAATCAGTTTTTAAAAAAACCATCAAACCAAACCATCGTTTTCTTATTGGTTTCGGTTTTTCAGTTCGGTTTCATTGGTTATTCGGGTTACGGTTCGGTTACTATCGTTTTTCCACACCCCTACTCTCATCCATTCCACTCCCTTATCTATTTTAATCATTCGTTCATTTCATTACCCTATACCAACATACCCTATATGCATTAGAGTATTCACACTAGGTTTTTATTCTTATCCTTATAATTACATTAAAAATTATTATTTTTACTCTACGTTTTTAATTATATAATGTTTTATACCTTTATCATTGTATTTTATTTCTCCTCAACTCACAATCATTTTAAAAAATATTAAAAATTTAATAGTAGTGAAAAGTGTCTTACTAAATATAGAAATAAACTATAACAATTTCTCTCTTATCAACTCACAACCATTTCATATAATATAAGTAACACACTCAAAACTTTTTAAAGACTCTATTGGGAATGCTTTTATACTTTGTTTTTGTTGAACAATATTTAAAATCGTTTATATATATATACACTAAGTTGATTTAAATCGTTTATATATCTAATGTAAGGCTGTTCAAAAAGCTCGTGGCTCACTCGAAATTGGCTTGTTTATATACGAGCCGAGCCACGAGCCGGCCCGAGCCAACGTCAGCTCGGCTCGTGGCTCGCTCGTTAGCTGACTCGTTGCCTCATTTAAATTCAACCCTAAATTATACTTTATATAATTTATAAGTAAAAAGTTATGACATATTATATAAAATATACCATACATATATGATTATTTTGATATTATATAACGAGAAACTAATTATAAAAGTTCAAAAACATGACTATACTTCATGAAATAACAATCTTATATAATTGTTTTCAACAAATCAAAATAAACAAATGTAAGAAACATTATTTATTTCCTTATACGAACATATACAAAAAATTAAAAAAATGTTGGCTCGCAAACTGGCTCGGCTCGTTTATAAACAAGCCTAGCCCGGGCTCCGATTTTGAGCTCGTTAAAATAAACAAACCGGCTCTGCTCGGTTTTGAAACATGATGAGCGAAGCCCGAGTCTATCCTAACACGACTCGGCTCGTCTCGTTTACAACCATAAAATACCTATATAAGTATATGCCGATTTAATCGTATACATATCAGACTATCTAAGTATATGTTAATTTTGGGTGATGAGTCACTCCATCAATGAAACATGGCTCGAACATAGAGCTTCATAAGTGACTCAATACTTTGATATATTATATTGCTCCCTCTAAATTAGTGTGTATGGATAGAGGCATCACCTAGACTCTAAAAACACTAAAAACACGCCTAAAAACTATCACATTAGAAAAACATTAAATAAACATTATCACAACATCATTATTTTTTATATTTATTTCTAATTACCAACCTATCCGGCCCCACTTAAACCCAAAAAGTGTTGTTTTTTCAAGTTCATATGTATGAACATGGTTTGTAAAAACAACCTCAATCAATGGTTCTTGATCTAAAAACGGATGATGTCCTTTTTAGAGCAAAAAATGCAGTATTGGAAATGCTCTAATATTGAACTCTCAACAAACATAATCTTTAAGCATTAAAGTTTGGGTATTACATTCATTAAATAGAATAAATTCCGTATCACTAGGTTGATGGTAGCACACGTAGCCGAACTAGAATTCTATCTGATTTTCTTGAACTTTTGATACAATCACTCATTTCTTCATCAGATGTTAACAATATCCAGTCTCCATCTTCATCAAGGTACGTGAGATCATAAGTCCCTAAATTCAACTTGAACTTGACACCAATTTCTTTCACAACTGTTTCAAAGGTTGCTTGCGAGACAAGAAGACATGACTTGATCATACGACCTGCATGCTCTGCTTTTATGGTCATTGTTGATGGCTCTTGAATTGCTCCATTGACGTCTTCATTTGTGTCGGTTTGAGTAATTGACAAATCTTTTTTGTTTCTCTTCAGTGGTTTTGTTCGTGGCCATTCTTCGATCCCAAGTTTTCTCAACTTGCGTTTCAATGTAGATTCTGAAACTATAGCACAATATCAAGAAAGAAGATTTCTTAAATGTTTTAGATACGAAAGTGTAGTAAAATATATGTTTGGTATTAAAATTTTTAAGGCATATATTCGAAGGGCTCGATTGCATCTCTATCAAGATATTATAAAATAACAAGTGATCTTAAAATAGAAGATTATCATTACCTTCAAGGCATTTTGCAGCTTCTTTCATGGTTTTATCAAAATGTTTCTCAATGTCTTGTCGTGTTAATAATATTTCAGCTGTCTTGCATTTCACCATTGGTGGTAATCTTTTTCCTTGAACCACCTTGATATTACTAGTTTCACCCCTTGTTTGACTCTTAACACCAATAACATCTAACTGTTTCTCAGTGTCTTCTGGAGGTAATACTTCTGGAGTTGTCTTCTCGGAAGGTGCTATGTGGTCCACAACCGTTGGTTGCTTTCCTACCTCCAATGCCTTCGGAATCGATGATGATGTTTTTCCTTGAAATATCTTGAAATTACGTATTTCATCGTATGTTAGTAAAATACCATGAGTAGGAGTCTGATTGTATTCAGAACAATCAACTTCAATAACATCTAATGCGTCATCTAGTTCTGCACCATGAGCAAACTTGAAACTTGGTAAAAACCTTTTTAATGTTAAGAGTATGCCCTCCAAAGAGATGTCACGTCTTGAAATATCAAGCCATATGAATTCAAACGCAAAATTAAAATTACCGGTGTGAATACTCCTCAAGCATATTACAAGAGAAGAAGCCTTAAACGTATCCTCTTCCCGATATATTAGTACATCATCCTTGAGCATAGAAATATAACGTGATTTAAAATCTTGAAGTGTCTTAAGAGTATGTTTCTCCGTGCATCTCCGAGGCATAACATCACACAATCTGCTGTACATCCCAAGCTTATAATATTCCTCATACTCATGTTTGTTAAGTAGATAACCCGTCAATTTTAGCCCAAATACTCTTTCAGTGTCGTCTAAATAAGATAAGAAGGGCACATCACTTTTATCCTTAACACCGATCCACACTTGAGCTAGACTTAAGTTATGAGATCCACAAACAATCTGTAATGCATGTTCAATCTCGTCCTTAGCAGGTCGGAGACCGTTTATAGTCTGTTTTACAATTGTAAAGCATTTACAAACATCATTTATCTACCAGAAGGTCAAAGAACTAGAGCTAAGCGAGATCATTACTTTCAATGCTTATAAAAACACAATTTTATATGATGCAACTAGCTACTTAAAGGAAGGTTTAAGTTATCCTTTTTCTAACTAGTAGCATAGATGAGCATATTGTAAATAACCTCTTTTTAATTTGGAAGACTAATTACCTTGTATGGTATCTGTTCTTGTACATTACAGACATCCAGACCAGCTTTCTGCAAAGAGAAGCAGCAAAGTAGATTAATTGTGTATATCATTCACATCACATCTTGATTTTGATGCAAAATTACAAATATTGAAAAGGCAATTCCTATGATAAGGTTTTGAACCTTTAAAAAAAGCAGTAGAATCTTCAAACACATACCTTCATTTCTTTGATAACATGTAAAACATGATACAGTAAACGAAATCCTATATAGTTCAGATCAAGATCGAGAACACCAACACAAGAGCTTTGAGAAGGGAAACACACAGGAAGCATGAGAGAAAACTTCCTTCTGTCATCATCATTATCATTATCCTGTAATGGATTAATTGTACAAGGCAAACAATTGAGGAATGCAGTGGCGGGTCCACCAATTTTGATCATGGGGTCCCCTTCAATGAAAAGCATATTCTTCACATCGATATCATATTTGTACTTCTCAGAATCTAGCCTATATTCGGCTGTATCCTTGAAAAGATCAGTGACGGCGAATGGTTGACCGGAATTCGAAAGTAGCAGTCTACCATCGATTCTTACAGGTGCCCAGAACTGTGCAAGACAAGTCCAAAATCCAAAAGATGTATTAGAAAACGCAGATATGATCTTGTCGTGAATGATATTCATAGGAGCGCCAACATCAACTGCGTACATTGGTTATATCAATATATGATGGAAGGAATAATTATAATAATTATATTAAAAAGGAATTCAGAAACTAACCTGAAGATGAATTATTTTGGGATTGGCTACAAAAGACCCATGCAGATCTAGTTTCAGATCTAGGTCGCATCAGCTGAGGAGGGTTTCGAAAGGCTTCAAGGAATTTGAGGAGAAACTTATCATAATATAATTTAAACATCAGCTGATGCCATCCTTCGGATTTGCTCTGCTCAGGAGGTTCAGGATCTATATAAAAGAAAACAGATCGAAAGTGAAATTAGAGAAGAATAATTTTCATAATATATCAAAAACAGCTTTTACCAGATGGCATCAAGGGAGGGTTTTCAGATCCTTCCAACTGGCTCCGGTCGGGAAAGCCTAAATTCATCTGAAGGAGTTCATCTAATTCCGAAAAACTCATATCTGAATTTGCTACTGATGCAGTTGAGCAAGTGTGTCTGTCTTTCTATCTCTCCATTATAAAGTTGTTTTGCTTGTGCTTGTGCTTGTGCTTGTGCTTGTGCTTGTGATGAAAAGGGATTCCGACAAGCTTCATATTCATATTGAATATTTCAATTTTGTTTGTTGACTTTGTTGAACAAAAGAACATCACAAGCCTCTCTCTCTCTCTCTCTCTAATCTGTGATAAGATTGCAGAAACATCCCCCTTCTATTTGTTAACCTACGTGTTTTGTCTCTCCACTTCACTTATTTTTTATTCCATCCCTATTCATTTCTCACCACATTTAGCTACCAATAAAATAAAACTCTTGAGGAGTGTGCACATTTTAGTGGCTAAATTACACTTTTGTCTCTTTTGGGTTAGAAAAAAAATGGTTACCGGTATAAACTATTAAAGAGTTGTTTTAGTTTGATATAAATTCCCAGTCAATGCTTACTTAATATCTCTAATAAATATTTTTGAACTTTTTCCCGTGCAAGAATAGTTGTTTAACCGCTAACATTAACATGGTTAAATCTTATGATGTCGTGGCGAATCGGTTCTAAAAGTTGAAACATATTTAGAAAACGGTTATATAACAGTACTAATATTAATTGTTTACTCTCAGTTTCATTTTTCAGTTATCGTCAATGGATATATCTACAAGCCCTAAATAAATAATCTAATTCTCTTACAACTCTGTATTTAATTATATCTCGCAACCACAAGTTAGTCTTAAAAAATGATTAACAAACTAAAATTATTTAGAAAAATCAAATAAGTTAAAAACATATATTATATATATAGTATAGGAGGTAAGTTGGAAATATTGAAACATGAAGGGTTAGGATTGAAATTTTATAATGACCTTGTTAGGCGTGGAATTATTATAATTCAATGAGTAAATTACACGATTAGTCCCAGCAGTTTGCCCATATTAAAGAACTGTTTCTAACTTTTGAGAAATTACATTATTGTTTCCAACTCTTTGCGTCCCTAGAGCGGATGACCGTTAGTTTTTCCAGTTAAGTTGGTGTGAAATTACCAAATAACCCTTACATTTAAAAATAATAGTATTCTATTACAGGGTCCCACTCCACCCCCACCCTAACCCAACATACATGCAGGACCGGTTAAAGGGATGGTCAATACAATCAGTCTCACAATGAGGATAGATTTAAAACACTTAACAGATCAAATGGGGAATCGGATTTATGAAGATGATACTAAGAACACAAGTAAACAATGAGACAAAACTAAGAACAAGAACAGAGTAATATGGTTTTTAAGAATGTTGTATATTGCTCTCAGGTTCTATTGCAAGTGTACAAAACATAAAAAGAAATACAAGAACCTAAGATACTTTATACTACATCCTACGGCCGTCCATACTATGATAGCCAGTTGGAAACACTAATTTAGACAACAAGATTAATATAGAGTCAAAAGGCAGATTGTCTTTTGACTAGTGACTATGACATGCCATAGCTCACATCCTTTTCTATTATAAAAGGATAACAGGTACAAAGTAGGAAGTTACAGACCCAAGACCATAATCTACAGTCTACAAAAGCATGGACCTTTTCACCAACTTGTATAAGTTGGTAAGTCTTCAGAGTTGCAGTGAAAAATAAGTCAGCTTTATGAAAAAGTTGATCAAAGAAAGCATGTCCTCTCTGTCTTCGGAAGAAATCAATCTACACAACATTTGGCTTCGGAAGACTTTGTCTCTGTAGCTTTGGAAGACTCCATCTTTGGCTTCGAAAGACTTTGTCTCTCCTTGGACAATTCTTTGTTAGCCAGTTCATTCAGTTCATCTAAGAGGAGAGAGAGTAGTTCATCCACATTGTAGTTTCTAGTCCCCAAGTAGTTTATCCTGGTTGCCCTCAACTCATCATCCTGGGTATTTGGCTTAGCGGCAGCCCTGATGGCAGCTTCCATGAAGCCTGGAGACCCTCTTGAACTCTCTCCCCTTAGCTTCCTCTTCCTCTCTCTCTCCTCCTCCTCCTCGATCTCCTTAGAGGTCATCTTCCTCTTCCCTTTGTCATGCACAGGCCTTGATGACTCAGGGTGGAGAGAGTTTTGGCCTTCATTGCTTGGTTCAACAGTCAAGCTCTGGCCAGAGAAAGGTTGTGAAGCACCTTCACCACTGGTGCCTCACTAAGGGTAATGGGTGCTGAAGAAGTTCCTGTCTCAAGGTTCACAGGTTCAACTTCTGGGCCTTCAGTCAAGGCTTCCCCTTTGAATTTAATCTTAGGGTCCATCTCAACATCCAGTTGACCAAAAATCTCACCTGCTAGCCTCTGTCTATATAGTCTTGACCTTAGCTTGAATTCTTCTAACACTTTTTCTTGAATCCTATCTGCTAATCTTACAGCTTGTCTGTTTTGACTTTGATTGACAAATGGAAGATGAATCAGATGGATGCTCTCATAGAAGCTCAAGTTGAAAAAGTTGAAAATTTCCTGTTGACCCTGAGATCTAAAGATGACAACAGCTCTTCTATCAGTGTCATACCTTCATCCCATGATTGGATTCTCAGAGTGATGAGATGGGTTAGGCATAGCTCTGGGAATACCCTCCTCAAATAAACTTTGTATGAGTGAGTCCACATCCATGTAGACTTGGGCAAGTGAGTCCATATTCATGTAGACTTGAGGAGGTTGCTGAGTATGGACCATTGCAAGTGAGGGTGGTGAATCCTTAAAGTCCATACTCTGTGAAGAACTCCCAAGTTCTGTGATTGTTTGGACTTTCTCCCCCTTTTTGGTAGCATCACCTTCTTGCATAAGTGAGCTTGGGGTTGGGTCTGTCATATTCACAGGTTCTTGTGGACCTGGTTGAGTTCTTCTGAGTGGTCTCTCAGCTAACTTGCCTTTGAGATTGGTGATCTCAAGTTGCTGGTCATTGACCCTCCTTTGTAAGACAGTCACCTGAGATTTCAAGTGACTTATCTTTGAGACTAAATAGGTGCATGTCTTTATCAGTTTTTGCACCTTTAGTTTCAGACTCTTCTCATCTTCATCAGAAGAATCACGGGGGGATGAAAGAATAGGACCAAAGTCTTCTTCCACATCACTAGCACTTTGTTCTTGGCTGCTAGATTTCCCCTGCATCATGATAACTTCAAGTGAAGTGTCAAGAGGCTGGGTTGCCATGGTTGAGGTCTGAATGATGTAATCACTTGATGAAGTGAGAGCCTCTTCCATATGGATCTCCTGAACAGGTTCAGGGAGATCCACCTTAGTAGTAGGTGGATGATGTGGGCTAGACATGGGAGAAATAGGAGTACTCATCTCTCCTTGAGCAGGGGTGGAGAAGAAAGACTCATGATACTTAGTGAAGCTCATGTCTTCATCATCATAGAATTCAAGGTTTGGGATTGGTTTGTTTAGATCAAGAGGCTGGGAATGGTAACTTTCCTCTGAAGGTTGTTCACTAGAGTTTTGAGACTCTAAGTGAAGGCTTAAGGCTGTGGGGGTTGTGAGCTCATCAGGCTGAGCAGGAGAAACCTCAACATTGATCATTGGTGAGATGGGTGGTTTGCTCCACGAGAAGTGGGAGCTCCAGTGTCCACTCCCTCCTGTATGGGTGATGACATAGGGGCCTACACAAACTGAGTAGCATGTGCAGGGGTTTGTTTGGATTTTCTTTGGTAGGTGATAGTTATTTTTGGTTGTATTAGTGGTTGAGAAGTAGAAGGTGCGGGTTCAACACTAGCTGGTGCTGCTAGGTTGTCACCTTGAGCAATGAGCTCTAACATTTTTTAGACAAAGGCTGTTTCTACCCCTGAGAAGCCAACAGTTGGCTTCCTCATGGTCTTGAAGATGTCAGGCTTCATCTGTCTCAATTTAAAACATTACATGTTCCCCTAAACTATGAGCCCAGTTCATAGTTGAGAATATGCTGGACATATCTAGGAAACATGTAATACTCTAAGGAGTCTAAGTTTGCAAGTAAATTGGTATAAACAAATTGTAAATACCTGAACTTGACCCCCTGAACCATCCCATGGACTATAAAAGAAAGGTCTTCTGGAATCTAGTCCCAACCTACATGCTTGTTGGATAAGTTGTGGATAACCACATAGAGGAGGTACTTCCACTGAGAGGAGACCTTCCTCTTTCTGAAGGTCCTAACTGAGAAGTCACCTTCATAGCTCATCTTCTCAAAGGAGTGGTTAACAGCAGATTTTAGAAAGGACAAATCACCTTCTACATCATCCAGCTAAAGATGAGTGTTTATGGAGGCTGGAGTGATGAAGATTGTCCTCTCATGCATTGTCGCAGACAGTACCTTCTCCCCATCAATGGTGACCTCTTAGCAGGTCCTCCAGAATTCCAACAAATGATCCTCATAGAGAGGAGGATCAATGGTGAGGGAGGTGAAGTAGTTCAACAAAGAAAGGTGTGAGGGAGGTGAAGTAGTTCGACAAAGAAAGGTAATGGCAAACCTCTGAGAAACTAGGATCTTTCTCAGAGTCTAACAAAGCAACTTGATTATGTTGCCTGTGAAGATGCATGGAGAAATCGGGTTGGGTTTTACGGTCAGGGTTGGCCATTTGAGGTAGCTTTACAGAGAAGGAAGATAAGAACAAAGGCGGTTTGTGGGTGAAATTAGGTTAGAGAAAAATGCTGATGAAGAGGATAGTGGAAAGAGGGGGGAACTGTTGAGAGAATATATATATATATATATATATATATATATATATATATATATATATATATATATATATATATATATATATATATATATATATATATATATATATATATATATGAAATGGATTTGAGACAAAGTTAAAGTAAAAGAATAAACTTTGAAATCCGAATGTCGGTCCCACCTCTGAAAAAGTACTCAAAAAGGTAGTTTTCTTGGAAGTTGAAAATCTTCTGAATGTAATTTTGCATCGGAAGTTTTAAGAAAAAGCTTCCGAAGACAATTTGGCTTCGGAAGACATTCTTAAGATTTGTGAAAATTTTGTTTCGGAAGAAAAATACTTAGAGAATTTTCACTTCTGAGACATGTTTGGTTTTGGAAGATATTAAGACTTGGGAGTTTTATTCTAAAGAAAATAAATCTTTCGAGACTTAATTGCTTTCAGAAGAAAATTATCCTTCAAATACATGCAAGTACTTAGAACCATATTTAAGCTTCGGAAGATATCTCAGAATTTCTTCGGAAGGTAAATTTCTTATAAGTAGTTAGTTGACTTGAAGACATAATTTTCTTCCGAAGACAACTTGAAATCTTCAGAAAGAAAATATGTTTGGAAAAATTTTCAAAAATCTAAGGAATATCATTTTAAAGATTTTCTTTCAAAATATACTGGGCTTATGAAGATGATAAAATAGATAACTTAGGACACACAGGTTTTAGAAATAAAGTTGATTTAAGTTTAAGAAAATATACTCAAAGTTAATCATCCCAATAGCTGATACAAGATATTTGAATCTCTGTTCATCAAAAGCTTTAGTAAACAGATCAGCATATTGTTCATTTGTGTTAACTTTGACTAGTTTGATTAATTCTTTTTCAAAATTATCTCTAATCAAATGATACCTAATGTTGATGTGTTTTGTCCTTGAGTGCTGAACAAGATTCTCTGTAATACAGATAGCATTGTTGTCTATGTGGATGGGAGTCTTTTTGAAGTTGAATCCATAATCCAGTATCTGATTCTGAATCCAAAGCACTTGAGCATAGCAGCTTGCAGCAGCAATGTATTCAGCTTCAGCAGTTGATGCAGACACACAGGATTGTTTCTTGCATTGCCAAGAGACTATCCTTCTACCAAGAAATTGACATCCCCGAGATGTAGACTTTGCAGTCATGTTGCAGCCACCATAGTCACTATCTGTATAGGCATACAGATTGAAGTCAGAATTCTTTGGATACCAAAGGCCAAGCTTGGGAGCACCTTTGAGATATCTAAGAATCCTCTTGACAGCAACCAGGTGTGACATCTTAGGGTTGGCTTGATATCTTGCATAGATGCATGTGGCAAACATGTTATCAGGCCTGCTGGTTGTGAGATACATAAGAGACCTAATCATGGCCCTGTAGAGATGTTCATCCACACACTCCCCCTCAAGATCAGGTCTAAGGGAGTGGTTTCTGGCTATGGGTATATTAGCAACCTTACAATCAGTCATGTTGAATCTTGTAAGTATGTCTTGTACATACTTTGACTGACTTATGAAGATACCATTGTCAACTTGCTTCATTTGAATTCCCAGAAAGAAAGTGAGTTCCCCCATGGCACTCATTGCAAACCTATTCTTCATCAGCCTCTCAAAGTCTTTACCGAGCTTTAGATTAGTTGACCCGAAGATAATGTCATCTACATATACTTGAACCAGCATTAAGTCATTCCCTGTTCCTTTGATGAAGAGAGTTCCATCTATAGTACCCCTCTTGTAGCCATGTTGACAGAGATACTGAGATAGTGTCTCATACCATTTTCTTGGAGCTTGGTGCAGCCCATAAAGAGCTTTATTAAGCTTGTAGGCATAATCAGGATGATTTGGGTCTGCAAAGCCAGGTGGTTGTTTGGCATACACTTCTTCATCAATCACCCCATATAGAAAAGCACACTTGACATCAAGTTGGTAGACCTTGAAATCCTTGGATGCAGCAAAAGCCAGAAATATTCTTACAGCTTCAAATCTTGCCACAGGAGCAAAAACATCTGTGTAGTCGATTCCATCTTCTTGTGTGTATCCTTGAACAACTAGTTTGGCCTTATTCTTGATGACAAGTCCTTTATCATCCTTTTTGTTTCTAAAAACCCACTTGGTTTCTATGGTAGTCTTCCCTTGAGGAAGAGGACATAGGTTCCAAACCTTCTATCTTTTGTATTAAAGTAGCTCCTCTTGTATTGCTTCAACCCAACTTCCATCCTTCAAAGCCTCATCAACTTTTTTTGGCTCTATCTGGGACAAGAAGCAAGAGTATAGACAAACATTTTTGTCATGGGTTTGTCCTCTTATTCTCACCCCTGTATCAATATTTCCAATGATGTTTGTGGTGGGGTGTGACTTGTGGATCCTGAGTTGAGGGATCACAGCAAGTTGATTGGAAAGATCTAAATTTGAGAAATTTAGATCTGGCAGTGGAGTATCACCCACCACATCAGCACACTTATCAAGAGAGGCTTGATCCAATGAGTGTGTGACATCATTTATGCTGTCTTTTATGGAGTGGTTATCAGCATCAAGAAATTTTTGATCACTATCACCACCTTTATTTCCTCCTACATTTGAAGCTCCTTCACCTGAGTTTTGAACTTTTGAGCTGGAATTTGTAGGCATCTCAGATGTATCAGCTGAATTTGTCATGTTTGTGCTGATAGGATCTTCACTTGCAGGGTTAGTTACCACTGGAGCTGAAGTAGTATTCTTGCTTGGTCTTCTCAGCTCAAATCTTGGGTCAGGATCTCTTATTGATAAGTTACTTGTAGATCTTGAAACATTCTCACAAGATTTGTTAAAACAGTTGGTAACTAAATCAAGATCAAATAGCCAATTAGGACCAGAACCTTTCACACTGGGAGTATGCTCATTGAAGGTCACATTGGCTGACTTCTCAACTACTCTAGTTTTAAGATTGTATACTCTATAAGCCTTAGCTTGGGAAAAGTATCCAATAAAGTGTCCATCATCTGATTTCTCATCAAATTTGGCTACATGATCTTTGGTATTCAAGATTGTGCAAGGACATCTAAATGACCTAAGGAAAACAATAAATGGTCTCCTTTTGTGAAACCGCTCATAAGGAGTCTTACCATGAGTCTTAACCACTAAAACTCTATTCTATACATAGCAGACTGTGTTGACTGGCTCTGCCCAAAAGGTGATGGGCAATTTAGAGTCAAACAGCATGGTTCTTGTAGCCTCAATAAGTGTTCTGTTTCTCCTCTTAGCAACACCATTTTGCTAAGGAGTCCTGGAAGCACTATATTGTCTTGTAATATCTTTTTCATCACAAAATGAATCAAGAATTTGGTTCTTAAATTCTGTTCCTTGATCACATCTTATGGTCATGACCTTGTGATCACATTGATTCTTAATTTTCAGAATGAAGTTCTTCAAGATCTCAGGAGTCTCATCCTTAGTTCTAAGGAAAAAGACCCAAATGAATCTTGTGAAGTCATCTGTGATCACCAAACAATAGGAGGTCCTTCTTAAACTCATTACACTGGTAGGGCCAAAGAGATCCATATGTAATAAGGGTAGGGGAGTAGTGATGGAGTTCCTTTCCTTTGGCTTGTGAGACATATTGTGTTGCTTCCCTTTCAGGCATGCAATATAGTGGTCATCACTTGTAAACTCTTTCTTTGGCATTCCAGTTGCCAAATCATTCTTAATTAATTTATTCATGTTTTTAAAGTTTACATGGCAGTTTCTTTTATGCTAGAGGAAAGACTCATCACAATTTGCTTGAGCGAGATGTTTCCTATAAGTCCATCTTGTACATGTTCCCTTTCCTGGGGGCTCTAAGCAGGATATGCTCTTGAGGAATGACCACCTCGGGCTTGAGAACAATGCACTCATGCTCAGTAAAGAGCATGTTGTGTCTCTGATCACAAAATTAGGATACTCTCAGTAGATTGTACCCAAGCTCTTTGACAAAATTTACCTTGTCAATGCTGAGCTTACCATTTGTGACCATGCCCCTTCCTGTAATGTAACCTCCAGTATCTCCTTCAAAAGCAATTGGCCCTCCATCAAGTTTCTCAAAATTTTGAAGTAGGGAACCATTGCCAATCATGTGCCTAGAACAACCACTATCAATGATCCATACATTTCTCTTAGTCTTTAGCTGTTCCTGAACAAGAAAAAAGTGGTTAGTTACATTTGGAAACCCAGGCCTTATTGGTCTTGGGATTTTTCAAAGTGATCTGAAGAAAATGTAACACTAACTGATCATATGTTCAAGCTTTGAGGATCATTAGCTGTTGTTGATGAAGAACTTTCAATCACTTGGTCTTTCTTCATCTTCCACACCATCTTTGAAAGATTGGACTTGACCTTCAACACCTCAGAAGTTTTAACAACTTCGGAAGTTTTGGAGACTGGACCTTCAGAAGATCTTACTTTCACTGCAGCAGGCTTTAGTATTTCAGAAGCATTTCTTTCTTCCGAGACCAAATTTTCTTCCGAAGAAAAGTTTTCACTTGTCTTCTTTTTCACCTTGGAGCTTTCGAAGGGAAAAGATTTTCCTTCCGAACCTAGATTTTCCTTCTTCTTCTCAGAAGTTTTCTCTTTGATCATGTGAATAGTACTTTTAGGATTATAGATGCAATCCTTAACAAGATGAGAAGTACTACCACACATGATGCAATCCATTTGCTTCTTTCTAAGAGTCTTCTTTTGAAAGAAAGACTGAACTTGATCACTTTCTACCTCTATCTTTATCTTCACAGATGATGCAACAAGCTTTTTAGGGTGAGGCTTGCTCTTGAAACTAGATGGTTCAGGCTGGGTAGCAGTGGTACACAGCTGATCAGCCTTTTTCTCTTTGCTGGAATGAGTTGAACATGAACTAGAAATCCTGGTACTTGAGTTTATAGTTGTGTCTTCAGCCTTCACCAATTCAAATCCTGCAGAGATAAACACTTGTTTCTGCTTAGAGTTGAAAGTGGCCTTGATCTCTTGAGCTTTCTTTGATCTTATCTTTGCTCTTCTGATCAAGTTCTTCTTTTAGACATGGTCATCCCAGATTCTTTTCTCTCCTCAGGAGAATAGTGACCCTTCTTAGGAAGATCTTCTTCACTCTTCTCAGATTCATCTTTCACTATCTCCTCTTCATCCTCTTCATCAATAGGGTCTATGAGGGGAAGCTCATCTTCACAAGTTCATACCTTAGAGATCTTACAGACAATAGAGTGTGTGGAGAAGCTATCTCAGTAGATCCCAGTCCCTGCTTATTCTGATAACAAACTTTTGCATGCAAGGATGAGGATATCATGTTCTTGAAGGTCTCTTCTTCAAGAACATGGTTTTCTACCCTAGCTTTGCTGATCACAAGCTCAGCCTGGCATTCAGTTAACTTAGTGATAAGATCTTTTATCCGAGTCCTGTAGTTGGTATGTTCATGCTTAAGAGTTGAAATGGTTTTCTCTAAATCTTCTATTTTAAGTTTGTAATCATTTTTAGCTCTTTTAAAATCAGCTTTTAAGATGTTTAAGGACTCAAAATCAGATCTCATCTCTAAGTTATAGGAGCTATATTTGTTAACTTTAGCAATACATTCAGGTGTACAAAGATGTTCCAATACCTTGGCTTTTTCATGATCTGCCATCAGTGTTTGGTTTGGAGATGCATCCTCAACCTGAAAGCTCCAGTCAAAGCCTCCTTCTTCAACAGCAACTGCAGCTTGCTGCTTAGGCTTCTCATTATGGGGAGCTCCATCAGTGTAGTTTGGTCTGGTTTGTGCTTGGCCATCATTTTTCTTCGGTGCCTTGCACTCTTTAGTATAGTGTCCCATTTGGTTACAGTTGTAACACTCACTTTGCTTTTGTCTAGCCCAAACTTTCCACTGTTTGCATTGCTAGGAAACTTCCTCCCTTTCCTTTTGTAAAAATTCTTGGCTCTATGAGTGAGAAGAGCCATCTGCTGGACTATTTTCATATACTCCAGATCATCTGGATGGATACAGTCCAGGTCTTCAAGGGTAAAGAGAAAGTTGTCTGTGCTTTCATCAGTAGACACAGAGGCTTGTGAAGAGTTTGTCTCTTGAAATGGGCTTCTTTGGATGTAGCTCTCTCTTGGTGTCTCAGGGAAGGTGATAAAAGGAACCCTTCTGTGAGTTCTCAGGGTAGCAGATGAGAAAATGTTGTGGTTCTTTGTAATTCCTTTTAACCACATGAAGGGCTGAACTCTGCTGATTGTTGGATTTACCAGATGGATTTTTCATGTTCTTCTCCATCTGGTAGCCACTGAGGATACCATACAACTAAATGAGAGTAAGGGTCTTGAGGTTCTCAGTCCTCTTAATGACCACACAATAGTGTGTCCATTGTCTGGGAAGAGAGGACATGAACGTCCTCACAATGTCCCTGTTCTCAAGAGTTACTCCAACATCCATTAGAGTATCCACAATCTTAACATACCTGAAGTATTGTTGAGTCATGGTTTCACCTGTCTTGAAGGTGAAGTTCTCAAACTGCTGCTTCAAGAGGTCCTTCTTGTTCTCTTTTGCTTCATTTGACCCCTCATACATCAGCTTCAGTGCATCCCATAGTTACTTGGTAGTCTTGCACTTCTTGAAGCCTCTATAGATAGAGTTTGGAAGAGCAGTTTGGAGGGCGGTCATGGCCTTCTGATCTATGTCAATCTTCTTCCAGTCTTCATCAGAATAATCAGCCACTTCTATTGGTATCATACCACCACCAGTAGCAGCTGAAGAGGTGTATGGTATATGAGGTCCATAGACAACAGATCCCCACATCCTGAAGTCTTAAGACTTGATGAAGCTTTCCATTCTTTGGCACCAAGTATCAAAGTCATCAGGAGTGATCAATAGAGACTTTATCATAGTACCAGTTTCCATATCAGCCTTTGTGATAGGTTCCATTTGAGATGTTAAGTATTTTGTGAAACTAAAGGGATTTAATATGGTGAGATCTTACAATCAAGAGACTAAAAAGGTCTGATACCAATTGCAGGACCGTTTAAAGGGAGGTCGATACAATCAGTCTCACAATGAGGAGAGTTTTAGAACACTTAACAGATCAAATAAGGAACCAGGTTTGTGTAAATGATACTAAGAACACAAGTAAACAATGAGACAGAACTAAGAACAAGAACAAGATAAATATGGTTTTCAAGGATGCTGTATATTGATCTTAATTTCTATTACAAGTGTTACAAAACATAAAAAGAAATACAAGGAGATGAGATACTTTATACTACATCCTACAGCCGTCCATACTATGACAGCCAGTTGGAAACACTAATCTAGACAACAAGATCAATGTAGAGTCAAAAGGCGGATTGCCTTTTAACTAGTGACTATGACATACCATAGCTCACATCCTTTTCTTTTATAAAAAGGATAACAGGTACAAAGTAGAAAGTTACAGACCCAAGACCATAATCTACAGTTTACAAAAGCATGGACTTTTCACCAACTTGTATAAGTTGATGAGTCTTCAGAATTGCAGCGGAAAGTAAGTCAGCTTTATGAAAAAGTAGATCAGAGAAAGC